>CM068772.1:1628761-1717581 GCA_035084275.1 Hydrolagus colliei | reverse complement strand
TCCACAAACTCACCTCCCCTCTATCTCCCCCCACTCACTCACTCTCTCTCCCACCCCCCACTCACTCACTCTCTCTCCCCTATTCACTCCCTCTCCCATTCACTCACTCTCTCTCCCCCCACTCTACCCCCATCCACTCTCTCCCCACATCCACACTCTCTCCCCTTACTCACTTACTCTTTTCATCCCACTCTCCCCTTTCTCCCCTCCCTACCCTCCCCCCTCTGCTTCTCCCCCCACCCCATAATCTCTCCCCTCCTCACTGACCCACTCAGCCCCCCCACTCTCTCCCCCCCCAACGTCCCACCGTCTCCCCCAACCCCACCCCCTGTTCCTGTTACCTTCACTGCAAACCAAGCCATCCAAAAACTACTTCGAAAACTTATTATTTTATTTAAAAAGCAAAAAAACACCCCCAAAAATTGTTGCAAAAGTTACTTTTGGACCTCCCTCCCCCCACCCCCACACCCAAAAACCCCTCCAAATACTGAAATCAAATAAACAAGTGAGAGAAACTTGTGGGTGGTTGTGTGTGTGTGCGCGTGTGTGGTTCTCATTTGCTTCAAGAACAAAAAATGACACAGATTTCTGTTAGAAAATAATATCTGGGGGAGTGGGGGGGGGGAACATGTTTGGGGGACACGAGGTCAAGCAATTGTCAGGATGGGGGTGAGGCGTGGAAGGCAAACTGGATGGATTTCAGTTTAAAACCCTCTTCATTTTTAATGACACCCTCCCCCTCCCCGCCCCCACCCCCCTCAAAACAAAATCAGATTTTGTTCCTCTGCTTTCAGTCTCTCTCCTCTATCTTCTTTTCCCTCCCTCTCTCTCTCTCTCTCTCTCTCTCTCGCTTGCTCGCACACACTCCGCAACGCCAATTATCCGACACCCTCCCGTCAGACCAAACCAAACTCACAATAAGTTTCGAACAAAGAATAAATCCTAAAACGCACACAGACGCCACGCAGTAATCCCGACAAACGTCACCCTCAATTACAATAACAATCTTTGCATTTGATACAGTCCCTTATCACGCCTTATCATCACAAAGCACACACTGAATATACCGACAGTATATTCTACAAAACGCTTCGAGGCATCTCAGCCAGGTGATAAGGCGCTATATCAAATGCGAGGATTATTATTGCGAAGCGCCTTCTCGAGATTAAACTCTTCCCCCCTCCAGCCTTTCAAAGGGTTCGTCTTATTTCGCACAGAGAAGAATCGTTCTTTCTCTCTGATCAGTGGCCGGAACACCCCAAAAAAAAATTCCCGTCTCAAGAGAGAATTGAATGAATTGTCTGAGACGAGACTAACCGTGGCATTCCGCTTGTAAAATATCTTAAGAACACAAAAACTGGCATTTTTTTTCCCAACAAAAATTATAGATTTGAAACCCAAATATTCCCTCCTTATACCAACCCACACACTTTCAATACATTGTACTAATCTCACACATTTAGAAAAACTATTACAGTATTTTCTATGTGTTTTTTTTAAAAAAGAACTCGCTTTTAAGTAATAATAATACATGTCTATTCACAAACATTTACTATTATATTATTCCAAAAGGAATTAAATTGTAGCTTTAAAAAATGCAATGAGTGAAACTTTTCAAGGCTTTGTAACTCTTTTTTAAGAAAAAAAAGCTGTATAGAGATGAAAGCAAATCATTTATCCGGTAACTTTTAAACATTCACATTTTAAAGTACAGTTTATATCTTTCTAATGTTGAAAGATTAAAATTGAGTTTGAAATCAGAGGAATTTAAAACTAATGGGAAAGAAGGGAGAGAGAGAGAGAGAGAATAAAATTGGTAAATAAATACCTGGGGGGTGGGTGGGAGAGAGAGGGAGGGAGTTCCAATTAAGACTCTGTTGATTGCAGCAAATAAAATCCCAATTTGAATTTTTCTCTCTTAAAATATGACTTGGCAGAGATCAAATGGAAGCCAAAAAAATATAATTCCAGATTGGCCAGGGGGAAAAGAGAATGTCTCGACTGAATCACAGATAATATTTTTATATTTTCCCAAAAAATTCCACTTCTTTTCCCTCAAGAGAAACCCCAAAAATCTTCCTTTAAAGTTGTTGTGAAAGTTGCTCCCATCCGCATCCTCCAAGCGAAATCTTCCCTTTGATTTGACAAAATCAAAGTTATTATTCTCTTTTGCCCTTCCTTCTTCCCAGAAAAAACTCCAAGACACATTATATTATAAATATAAATATATATATGTATCATATATATAGCTAATATATGGATATAAAGTGTCTGCTCAGAGCAAGTTATTAAAATACTCCTGTTATACCATATTCCATTCTCAGTCTGGGAATTCAGACCACCCTAGTTGAAACTTAAATGGTTTGATTTCCTACATACTTTCTCTCCAAACTTTTGGCTGCTTCTAAATCCTGCCTCCCCTCCCTCCCTCCCTCCTTCCCTCCCCCATCCAACCACCGAAAAAAAAACTTTTTTTTAACTTCCCAGTACAAAAATGTTATCTTCTGCTGAAGAATATCTGTGTTTTTCTTCCTTTTTTAATAAAAAAATATATTTTTTCTCTCTTTCTCTGTCCTCCTTTCTCTTTCTTCCTCTCTCCCTCTCTCCCTCCCTCCCTCTCAGATGAAAAAAAATTACAGCAAAAGTTCACAAATAGTTGGGAGAGCAATTTAGTTTTTGATTGAAGCCAATCTCCTTCTGTGGTCTCATCCCTAGAGCTATGATGTAGAGAGAGAGAGAAACCTTAGAGAGAGAGAGAGGGACTGACTGCTTCTAACTTGCTCAGTCACTCCCAAATCCTGGACTGGAATTCCATTCATCCATCCATCCGTTTATCCATCCATCCATCCTCCATCCATCCATCCATTTATCAAGGGAACTTGATACACAAAGCAACCCCCTCTTTGCGATTGCCTTTGGCGCTCGCTCTCTCTACCTCTCTCCCCGCCTCAAAGCCACTCGCCCAATTTAGAGGGGCTAAAAATGTGTGTGTAGCGTGTTTGGTTAGAGCTCTCTCTCGCTCTCCTGTCAAGCCAGAAGACCCAAGTTCGATTGGATTCCCAGCCTGGGTGAAATCCTATTCCTTAAGACACTATATTAGCCTCCGTTCAAAATAAACAGCGAGAAGAATTTGGCCGCTCGATCTACAGCTGTTTGTGGGGACGTCGCTGCGCGCGATTAGCTGCTTTGTTTCGCCCACAAAACGCGCAGTCACTACACTTTGCAGTTTACTCCGCGAATCGCTTCCAGACGTTTCTCGAAGACGCGACGAGGCGACGTGTCAAACGCAAGGATTATTCTGAATAACAATACCAACAATAATCCTGGCATTTGATATAGCGCTTTTTCACATCTTCTGGACTGTGTCTCAAAGCGCTTCACAGAATATACTGTAAAGTGAAGTGACTGTATATATTTTGTGGGCAAAACGCGGCAGCCAATTGCGCACAGCAGCGGCCCCCACAAACAGCCATGGGTTGAAATGACCAATTTTTTTATTGAGTGTAGTTTGGAGGGATTATTATTAGGCGCGCGTGCGGCGTGTGTGTGTGTGTGTGTGTAGTAAGGAAACTTACGCAAGGTTTGGCCCTGACCTGCCTGGATTCGAACGCATGCCTCACGCTTCTAAGGCGAGCGCTCTAACCACTGAGCTACAGGGACTCCACAATATTGTTTATCCTCTGGCACTTTGAGACGGGCAGGGAGTTCCTCTCTCCCCGTAGCTTAACATTAATATTAGTATGACAATTATCTAACAATAAAAATTACTGTCCTATAATCCTTGCATTTGGAATCGAGCCTTCGGATGGATATCTCACAGAGAGTGGTGGGGGAGTGAGCAGTTTGGAGAGGTCGGGAGGGAGTTGCCAGGGAGCGAAGGGATTTGAAAATGAGATATTATTAGTATTATTTATGAAGCCTTTTAATTATTATTTTACGTCACAAAATGGCGCGTCATTCCTTTCAAGTATCCAGCTTTCTGTAAACAAATCGTCAAAGCCATCTGGTCAGACTGTGGAGCCTTGCGTAGCTCAGTGGTTAGAGCACTCGCCTCGCAAGCGAGAGACCTGGGGTTCGATTCCCGGCAGGTCGGGGCGAAAACTTGGCCACGTTTCCTTACTCCACACACACACACACACACAAACACACACACCTGATAATAATCCCTCGAAAAAACAATGATAAATCGGTCATTTCAACCCACGGCTTTGTGTTTGTGGAGGGGGGGGGGGGGGTAACGCTGCTGTGCGCAATCGGCTGCCGTGTTTCGCCCATCAAATATGCAGTCAATTCACTTTACAGTATATTCTGTGAGGCGCTTTGAGAGACGCAGTCTAGAAGACAGGGAAAGCTCTACATCAAATGCAAGGATTATTCCAACCCATATTATCTCTCCTTCTCGTATGTAAACCAGAGAGGTCGGTGATTAGATTCCAGTCTGTGACTCACTCCGTCCTTTCCTCAGTCTTGTTCTACGCATCAGACACTCAAACTGCTCAGACACATTGCAGCCTGCACATCAAGCCCAGGTGTCAATTACTCTGCAAGTAAATCCATTTGTGTCACTCACTCACTCACTCACTCACTCACTCACTCACTCACTCACTCACTCACTCACTCACTCACTCACTCACTCACTCACTCACTCACTCACTCACTCACAGTCGGGTAGCAACAACAACAACTTGTATTTACACAGCGCCTTTCACACTGGGCAGCGTCTTTGAGCGCTTAGCAGTGATGTAGCTTGAGCCGGAGGGAGGGAGGGAGGGAGGGAGGGAGGTCTTCAGGCGAGGGGAAGAAAGGGGGCAAGGTGGAGGGATAGTGGGTGAGTGTTCCAGGGGGTGGGGGAAGGGAGGGAGAGAGATAGGGAGGGAGGGAGGGAGGGAGGGAGGGAGGGAGGGAGGGAGGGAGGGAGGGAGGGAGGGAGGGAGGGAGGGAGGGAGGGAGGGAGGGAGGGAGGGAGGGAGGGAGGGAGGGAGGGAGGGAGGGAGTTTTGATCTAATAGATTGAGTGACCAATATTTTTTTTATTACCCCTCCCCAGAAATCGATCCACCATTTCATTAACAAGTGGGTTCCTACTGACTGCTGGGCATGTCTGTGTCTGTGTGTGTGTGTGTGTTTGTGTGTGGATTAAGGAAACTTCCCTAGGGTTTCGTCCTGTTCTGTCCAGCCCGGGATTCGAACCCGGGTCCTCTCGCTTGCGAGCCGAGCGCCTCTAACCCACTGAGCTACGGACTACGGGGGGAACTCTTCAAAGATGATGGAGGTGCGACCTTTCTGGGAGACAAGTTGAATGTGAGCACTTTGGGACGTCCTCCCAACCCAAAAGGAGCAGTTGTCGTTGTCGTTGTTGTTGTTGTCGTCGTTGTCCTTGAGGAGAAGACACTCGACCTTGGTATTCAAGGGAAGATCAACTCACTAAGTTAGGGAGAATAGTAAATAGTGAGGAGGATAGTAGCCATCTGCAAGAGGATATAGACAAATTGGTAAAGTGGGCAGACACATGGCAGATGACGTTTAATGCAGAGAAGTGTGAGGTGATGCATTTTGGGAGAAGAAATGAAGGGAGGCAATATAGGCTAGATAGTACAATTTTAAATGGTGTGAAGGAACAGAGAGACCTGGGGATTTGTGTTAGTGACTCGTTGAAGGTGGCAGGACAGGTAGACAAGGCTGTTAAGAAGGCATATGGGATACTAGGCTTTATAAATAGGGGTATAGAGTACAAAAGTCAGGAAGTGCTGACTAACCTCTATAGGACTTTGGTGAGGCCTCAGCTGGAATACTGTGTTCAATTCTGGTCACCACACTACAGAAAGGATGTGAAGGCATTGGAAAGGGTACAACGAAGATTTACTAGGATGGTGCCAGGATTGAGGGACTTCAGCTATGAGGAGAGGCTAGATAGGCTAGGGTTATTCTCTCTGGAGCAGAGAAGATTGAGGGGAGACCTAATAGAGGTTTATAAGATCATGAGGGGTTTCGACAGGGCAAATAGAGAAAAACTATTTCCACTCGTGGGTGAATCTGTGACTCGTGGTCACAGATTTAAAATAGTTTCAAGGCGAAGTAGAGGGGAGCTGAGGAGAAATTTTTTCACTCAGCGAGTTGTTCGAATCTGGAATGCATTGCCTGAAAAGGTGGTGGAGGCTGATTCGATAACAACTTTTAAAAGGGAATTAGATCTTTATTTAGGGAGAACAGGTCTATTAGGCTATGGGGAGCGGGCAGGGCAGTGGGATTAAATCGCTCTTTTCAAAGAGCCGGCACAGACTAGATGGGCCGAATGGCCTCCTTTTGTGCCGTAAAATTCTATGAATCTATGAATCTAAACTGCCCAAAAGCCTCTAGTTTATCCCAAATTTCTCTCTCTCTCTTGGGATTTTAAGTTTCATCACCAATAATAATGATGATAATAATAATAATAATAATAATCCTTGCATTTGATATATAGCTTCTTTTCACGTCTTCTGGACTGTGTTGCGAAGCGCTTCTCAGAATAGACTGTAAAGTGAAACACAAAGTACCACAGATGCTGGGAATCTGAAGCAGAAACAGAAGTTGCCGGAGAAACTCAACGCAGGTCAGGCAGCATCCATGGAGAGAGGGAAAAGAGCCAACGTTTCGGGTCCACAACCCTTCGTCGGAACCGGGGCTTGTTTCTAAACGTTGACTCTTTTTCCTTTCTCCATGGATGCTGCCTGACCCGCTGAGGCAGCATCCATCCCCAACAACTTCTGATACCATAAAGTGAATTGACTGTATATATGTGGGCGCAACGCGGCAGCCATTTGCGCACAGCCGCGTCCCCCCCCCCACAAACAGTCGTGGATTGGAGCGACCGATTTTTTTTTGAGGGATTATTACCAGACGTGCGGAGTGGCGTGGAAACTTGCCTATGGTTTCCCTGACCTGCCGGGAATCGAACCCAGGTCTCTCGCTTGCAAGGCGAATGCTCTAACCACTGAGCCACTGGACTGCACCTGTATAACGAATCATCCTGGTATTTGATACAGGCAGCACCTCCTCACATCTTTGAAACGTTCTCACAGTGCTTCACGCGATGTACTGCGAGGTAATAATAATAATAATAAGTCACATCTTATCGACGTCTCAAAGCGCTTCACGGAATAGACTGTAAGGTGAAGTGACTGTACATTTGTGGGCGAAACGCGGCAGCCAATTGCGCACAGCAGCGTCCCCCCCACACAAACAGCCGTGGGTTGAAATGACCAATTTATCACTATTATGGTGTTCTTTTTTGGACAGATTATTATCAGGTGCGTGTGTGTGTGTGTGGAGAAAGGAAACTTGCCCAAGGTTTCGTCCTGACCTGACCTGACCTGCCTGGATTCGAACACATTTTCTCACGCTTGTAAGGCGAGCGTTCTAACCACTGAGCTACAGGAGTTCCACAGTGGAACATTTATTCAATCCATGACAGTTGTGTCGGCCTGTGAGTTTCGCCCGCAAAACGCAGTCACTACGCTTTACAGTATATTCTGCGAAGCGCTTTGAGAAGTCTAGAAGACGTGAAAATGCTCTACAGTATATCAAATGCGAGGATTATTATTTTAATTGCTATTATTTCTGCCCCGCGTCTGACAAGGAACAAGTCACTGTTCCTGAACCATGGGCAAGTGTCTCCATCCAGGGATCATTCTATGTTATAGCAGTTTCAGGAAAGACAGATGATTCTCTGCCAAACGAACACAGACAATAATAATAATGATAATAATCCTTGAAAACAATCCTTGCGTTTGATATCGCGGCTTTTCACATCTTATCCACTTCTCAAAGCCCTTCACAGAATTTACTGGAAAGCGAATTGACTGTATATTTGTGGGCGAAATATGGCAGCCGAGTGTGTGTGGTGTGTATGTGTGTGTGTGTGTGTGTGGAGTAAGGAAACTTGCCCAATGTTTCGCCCTGATCTGCCTGGATTCGAACGCGCTGTAAAGCGAGTGCTCTAACCTGCTACACTAGAGCTGTAACGTAGAGGGCCAACAATCCTTACGTCCAGTATCAACGCCTAATCTCGGTGTCCACGCGTCTCAAAGTGCTTCACGGGATATACCGTGCTGTAAAAAGTACAGTGACTGTGTATTCTGGGGGCCCAAATCAACGTCCCACAAACAGCCATCGAGTTGAGTGACCCGGTTTCACTTGAGGGACTGTTGTTTGGGACATTTTAGGAGAGAGAAGAGAGAAAAATTTGGAGTCCCTGTAGCTCAGCGGTTAGAGCACTCGCCTCGCAAGCGAGAGACCTGGGTTCAATTCCAGGCAGGTCAGGGGCAAAACCTGACCTGCCTGGTTTTCTTATTCCACAAACACAATTAATAATAATCCCTCAAAAAAAGAATAATAAAATTGGTCATTTCAACCCACGGCTGTTTGTGGGGGGGGGGGGGGGGACGCCGCTGCTGTGCGCAATCGGCTGCCGCGTATCGCCCACAAATATACAGTCACTTCACTTTACAGTATATGCCGTGAAGCGCTTTGAGATGTCGAGAAGAACGTGAAAAGCCGGCAGATCAAATGCAAGGATTATTATTAATATTATTATTAGTGAGAGAGAGAGAGAGAGAGGAACTCCCTTCTCTTTTGGATCGGTGCCCCGGGAGTTTAGCATCAGGTGTCGACTAACGATCTTGCCTCACACGCGATGCGAGTCCCTGGTGGGTCAGGGCGAAACCTGAGACAAATTTCCATACTGCACGCACACACACACACACAACACACACACACACAACGCACACACACACACAACGCACACACACACACACACACACCAACGCACACACACACACAACGCACACACACACAACGCACACACACACACAACGCACACACACACACAACGCACACACACACACAACGCACACACACACACAACGCACACACACACAACGCACACACACACACACACATACCTGTTTTACCCAGCTTTAAATAGTGGGACAGTCGAAGAGGGAGAGTCTTGAAGGAGGCCGGGGGGGGGGGGGGTGGGGGGGGGGGGGCGGGGGGGGGAGGCGGAGGGACTGCGTGATGGAGTTCCAGAGGTTGGGGCAGAGTATTAATAATAATAATAATCCTGGCATTTGATATCGCGGCTTTTCACATCTTATCGACGTCTCAAAACGCTTCAGGGAATAGACTGTAAAGTGAAGTGACTGAATATTTGTGGGAGAGCGAAACGCGGCAGCCAATTGCGCACAGCAGCGTCCCCCACACAAACAGTCATGGGTTGAAATGACGGGGGGGTTAGGAGGTCACAGATTTAGAGTAGGTGAGACTGTGCATCAGAATTGTTGGGTTTGGGCAGGGAATTTGGGGTCAGATGGCCTGATATTTGTTTGCTAATACAGTGAAGGCCGACATCACATTCTCCTGTGTTGTGTGTTGACCAGCTTTTTGGAGCCAAATCAGTAAAGGGGCATATTGAAGGTCATTATTGCTGTAGGTTTTTTTTTTCCCGCTTCCTCGAGGCATCAAAGCCCTTTTACAAACACGGTGATGGGGATCTCATGGACGAGACAGCAATCTTAGATTCTATCTGCAAAATATCCAGGTCTCTCTCTCTCTCTCTCTCTCGCTCGCTGCTGATGGCAGCACAGCCCCAGCCCCTGACTCATTCAGCCAACCAGTCACTGGGAATCCTCCCATTACAGCTCCTGTTAACCCTGCAGCCAAAGCCCCAACTAACCAATCAACCCACCCACCCACCCACCCACCGACCAACCAACCAACCAACCAACTAACTAACTAACTAATGGGGTCGGTGGTCCTAGCTGGACAAGCAGCAGGAAAGCCCCAATCTTGGCCAGATTCTTTCAAATGCTGGTGGAGGATCTTTCACACCCACCTAACTTTAACGTCAGCGTAGAACGCAAAAGACTTTTTAGATTTTTAATCGACGCGTTTCAATTCAGGGACATGGGAAATCAGAAAATAATAATAATAATCTTTGCATTTGACATCTTATGGACATCTCAAAGCGCTTCACAGGCTGTACTGTAAAGTGAAGTGACTGTATATTTGTGGGCGAAACGCGGCAGCCAATCGCGCACAGCAGCGTCCCCCCACAAACAGCCGTGGGTTGAACATGACCGATTTTATTGTTGTGGTTTTTTTGGACGGATTATTATTAGGCGTGAGTGTGTGTGTGCGGGTGGAGTAAGGAAACTTTCCCAAGGTTTCACCCTGACCTGCCTGGCTTCGAACACAGGTCTCACACTTGTAAGGCGAGCGCTCTAACCACTGAGCCACAGGGGATCCACAAGATGGCAGCCTTCAAACACTTGGTAAACACTTGGTAAACAAGGCTTATTTATTTACACTCGCGTGACATTAGACGCTGATTCCCAATTCAGAACATACCATCTAGATTTGGCACATTTTCATTTCCACCCCACCCCACCCCAGCCAAACCCCACCCCTCCCCACCCCAACCCCCACCCACCCCCACCCCATCCCTCCCCACCCCCACAGAAAGGCTGTTGTTGTGGGGGGGTGGGGGGGGTGTGGGTCGTTGTCGGATTTTTCCTTGAAATATTACAGAATAAAACACACGTCTTAAGAAAAAAAAAAAAAAAACGTTGGCGCGTCAAAACCCTTTAAGGGAGGGGAAACAGCCACACCGAATCAATTCCTGGCTGGAATGTGAGAGGAGACTTGCGAGAGACTCGAGGGAGGCCATTCAGCCCCTCAAGCCTGTTCCTCCATTCTAGCAGTCGGCCATTTATAATAATAATAATCCTTGCATTTGACATAGAGCTTTTCAAGTCGTCTAGACTGTGTCACAAAGCGCTTTTACGGAATATACTGTAAAGTGAATCGACTGTAAATATTTGTGGGCGAAACACGGCAGCCAATTGCGCACGGCAGCGTCCCCCCCACAGACAGCCGTGGGGGGGACGCTTTCGGGGCCTGGCCTCGGCGGTTGGCGACCAGGCCAATCACTGCCTCTCAGCCAACTTTATGTCTGTGTGTTTGTGTGTGTGTGTATGTGTGTGATGTGTGTGAGAGTGCGTGTGTGAGTGCGTGTTTGTGTGCTAGTGTCTGTGTGTTTGTATGTGAATGTGTGTTTGTGTGTGTGTGTATGTGTGTGTGTGTGAGTGCGTGTTTGTGTGTGCTAGTGTCTGTGTGTTTGTGTGTGAATGTGTGTTTGTGTGTGTCTTTGTCTGTGTGTTTGTGTGAATGTGTTTGTGTTTGTGTGTATGGTGCGTGTGCTGTGTGAGTGAGTGAGTGAGTGAGTGAGTGAATGTGCGAGCGAGCTAGTGAGCGAGTGAGCGAAGTGAGCGAGGTGAGCGAGTGAGAGTGAGTGAGTGAGTGAGTGCGTGAGTGAATGTGCGAGCGAAGTGAGTGATTGAGTGAGTGAGTGAGTCCATGAGTGCATGAATGCGCGAGCGAGTGAGAAAGTGAATGAGTGAGTGACTGAGCGGAGCGAGCGAGTGAGTGAGCGACTGAGTGTTTAACTACACCCACACTCCGCCACCACCATATTGGGAATGTCCTCTCTTCACGATGTTCTGCTTGCCGTCGAAGTACAGCATGGAGAGTGCGTTCAGGTGGGTGGGGATGCAGCAAGAATGGAGGTTGGACACCGACCTGGCTCGTTGAGCTTGTAGAGGTTGAAGATGGCCGTGTGGAAGGACGAGGCCGTGCCCGGCGTCCCCGCCACGTGGGAGGGGCAGGAGCCCACGCAGTAGTTACCGTAGTAGCCGGCCGGCGCGATGATCCAATCGTCCCAGCCGATGACGCGGAAATCCACGTAGAACTCTTTCGGCAACACAGGCTGGAGTTGACGTTGCACTCGATGCCTCGCTTGCGGATCTTGTGCCCGCTCTCCCTCACCCGGGTCCTGGCCATGAGGAACGGCTGGTGAGAAGCGTCCCTCAGGTCCAGGAGGACGGGACGGGCGCTGCCTTTGCCGCAGCCCTGGCAGCCGACGTCGAAGCTCAAGGTCCGGTCGCCGACGTCCAGGGACCTCTGGGCGGCTCGCGTCACCGGGAACGAGTGCCAACCGCTCCGGGAGACGTCGATCCCCGTTGACGGACGGGAAGGCGGAGAGGCCCCTGGCTCCTCACTGACACCCTGACCGTCCTCCTCCACCTCCGCCTGTCCAGCCGAGCAGCGGCACGCGCCGCAGGTAGAGCCACAGGCTGGCCCGGTGAATCAACATCGCCGATTTCTGCTCGGACGAGGCCAGGAATCGGAAACGCAGTTTGGCTCTCTCCCCGCTCGCCGTCTCTGCAAGAACCACACAGACGCGCGCACGCACGCACACACACACACACGCACGCACGCACGCACGCACGCACGCACACACACACACCGCACACAGAGTAAACCAACAGCAATAATACTACTGTAATATCAATACTGGTACTGTACAGAGGATCTCCTGTAGCTCAGTGGTTAGAGCATTCGCTCGCTCGCCTTACAAGCGTGAGAGACCTGCGTTTCGAATCCAGCCAGGTCAGGGTCAGGGCGAAACCTTGGGCAAGTTTCCTTTCTCCATGCATGCGCGCGGCCGCGCATACACACACACACACAGTCACTACACACACACACAGTCACTACACACACACACACACAGTCACTATACACAGTCACTACACACACACAGATAGTCACTACACACATTGACAGTCACTACACACAGTCACTACACACACACACACACACACACACCAAATAATAAACCCCCCAAAAAACCACAATAATAAAAATCGGTCATTTAAATCCACGGCTGTTTGCGTGTGTGTGTAGTGACTGTGTGTAGTGATGCTACTTTGCGCAAATGGCTGCCGCGTTTTCGCTCTCCCACAAACATATACAGTCAATTTTCACTTTACAGTACATTCTGTGAGGCGCTTTGAGATGCGAAAAGCCGCAATATCAAACGCAAGGATTAATATTATTAGTAGTACTAACTAATTTGATCCTATCGCGAATCGCATTGCACACGATAACCTGCCAACAAAACAGCCACGGTTAGAGCGCTCGCACGAGAGGGAGGTTCGAATCACGGATGAGGCCAGGGTGAAAGGCTTAGGCAAATTTCCTTACTCCAAACCCCACACCCACACCCACACACACCACGCATCTGTTTACCTAGTAGGCAGTTACCTGGGTTGTTAAGTCAATTGGCGGTTGTACAATAACAATAATGATCCTTGTAGCATCGTTGAGATGCCTCGAATCGCTTCACAGAGTAGTTTGCAAAGCCAAACGACTGTATGTTTTGTCGATGAAGTGCGGCAGCCAATGTCGATGAAGCACAGCAGTGTCTCCCCCCAAAAACACCCATTTTTTAAGTGATTTGTTATTATTTTGCCGAGTATTTCATGAAGGGGATTATTTCCCCCGAAAAGCCATCTACCAATCGACTAACTAGTTGCTAATCAGTTGCTGCTAATTGCTAGGTAAACAGAGGCATTGTGTGTGTGTGTGTGTGTGTGTCGAGTAAGGAAACTTGCCTCAGGTTTCGCCCTGACCCGATCCACCCGGGAATCGAACCCGGGTCCTCTCGCTTGCGACGCGAGCGCTCTAACCCCACTGAGCTACTGTACGGGGCTGGTCAGACAACTGGGAAACTGCCACCCGTGTATTTTCTGATTGTAACTGCTGTGTGCGTCTGTCAACCCAGTAGTTAGAAGATTGTGTGTTCAAACCCCCCCCCCCACACCCCCACCTCACCCCCACCTCACACCCCCCCACCCCCACATGTATAGACCCCCCACTAAACTGAGGCTCCAATGCAGTTCTGCGGGGGTGTTGCAAGGTTTGGAGGTACTGTCCTTCAGAGGAGATGTCAAAACCTTTGATGTTTTTCGCCCACAAAACACACAGTCGCTACACTTTGCAGCCTGTTCTGTGAAGCGCTTTGAGCCGTCCAGAAGGCGCGATAAAATGCCAGGATTATTCTTATTCTTCTTATTAAATCGAGCTATCCAAGTGGACATGAAAGTAGCCGAGGGCGCTTTTCGGTAAGAGAAGGAACTCTCTCTATCTCCCTTGATCTCTATCCCCCACTTCCCCCCCAACACCCCCCAACCCACCCACCCCTCTCTCTAATAATTCCCTTCCACTTCCTCCCCTCCACCCTCCCCGATAAAATTGGTCACTCGCTTCATGACTGTTGGAGGGGACGTCGCCGGGTGCAGATCGGCTGCCGGATTCACCCCCCCCCCCCCCCCACCACCGAAAACCACAGTCACTACACTGCTCCAAGTCGTCTCCAATTCGCGCCGAGGCGCCGCATGCGACGCCCAGGATTATGTCGTGTTATCAGAGTGAAAGAAAAAAAATGAACGTTGTAAGTAACCCACAGCGACAACGAGACAGAGAGAGAGAGAGGAGAGAGAGAGAGAGAGACCCAAACGCCAACTAGAAACCTACCTGGTTCGGGGAAGCTGATGATCTGGAAGGTCTGGTCTTCTCCGAGTCTGTGCTGAGGGTGGATTATCTCGAGCGAGCCGTTTTGAGAGACTCTGCTGGCGTGTAGTTTCCTGAGTACCGTCACCAGAGTTGTCCGGGGGATGGGACTGATGACGTCGGGCCGGTGCTTGAGGTGGAGCCGACCGAGGATGTGCCTCTTGGTGACTTCCAGCAAAGCCTGGCGGCTCTGGCCGGCCGTCTCCGCGTCCAGGCGGGAGGATTGGCACGAGCTGCAAAGGGCAGCCTCCGTACCCCCAGCCCCGGCGCCAGCCTCGCCACCCGGGCTCCCAATCCCGGAGGAGAAGAGCAGGCAACAGACGATGAGAGCCCACAGCTCGCTCGGAAGGACAGCCATCGCTCAGGAAACTCTCACAGTCCCTCCTTGCCCCCCACCCCCCCACCCCCCCCCCCCCCACCCCCACCTCTACCTCTCTTCCCTCAAGCCCCCACCCCAACTGGATTGGAGCGAACTTAGATCTGCGATCGACAGTACAAGGTGAGCCGGAGATGGATGGACGGACGGACGGATGGGACAGTCTGTCTCGATTCGCCCCAAACGGCTTCCTTTGCGAAGGTTTTGTCCTTTAAAAGTGTTGATAGTTTGTCGGAGCCCAACCTCTTGTCTCTCTCTGATCGTCCTGGGCAAGATTAGGGTTGTCCATTTCAGATCTAGGTGACGGCCAGGCAGGCAGGAAGACACACACACAAAGACTCACCAGACCGAAACTCCTAAGTTAATATACTTTCGCCCACCTAAGAGTAATGGGAGGCACAAAGAGAGACAATCTCACCAAACTGAGATGAAAGCTGAGAAGATTCCAAATCAGGAATCACTGCTGGAAAAAGTCAACGCAAATTTGGTTTGGACTTTGGTTGAATTCTGCCCGGACGCACTGTTAACCTGTCATAGTCTGTCTATAAACACAGCGAGAGCGAGAGAGAGATAAAACACACGGAGACTGAGAGGGAATACGGCGAAGACAGAAAGAAAGAGAATCAAAAGAGACTGACAGAGAGAGAGAGAGAGAGAGAACACACACACACTCACCACATCTATGTGGAGAGAAATGATGTTACCAAAATAGCCTGAAGGCTTTTGAGTGAAACAGACTCGCATATTTTAGGACATTTTCATGGCAGGATTACAAATTCATGACTCGGCTTTCTTTCCAGGTGTAATAATCCCTCCCCCAGCGCAAATATAGCGAACAATGAGGTCACTCAAGTCAACCACTATTTGTGGGACGTCAACCATTGTGGGCCGTACTCCCGAGATGAAGACGCCCTCACCAATGTAGATCTGTTGACGTTGAGTGCGATTGGCTGCCGCGTTTGGCCCACGAAATATTCGGTCGGTTCCCTTGGTAATGATAATGAGAATAATACCACCAACGTTTAATCCTCGCGTTTGATATTGCGCGTCTTTTCGCGTCTCTCTCGCCTGTGTCTCAAAGCGCTTCGCAGAACATACCGTCAAAGGGAATCGACTGTGTGTATTTGTGGGCGAACGTGCGTGTGCGTGCGTGCGCTGTGCGTGTGCGTGGAGTAAGGAAACTCGCCCAAGGTTTCGCCCTGACCTGCAGGGAATCGAACCCAGGTCTCTTGTTTGCCAGGCGAGCGCTCTAATCACTGAGCTACATCTCCCGTGGAAGCGCTTTGAGATGGCGTGATGAGACGTATCAATAGAGGAATGCGCTGGGAACTGAGTTATAGAATGAGTTCGGAATTAATATTAATGTAATATATTATTAATACAATATATTATTAATATAATATAATGCAATCAATATCCTGGCGTTTGATGCAGCCCTTATCACATCGAGAGGAACTCAGAGGGCAGTGAATTGATGGAATTCTCTTTCCCCCCAAAGGCTGTAGACGCTCAGTCAGTCCTTGAACATATTCAAGACTAGAGATTGACAGACTTCTTAGGGATGTGGGGATAAGGCGAAGGATAAGGTGGAGATCGAATAGAAGATCAGCCGTGATCTTACGGAATGGCGGGGCGGGCTCGAGGGCTGTACATGGGGAACTGTTGAACGTCTGTTCAATCTATGTACTCGCATGTCAGGGCCGTTTAGAAGCTAGTCCAAGTGTCTGATGTACCACACATTGAATAAATGCATCCACCGAGGTTTGGACATTTATACAGGGAGTGTAACCCCCTCGCCGGACTCCCCTCCGCTACCAAACTCCGCTCCCCCATCACCCCAATCCTCGCTCCCTGACCCCGGAGGAGCCCACAAGTCTACAGTCGCTTTCCTATTCCCCTTCCCCTTGCCCCAAACCCTCCCCTTGACATCTTTTCCCCCACCATTTCCCTTAATCCCACTTCCGCGTCCGTTTGTGGGGACGCTGCTGTGCGCAACTTGGCTCCCTACCTCTCCGACCTCCTCTCTCCTCACAACAGCACCCGCTGCCTTCGCTAGTCCGGGTCTGGCCTCCTCCATGTCCCCCCCGAATCCTCGCTCCACCCTCGGCGGCCATGCTTCAGCCACTATGCCCCGAGCCTCTGGAATTCCCTCCCTCACTTCCATCGCCCTCGCCCCCTCTATTCCTATTTTCAGGTCTCGGCTAAAGGCTTTTCACTTTCCGTCACCTTCTTTCCCCCCTCCCCCCCACCCCCCTCCCCCCCCCCCCCCCTCCCCCCCCACCCCCCCATTCCCCCCCCCACCCCCCTCTCCCCCACCCCCCTCCCCCCCACCCCCCTCCCCACCACCCCCCTCCCCCCCACCCCCCTCCTCCCCACCCCCCCTCCTCCCCACCCCCTATTCGGCCCCGGGATCCGTTGTTGTGAAACGCTGAGTGAGTGAGTGAGTGAGTGAGTGAGTGAGTGAGTGAGTGAGTGAGTGAGTGAGTGAGTGAGTGAGTGAGTGAGTGAGTGAGTGAGTGAGTGAGTGAGTGAGTGAGTGAGTGAGTGAGTGAGTGAGTGAGTGAGTGAGTGAGTGAGTGAGTGAGTGAGTGAGTGAGTGAGTGAGTGAGTGAGTGAGTGAGTGAGTGAGTGAGTGAGTGAGTGAGTGAGTGAGTGAGTGAGTGAGTGAGTGAGTGAGTGAGTGAGTGAGTGAGTGAGTGAGTGAGTGAGTGAGTGAGTGAGTGAGTGAGTGAGTGAGTGAGTGAGTGAGTGAGTGAGTGAGTGAGTGAGTGAGTGAGTGAGTGAGTGAGTGAGTGAGTGAGTGAGTGAGTGAGTGAGTGAGTGAGTGAGTGAGTGAGTGAGTGAGTGAGTGAGTGAGTGAGTGAGTGAGTGAGTGAGTGAGTGAGTGAGTGAGTGAGTGAGTGAGTGAGTGAGTGAGTGAGTGAGTGAGTGAGTGAGTGAGTGAGTGAGTGAGTGAGTGAGTGAGTGAGTGAGTGAGTGAGTGAGTGAGTGATCCTTTAGTTTATATATCGCTTTCCATGCCTTATCGACGTCCCAAAGCGCTTCACAGAGTTTGGGGAAGGAAAGTAGGAAAATTGACTGTATATTTGTGGGAGGAAACACGGCAGCCATATTGCGCACAGCAGCGTCCCCACAAACAGTCGTGAAAATAGGGCCGTGGGGAGAAAGGGGGAAAAGAGGAAAGGGGGGAGAGGGAACAAAGATAGGAAAAGGGAGTGAGGGGAGGGCGCCATATAAGTCCAAGTTGTTGTTGTTTTTGGAAACTTGCTGCTTTCAGAGGCGAGCGAGGAGGTGGAGGATGAGGTGGAGGAGGAGGAGGTGGAGGAGGAGGATGAGGAGGAAGGATGGGGGTCAGCCGGTAATAACTTGAATTTATACAGCGCCTCCCGACGTGAAAGGCGTCGTGAGGACAAAATGTAATTTTATTGTTGTCGTAGTAATGGTGATCCCAGCCTTTGACACATCGCCTTATCGCCTCGTTGAGACGTCTCAAAGCGCTTTCGCAGGATCCACCGTATGCCAATTTGGGGGTTCGACTGGGAAGTGGACGGGTAATTGAGGGATAGAAGGGCAGGGCAGGAGGAATTGAACGGACGGCTCGCTTCGAGACACAGTGATGAGTCGATGGGCCAAATGGCCTCCTTCTACGCTGTACTACGGTTGTACAATGGTTGGCATTGTCTCTCTCTCTCTCTCTCTCTCCCGCATGCTCTCTCTCGCTCTTTCTCCTCTGGGGAAACGAGTCCGTTCGTGTCGGTACCAAAAGGGGCAGAGAGCCGCGAACACGCAGAGCAGGATTCCAGCAGCGGGCGGATTTAGTGGCACTCGCTCCTCCCAATCTCATATTTCTACCTCAAGAACAGCAACGTCTTGTGTTGTGAGAGAACACTTCAAGTCAGGAGGACATCCCAAGGCGCTGACCTGGGCGAGACAGTCAGGTATTGGGACCTGAGCTTGGGGGGGGGGAGGTGGGGGGTTGGATCAGGAGGCGGTGGAGGGTGGGGAGGGAGGTTGGGTGGGCGAGGGGTGGGGTGGGCGGTGACCGAAGGCGCTGTTGATCCAAGAGGAAGGCTCTTGAGATGGGCCTCGGAGGGAGGCGAGGGAGGGAGTGAGGCCGAGGGACTGTGGGATGGAGTTCCAAAGGGTGTGGGCAGAGAGGCCAGAGGCAATTTTGGCACCCAGCTGGGTGGAGAGAGAGAGAGAGAGAGAGAAAGAGAGAGAGAGGAGGTCACTGTAGGTGCTGTTGAAGAAGAAGAATTCTTGTATATGAGATAGCGCCCTATCACGTACTCGAGACACCTCAAAGCGCTTGAAGAGGATGAAAGTCTTCACGCGCGATCTGAAGACAGGCAAAGACGGAGTGAGATGGGACGAGGCAGAGGCAGGGGGCTTGAGTCGAGGCAGGGAGGTCAAGAATTCGGTGGGGGTGGGGGGGTGGTGGGGGTTGGTAGAGCGGAGGGGACTAGGGACGAGTCGAAGGCTGGTGAGAGGTGGGTTGAGGCCGGATCTATTCCGCGTTAGTTACCCTGTTGCCGGGGACTGTTGCGACAACACATGTAACAGCCAGGGTCAAGGAAGGCTAGACTGAGTGGATCTCGGCTTCTAAACATGAACCCCGGGATTGGCAGAGATGATCGTCAAACGTCATTGTTGACAACCAAAGTACAAGTGTCAGTTCACTTTGCTGGTGCTTGAAAAGCAAGCTGATCACAGTAGGCAACTGACAATTTGCTGAACAGATCTATTGTCACTGATCTATGGATCGCATAAGCCACGAACAACAGTACAGATTCTTGGCAGGAGTTCACACAGCGCGAGTCCAATTTTGAGATAAGGCGTATCCATTACACCACCTCCGAGCCAATTTGTCGTGTATACTGTACATACATACATATGTACTGTATACACTCACACTCACACACACACACACGTGTGTGTTTTTGTTACTCGTAGACTATTCAATGATTGGAACAGCCCAATAATAATAATAAAAATAACTAATAATACTTATCGCATTTCATACTCGTCGAGACATCTCAAAGTGCTTCACAGGAAGGAGAAGCCTTGCAGGCAATTGCACACAGCAACGTCTCACATGTAACTGTGTATTCAACTGTCCAATTTTTTTTTTAAAAAAAGGGTTGATTACCCCACTAGGAAAGCAATCAGGTATTCGACTTGCAACTGGATTCCTACTTTCTGCTGGTTAAACAGAGGGGTGTAGGGGTAAAGAAATTGGCCTAACAGTTCAAACCCAGGTCCTCACGTTTGGTGCTCAGAGCTGAACGACAACGACGACAAAATGACATTTATAGAGCGCCTTTCACATCGGGAGGACGTCCTGAACAGTCAGGATGGGACCCGAGCAAGCGGGAGAGAGGGAGTAGGGTAGTGGGAGGGGTGGGAGAGAGTTAGGAGGGGAGGGAGAGAGTTGGGAGGGAGAGGGAGAGAGTTGGGAGGGGAGGGACAGAGTTTGGGAGGGCGACAGAAGGCACGGTCGAAGAGGAGGGTCTTGAGGTCGGCCTTGAAGTAGATGAAGGAGGGAGGGAACGAGGCGAAGGGACTGTGGGTTGGAGTTCCACAGTGTGGGGGGGTGGCAGAGAGAGAGAGAGGCTGAAAGCCCGTCCGCCGACGGTAGGGTGGGTCTGGCGGGGGACATGGAGCAGGCCAGAGCCCACTGAAACGGAGGGGTTTTGGGGGTTCATAGGGGGACAGCAGGTCAGAGAGGTGAGAAGCGGGAGTGGGGGTGGTTGGGGGTTGGGGGGGGGGGTGGCAAGGCAGTGAATGGCCTTGAAGGTGAGGATCTTGAATCCAATCCTCTGAATCTCAAGTTTCCGATCAGGATATAATGTACGCAGTGTACACTTATCTGCCAAGGAGAATTTTTCGCTGAGCAGGTGCTTCTTTTTTTGGGGTTCCTCCAATTCCAACTCATAATTGGCTCGTGAATCAGTCGGAGCTGGTCGAACCAGAAATTCTTTCCCCGCGTATATCACTTTACTGAAGTGCAAAATCACCAGACAATAGAAGATCTCAGGCTGGGAGGAGAGGAGAGTAACGATCGCTATCTCGCCGGGCGAAACACGCCAGGAATTCGGAAACATTTCGGGGCGTGTGCGTTTTCCGTTCTTCAGAAAAGCTGTTGCCCGAAGCCACCGGAGAGCGAAAAGAAACCGGACTTGCACGAACATCAGGATTCATCAGAAACGACGCCGCGAAGCTATCAATTGGGTCATTGTTCACAGCGGCTCGGCATCCTGGGTGATTCAGTGTGGCTCGTGAGTTATTACGCCTGCCATTATATGATAGCACTTTTTGCAAAAAAAATTAAAGGCGCCTTGTCTCCTCGCGTTTGTTAACCCTAACCCTAAGGCTCTCTTCGCAGTGTTTGACTCTCTGGATAATGATAGGGGAGAACTGAAGAACTGAACTGAACTTGCTTTTCTCTCCGCCCTCCCCGACCCCCGACCCCCCCGACCTCCAGCTCGGGTCCGAAACACTGACTGTCCAACGCCTTGCGACGTCCTCCGGATGTGAAACGCGCCGTATGAATGTAATCTCGCCGTCGTTACAGCTTAACCGTTCTCCTCCCCTCCATGGTCCCATCGGCAACTCCTAAATCCCCCCCCATTCCTTCTCCCGTCCCCCTCCCCCCCCCACCCCCCCACCGCGCCTGTCCCCAGCTCGGATCCGAAACGCTGACTGGGACGTCCTCCTGACGTGAAAGGCGCCATCTCTGTCATTTTGTTGTTGTAATAATGTTGTTGTAAATAAAAATAATTAATAATAATGAAGGGATTATTAACCCCCCCCGTCCGTCCCCCCCGTCCCCCCACCACCAAAAAAGCTATCCACCAATCGACGAACAACAGGTTCGTACTTACTGCTGGGTAGACAGTGTGTGTGTGTGTATGTGTTTGTTTGTGTGTGTTTGTTTGTGCTTGTGTGCGTGTATGGTGTAAGGAAACTTGACTAACATTTCGCCCGGCCCGGGAATCGAACCCAGATCCTCTACGCTTGCAAGGCAAGCGCTCTAACCGCTGAGCTACAGGGAGTCCACTGTGAAAGTACCGTATCGTGTCCCCAGCTCAACCCTCGTCAACCTTGGTGTTGACCTGGACTGAGGTCTTGGCACCTTTTGCGCGATTTCTCAATTGCTCAGCAAATCACTGGTGTAAGCATTTCAGTTGGTGTGTCTGCCAACTTCGCTCTGAACTCCCATCGCAGGTCTTGATGGCACACACAGCTCTGCAGAAAGTGTGGAGGCCAACCAGCCAACTGAGGTTTGTTCTCCCGAGTGGGATACAGGGAATAGCTGGGAAGGCTGGGCAAACATGGATTTGAACCCAATTTATTTCATCCCCTCTTGAAAGCGGTCAGTGAATAACGAACTGCATGGAATAGTTTCAAGAACAAACCTCTGAAGGTTGACTCGCCGGCTGGTCCAAATCTAGGTGGACATTCAATGAACGTTTAAGAACCCACTTGTCCTTGTCAGCTAGTACCTTGCAGCTCAGTGGTTAGAGCGTCTCACAAGCAAGAGACCTGGGTTCCCAACAGGTCAGGTCAGGGCGAAATCTCGGGCAAGTTTCATTACTCCACACACACACACACACCCACACACACACACGCACACACACGCACACACACACACAAACACACACATTCGTGGGGACGCTGCTGTGCGCAATTGACTGCCGCGTTTCGCTCGCCCACAAATATACAGTCAATTCACTTTACAGTACATTCTGTGAAGCGCTTTGAGACGCCTAGAAGACGCGATAAGGCGCTATATGAAATGCAAGGATTATTATCATTATTATTATTACTCTCTCTACTGAGTCAGAAAATTGGTTAAGTGAGAGGATCCAGGTTTGATACCCAGGTAGGGTGGGGCAGGGAAAATCTAAGGCAAGTTTCCTTACACCACACACACAACTTTGTAAGGTGTAAGTAGGAACCGGCTTGTTAGTCAATTGGTGGATCGCTTTTCCGGGGGTGGGGGGGGGCTAACGCTCCATTGCAAAAATTGGTGTGAAATCGGCTCACCCACAAAACACTCAGTCACTGCACTTTGCTGTGAAGCGCTTTTCAGGTGATCTTCTGACACGGAAAGAGCGACCACAAGTATAAGGTTTGCAAAGAGGTGAAGTGACTGGACAATGGGAGAATCGATTGGAAAATACAAAGAGCATCAGTCCCCAATGGTGGGTTATTTATTGGTACCCGAGGTGTTGAGTGCAGACTGTCCAGCGCCTTGGGACGTCATCCCGACGTGAAAGGCGCTCCATCAATGTCATTTTGTGGTTGCTGTTGTTGAGGTGGATATCAACCTTCGCTTGAACGCTGTCCTGAACGACAGAGAGACAAGAGCGGGGTGGTGGGATGGGTGGGGTGGGGGGGGGGGGGTGGAGTTGAGATGGGCTTGAAACCGAGCAAACCTACTGACTGGTCATGGAGAGAATGCCACTGCCGATGGAGGTGTGGGAGGAGTAGGGGGATGGGGGGGGGTTGAAGATTATCTCGATTAGGGCCCATTTTTGGAGCCATTACAGGCTATTTCCTGTTGCCAATAACACAGATGACAAACCATTGAGTGACATTTGGTGCCGAGCTCCTCCGGTTAAAGACCTCTGCTGTTATCAGTTGACACTTTGTAAACGCAGACAGGATCCACGACATGTTCTCGCACTCCACAAACACAACCTTTGCCATTTGTCTCTGACATTGACGTCTAGTGTCGCGGTTGGAACACTGAGATTTTATCCCACTCGAGAGCCCGAACTCGCTCATCGACGTCCCGTAGCTCGGTAAGGTTAGAGCGAGAGGAACAAGGGTTTTCAAGGAGGGGAGCAGAAGGCACGGTCAAAGAGGAAGGTCTTGAGACCGGCCTTGAAGGAGGAAAGGGAGGAAACGAGGCGGGGGGATTACGGGATGGAGTTCCACAGTGTGGGGGCAGAGAGGCTGAGAGCCCGGCCACCCTGTTTGTGGGTCGCTGCTGTGCGTGACTGGCTGTCACGTTTCGCCCCAACAAAACACACAGTCAGTACACTTTACAATATATCCTGTGAAGCGCTTTGAGACACCAATAATAACATTAATTCGCACACATACAAGGCCCTCCGCGCCAAAAAGTAGCGTCTAAGAAGTCACGAAGACTTGATGAGGTGCGATATCAATTGCAAGCAATAATCATTTTATTATTCTCATTGTTAATGTTCGAAGTCCTGACTTGGGAGGATTTGAGCCAGGCTAGATTTACAAGAAAACAAATCTAAAATGATAAGGTTTTATTAACATAAACCAGACAGTAAAGTAAACCAACAACTCAAGATTTACAAACCAGTTTTTATTTCAGTCACTCAACATAGATATAACCTACAGAGGGTAAACAGACACATTTAAAGTTAAATCATTTGCTCGATTTGTCAGCTCTCCATTTCTACATTTTAACTGTTCACCAGGCAGAGGGTCAGTTGGTTAAGAGCTGAGTGTCTGGGCTATCCTACCCCTGAACCCTAAGTTCAACCCTAACCCTAACTTCAACCCTAAACCTAACCCTAAGACTAACTTCAACCCTATCTCTAACCCTAACTTCAAGCCCAACCCTACCTCCAACCCTAACCCTAACCCTAACTCTAACCCTAACTCTAACCCAACCTAACTCTAACCATAACCCCAACCCAAACACTGCCTAACCCTAATCCTAACCATATCCTCAACCCTAACCCTAACCAATATGGGCAATCCATATCGTTGGTAGCATCAAACTCTGCACCCCTATCAGCCTAGTCCTCGCCAGGTTCCACAGACTCCAAGTGGATCAATATCAAGCTCTCATACCCTCACGTATAAGAATATAAGAAATGTTAGATCAAGCTCCATCTAGTTGGCCTTCCACCTCCCTGGTCATCGCTTGCTCACATGTCCCGAACTGCCCCTGTACTGTATCCCATCAGATTGTTTCCTGAAAGCAAACAATCTCATTTGTGTTGGAAGGAATCAACCCTTGATTGCTTCCAACCGCCTGCCAAGTGAGCCAGTTCCACAGGTTCACTACCCGCTCGTTGAGATGGTGTTTGCATATCTAAAAATCCATCCGCACCCATCCTCCTCAGCTCTTCTCCTCTGTTACCTCCTTCCTCCAACTTCCCCCCCTCCTTCCCCCCCTCCTTCCCCCCCTCCTTTCCCCCCCCCCCCCCCAGCCCCCCCAGGTAACATTCCTCCCTTTCTATCCCATCATCAGAGGCCACAACTATTTCACCCTCCTCCCCCCCCCCCCACACACCCTCCTTCCAAATACAGTCACTACACTTGACAGTGTATGCCGTGAAGCGCTTTGAGACATCTCAAAGACATGGTAAGGCGCTGAATCAAATGCAAGGATTATTATTATCAATATTATTATGAGGGAGGGTGGGTGGGTGGAGGGGTAGAAGAGGGGGATCTTGAGATGTGGCTTAAAGGAGGGCGATGGAGGGTACAAGGAGAAGGTGCTACATCAACAACAACAACAAATGACACTTGTATAGACAACGCCCTTCACATCGGAAAGATGTCCCAGGGCATCTGGACAATAATGGGGGTTTGGACCTGAGCTTTGGAGTTTTGGAGGGCATTGGTGTGGGTGTGGGTGGGGTGTGGTGGGGGCAAGGGTGGGCTGGGGTACTGGGGGGGTGGGGGCAGGCGTGTGGGTGGCAGGGTATGGTGGGGTCAAACGCGCCAATGATCATTATTATCAGTATGATTATTAGTATTAATAACAATCCCTCCAAGAAAACACAATAATAAAATTGGTCATTTCAACGCATGGATGTTTGTGGGGGACAGGGGCGGGGGAACGGGGGTGGGGGAGGGTGGGGGAGGGTGGGGGAACGTGGCCATGCGCAATCGGCTGCCGCGTTTCGCTCTCCCACAAACATATATACAGTCAATTCACTTCACAACATTCACGGGCGCTTTGAGACACAGTCTAGAAGACATCAAACGTAAGGATTATTATTGATAGGAATGATAATGGTAATAGAGTCAAGCGCAGCCGCACTCCTCGATGACCATGTCGGGAATGTCCCTCCGAATGATCCTACGCTGCTCGTCAAAGTAGAGCATGGTAAGACTGCTCCTCTTGGTGGGGACACAGCAGGAGTTTAAGGCCAGGACGGGGTGAGGGTTGTTGATCTTGTAGAGGTTGGTGACGGTGGCGTGGTAGGAGGAGGCCACGCTGGGCGAGCCGGCCATGTGGGGCAGGCAGGTACCCAGGCAGTGGTTGGCGTGATAGCCCTTGGGCGCCACGATCCAATCGTCCCATCCGATCGCCTGGAAGTCCATGTAGAACTCTCGCCGGCAGCACAGGTTCAGTTTGTCGGCGCACTCGATCCCCCTCTTCCTCAGCCGGGAGCCGGGCCGGGGGGAGACGCGGAGCCAGGAGGCCAGGAAGGTCTGCCTGGCTCGGTCTCCCCCGTCCAGGTCGAACGCGGCAAGGCTCCCGTTGTCACCCCGGCACTCCAGCTCGAAGTCCACCAGGAACTCGCGCTTCTCCAGGGAATCCCGCACGGCCGCCGTGACCGGGAAGGAGTGCCAGGAGCTGCCGTTGGCCGCGAAGTGACTGTCGCAGATGAGCGTGCGGCTCTCACCGCCTCGCCGTCTCAGGAAGATCTTCAGGGAGATCTTCTGCCGGTCTCTCTCCGCACCGGAGGCGGGGCCGGGGCCGGGGCCGGGGCCGGGGCCGAGACTAGGGCCAAGGCTGGGGTTCGGCCCTGGGGGGATGGGTTTGAATTGGACCCACAGCTCAGCGTGCTGGAGTTCGGTCACTGACGTCTCGTCACCTTCGCCCGGCAGGAGGAAGCTCAGTTTGGCCTCGGTGCGGCTCATCCAAACTGGTAACAAGGGAGAGAATTGGCATTGAAATATCGGAAACATAAGAAACCGAGGCACAGGAGCTAGGACGAGGCCATTCAGGCCCTCGAGTCTTTTCCGACCTTCCCTAAGATCGTGGTCGATTTGTACCTCACGTCCAATTACAGCCTTTACACTGTATAAGAACAGAGAATTAGGAGTAGGAGTAGGCCATTCAGCCCCTCGAGCCTGCCCCGCCATTCAATAAGGTCATGGCTGATCTTATAATCAAACTCCACCTGCCCCCCACCTTATCCCCATATCCCTTAATCCCTTTATTCGCAAGAAATCTGTCAATCTCAGTATTGAATATGTTCAAGGACTGACTGAGCATCTACAGCTTTTTAGGGGAAGAGAATTCCATCAATTCACTGCCCTCTGAATGAAGTTTTTCCTCAACCCAGTGTGAAAAAAATGACCCTTAATCTTAAGACTGTGACCCCCTAGTTATAGTTTCTCCAACCAGGGGAAACAGTCTCCCACTGTCATGTCACTTAATAATCTTATAGGTTTCTATAAGGTCACCTCTAATTCTTCTGTATTCTAGAGAATATAGGCCTAGATTGCTCAGCCTATCCTCATAACTCATTTCCCTCATCCCAGGAACCAACCTAGTGAATCTACATTGAACCCCCTCCAAGGAGAATACATCCTTTCTTAAATAAGGAGACCAAAACTGCACACAATATTCGAGGTGCGGTCTTACCAAGGCCCTATACAGTTGCAGCAAGACTTTCCTACTCTTATACTCTAACCCTTTTATAATGAACGCCAACATACTGTCAGCCTTCCTAATTGCTTGCTATATCTAACTTTTTGTGACTGGTGTACAAGGACACCCAAGTCCTTCTGAACACTAACACTATCTAGTCTCTCCCCTTCTAAAAAATAATCTGCTCTACTGTTTTACCACCTTGGTGGATGACTTCACACTTCCCTACATTTTATTTCATCTGCCACCTACCTGCCCACTCACCTGGCCTATCTATATCGCGTTGCATTTTTAAAATGTTATCCTTGGTGTTTACTCTCCCTGCTAATTTAGCGTCATCCGTGAATTGGATATTTTAAGTTTGATGTCCTCATCTAGATCATTGATGTGGATTGTAAATAACTGAGGCCCAAGCACTGATCCTTGCGACAACCACTAGTCACTTCCCGCCAATCTGAGAAGGACCCATTTATCCTTACTCTTTGTTTCCTTCCCGTTAGCCATTCTTTAATCCACGTTAATATATTTCCCTCAATTCCATGGGCCCCTATCTTCTGGATCAACCTTTGTGCGGCACCTTATCGAATGCCTTTTGGAAATCCAAATCCACTACATCCACTGATTCCTCCCCCATCTAATCTACGAGATATATCCTCTAAAAGATTGGTTAAGCATGACTTCCCTTTTGTAAAGCCATGTTGACTTTGTCTAATTATATTGTGATCCTCTAAATACCCCATTATATTCTTAATCAAGGATTGTAGAATTTTCCCTACCACCGATGCCAGACTAACTGGTCTATAGTTCCCCATGTTTTCTCTCCCACCCTTCTTAAACAGCGGTGTGACATTTGCGATCTTCCAATCCGTGGGAACCGTTCCAGAATCCAAGGAATTTGGGAGGATTAGACACAGAGCCTCTACTATCTCATGAGCCACCTCTTTTAAGACCCCAGGTTCCAGGGAACTTGTCACTTTTTAGTGCCAACAATTTCCCCAGCACCAATTCCTTGCTGATGAAAATTTCCCTGAGTTTGGTCCCTATCATTAGCCCCTTGGTTCGTCTCTATTTTCGGCAGATTTTCTGTGTCTTCTTAACGTGAAGACAGACGCAAAGTATTTATTTCGGGACTCTGCCATATCCATTAACCTCCATTATAATTCCTCCGGTCTCTGCCTGTAATGGACCCACATTTACACATTGATAAAAACTCTTACAGTTGGATTTAATGTTCCTAGCTCGCTTGCCCTCATACTCCATTTTCTCACTGTTAATGAGCTTTTTGGTCTGTCTTTGTGGGTCCCTAAAACACTCCCAGTCCTCAGGACTTGTCTCTTAATTTTATACTTTCCCCAACTGCTCTAGTTAGCCACGGATGAACTGCTTTCCCTGTGGTATTCTTATTCCTCAGGGGAATATGTGATTCAAAATAATAATAATAATCCTTGAGCTTCATACAGCCCAAAGTTACAACAAAGGTAGTCGTAAAATAAAACTGGAGACATTAAAAATACCATCACAGTTTGCAGTGAGAGACAGACAGAAAAATAATCTACAAATCATTGGATATTAATAACACAACTTATTATATAATACTGGCTGTATCCGCATTCAACCAGTTAAATTTACTCACAGTAGTTATTTTCTGAATAGATGAATTGTGAAGCTAGGGCTGATTTCACTGATATCTTGCTGCCCAGAGTTAAATTGGAAAGTTACCATTTTTTGGGAGGGAGGGTTTGGGATTGTAAAGTGGACACTTTCAACGCAACTATTGTTAGTCGGGATTTTTTCTATCTGCTGTGGGGGACGCTGCTGTGCGCAATTGGCTGCCGCGTTTCGCCCACACAATATACAGTCGATTCGCTTTAATAACAATACCAATCCTTGCGTTTGTTACAGCGGCTTTTCACATCTTATCGACTGTGTCTCAAAGCGCTTCACAGCACACACTGTAAAGTGGAATTGACTGTATATTTGCGGGAGAGCGAAACGCGGCAGCCAATTGCGCACAGCAGCGTCCCCCTCTTCATCCCCCCCTCCCCCCCCCCCACCACACACACACACAGCCGTGGGTTGAAATGACCAATTTTATTATTGTGGTGTTTTTTTTTACAGTGTTTGATCGGGAGCTGTACCGAATGCGAGGATTATGATTCTTATCCCAGTACAGTATTACTTTTATTATTAGTATTATTAACAAGTAAGCAGAGAGAGACTAATGCTGGGTATGACAAACCTGATTTGGCGAAGGTGATGATCTGGTAAGCTTGCTCTCCCGAGTCTTGGCCTTGCTCAGTCCTCAATTCGGCGTTGAGATCGTCCTTCAACAGGCTGCCGGTGTGAAGCTTTCTCAGGACGGACATTTGCGCTGACATGAGAGTCACATTGCTGGTGTCCGGGCGTTCCTGCATGTCCAGTCTCTGTAGGATATATCTCTTGGTCATCTCGAGGAAGATGTCGTCTTCTCTCAGCATGTCGGCGGAGACGAACGCGCTTCTCGGACTGTACTTGGGCTCTTTGGTCAACGTTAAGGTGAAAGCCCTGACGACTCCCAAGCAAAGGAAACAAGAGAGACACAGAATCATTGTCTCGAGAACGTTTCTTCCCCTTTTACAAGGTGAGAGAGCCACGCACATACACACACGGCTTCGCCCCCCCCGCCCCCCACAGCAGACCCCCACAGCCCCACAAAGAAATGGCCTCAAAGTTGAAATAATATCAGCCACGGATCTTGTTAGAGGGATGAGAGTGAAACAGTCATTGTCGGCCACTGGTCTCGTCCGCTCACTTTACTTGTGTGTGTGTGTCTGTGTGTGTGTGTATCTCTGTCTCTCTCTCTCGTGCGCTCTGTTTCCTGAGCTGAAAGGAAGCACTGCTGTAAAAGCTGCCAGGTAACACTAGATAAAAGTATTGATCGACTTAGGCCTGTGCCAAAATCTGGTGTATGGTGTAGGCGGTGGGTTGAAAGGAGATGGCTGGAAAGTTAGGTTCCTTTCCTCAGGGTGTGTGTGTGTGTGACTGTGTGTTTTTCTCTCATAAGCAAATAATGAAGTCACTTCAGGGAATTAAGCCAATTCCATTTATTACATGTTGACAAAGTTTGACCAATTTTCTTCACACCAGCGCGCATAAATAGAATGTTGAGTAAACTTTTACCCGACCCGCTGACGAAATATCGCCCTGAAAAGTTAACCCACACTTTCTTCTCTCTCTCTCTCTCTCCCGCGCGCTCTCTCTCCATAGATGCTGCCTGACCTGTTTGCTGAGTGTTCTCAAGACACTCCCTCCCTCCTTCAAGGCCGGTCTCAAGACCATCCTCTTCAACCATGCCTTCTGCTGCCCTCCCAACTCTCTCTCTCTCTCCCCTCCTAACTCTCTCCCTTCCCATCTTAACTCTCTCCCTTCCCCTCCCAACTCTCTCTCTCCCCTCCCAACTCTCTCCCTCGTCTCCCCCCTACCCTGCCTCTCTCCCCATTGCTCGGGTCCCGACCTGACTGTTCAGTGCCTTGGGATGACTTCCCAACGTGAAAGGCGCTCCATATATCAATGTAATTTTGTTGTTCTTCTTCTCCTTCTTCTGTTTTCCTTACCTACCGTTCAGTTTCGAACTGTTTCGTTCAGTCCAGCTTCTCGATGCTGTCATAATGGCACTCAAGAGTTCAAGCCTTGACCGCTTTCATGACGGTTAAAGATTAATGAAACTTGCGTTGACTTTTGGTGTGGTTGAGGGACCTTTGGGATTCCAATGAACAAGTGCACAGTTTACTGCCTTTGATTGCAGTCTGTGTGATGACCTTTTGTGCAATAATAACCTGTCCATCTCATCAATAGAATATCGTGATCGTCCTATTTACCATTACCCAACTATTTTCACATGCAAATAATAATATATATCGCTTTTCACATCTTCTAGACTAGTGTCTCAAAGCGTTTCACAGAATAGACTGTAAAGTGGATTGACTGTACGTTTGTGGGTGAAACGCGGCAGCCAATCGCGCACAGCGGCGTCCCCCACAAACAGCCGTGGGTTGAAATGACCAATTTTTTTTTAAAACAAATTTTTGGGACAGATGTGTGTGTGTGGGATAAGGACTTACCCAAGGTTTCACCCTGATCTGCCTGGATTCGAACACAGGTCTCACACTTGTAAGGCGAGTGCTCTAACCACTGAGCTACAAGACTCTAGCTGTACCTCTCTGCCTCTACCCTTGTCTCCAGGGTGGAGTCTGTCAGACATGAGACCTGGAATGGGAATGTTGAATGTCAGCAAGACCAAGGCCCTCTTGATTGGCTTCCGACAGGTGCTGACAGCATCACCACGGATCGATACACTCTCCACCTCAACCATAACAACAACAACAAAATTACATTTGGACCTAACTGAGCCAGTCCAGAAACTTGCCATCTTATTTGACCCTCAACTCTCCTTTCCAACCTTTTCTTCCAGCGCCTTGGGACGTCCTCCCTGCGTGAAACGCTCACTATAAGTGTAATTTTATTGTTTGTTGTTATGGATTAAGGGATATGGGGATAAGGCGGAGGACGGGTGGAGTTAGATTAGAAGATCAGCCGTGATTTTATTGAGTGGCGGGGCAGGCTCGAGGGACTGAAGGGCCTACTCCTGCTCCTAATCCTTATGTTCTTACGTACCCCACATCCGTGCCATCTGCCTTCCACCACCTCCGCGTTTTTGCCCACGAGACACATTGTCGATGACCCACTGTATTTTCCTGCCACGCGCTTTGAGATGTCTTACATGATGAAGCGCTTTAGCAAATCAAAACAGTCACGCAGGGAGTGAACAATTTATTTTCGGTAGCCACGTGCAGACTTTGAGGTCAGCCTTCGAGATGTTTGGGTGTGGCAAGGTGACACTAGATCCATGGGCGTCCGGCAAGATGAAATGCCGAGTCGATTTGTCAACGCGCAAGTGGAGACGTTCTACAAGGAAAATAGTCTCGCGTTTAAATACGTACTGTTACGTGAACGATTTTTGTTGCTTGTGTGGGATATTAAGGTGACAGCGCCATCTTGTGGCCTCGGATCCATCTTTCAAGCAGCTTTCTCACGGCCCCTAAATTGATCGCATCCTGATTATATTTCAACCCGCGGCTGGGTGGGTTTGTGGGGGGGGGAACGCTGCTGCGCGCAATCGGCTGCCGCGTTTCGCCCACAAATATACAGTCAGGTCACTTTACAGCGTATTCTGTGAAGCGCTTTGAGACGTCTGGAAGACGTGAAAAGCGCTGGATCAAACGCAAGGATTATTATTATTATGAGAACAAGAACAACAACAATAATAGCCTCTCACGTCAGGAGGCCCTGGACAGTCAATGTTTCAGACAATACAAAGCAATGCTCTTCCGTGGCCAGAAGGGGATGCCATGGATACCTGATTGCCTCTGTCAATGGTTCTGTCCATCAAGACTTCCAAAAGATCTCTGGCAAAGTAAGTCCCATCCATTGTGTGGGGTCCTGTAGCTCAGCGGGCTCCATGTCCCCCATCCTGCCATCGATGGCCGGCCTTTCAGCCTCTCTGCCCCCACACTCTGGAACTCCATCCCTCCCTCGCGTCCTTGAAGGCCGGTCTCAAGACCCTCCTCTTCGATCGTGCCTTCTGCCACCCTCCCAACCGGCTTCCTCTTCCCCTCCTAACTCTCTCCCGCCCCTCCACCCTACCCAGCCCTCCCCATCCCCATCTGCTTTCTCCAGTCCCAACCCGACTGTTCAGCTCCTTGGGATGTCCTCCCGACGTGAATGTCTCTCTACAACTGTCATTTTGTTGTTGTTGCTGGTTAGAGCGCTCGCCTCACAAGCAAAGGACCCAGGTTCAATTCCCGGGCAGGGCCAAATGTCGGTAAAGTTTCCTGACTCCGCATTCGCAGCGTTCAATAGGAATCCAGTTAGTACTTGATTGGCGGATCACTTTTCCTGGGCGGGGGAGTGGGGGGGGGGGGGTAATAATCCCTTCAAGAGAATAAATCATAGATCAGTCGCTTCAACCCAGGGCTGTTTGCGGAGACAACAACACGAACAACAAATTACATTTATAGAGCGCCTTTCACGTCGAGAGGACGTCCGAAGGCGCTGCTGTGCGCAAATTGCCCCCCCCCCCCCCGTGTTCCCCCCGCAAAATATACAGTCAAACGGACTTTGCGGCGTTATCTCTTGAAACTCTTTGAGACGTCTCGAAGATGTAGCGCTATCACATCTTCTAGAATTACACCTGTAGAGTGAGCTGACTGTACATTTGTGGGAGAGCCGATTGGAGGGATTATTATCAGGCGCGCGCGCGAGTGTGTGTGTGTGTTTGTGTGTGGAATAAGGAAACTCGCCCAAGGTTTCGCCCTGACCTGCCTGCCTGGATTCGAACCCAGGTCTCGCGCTTGTAAGGCGAGCGCTCTAACCACTGAGCTACAGGACGCTCCTTATTTATACATATATATATATCGCCTATTTGTTGCATTAACTAGCAGTCACGCGCTATCGTGTTGGGTTTAGTGTAGAGTGTATCGCGAGCTACTATTTCCCAATGGAAACCATATCTCACTTGTCCCTTGAAAGAAGCCGCCCAATTGCCCACCATTCCCATTGATAAAAAAAACACGCTTCCCAATGCCACACATGTACACACGAACCGATGACGTCAGGTGGAGGCGAGTGGGCGCGGTGGGGGAGGAGCCGGCTGCGTCAGAGAAAGCGCAGGAAGCGGTGACGCTAGCCGGATGGGCGGTGCCATCGTCTGGGTGGGGTGGAGCCGCCGACGTCAGAGAGTGCGCACGCAGAAAGCGGGGGCGGGCGGGGCGAGAGGGGGGGAGGAGGAGCCGGTGATGTCAGCGAGTGCTCAGGAAGCGATGACGTTGGCTGAGCGGGGCGGAGGGGGAGGAGCCGGTGACGTCAGAGAGTGCGCAGAAAGCGGTGACGCGGCGCGCAAGGAGCCGGAGCCCGGCGAAACCTTTTCTTTTTTTCCTTCCTCTCTTTTTTTTCCCTTTTTTTTCTCCTTCGCTTTATTTTGGGGTGTTTTTTTTCTCTCTTTCCCCCCCCCCCCCCACACAAGATATTATTCCCTCCCCTCCTCCTCCTCTCCCTTCTCTCTTTTCCTTCCCTCTCTCCCTTTTTTTTTACTCACTCACTCACTCCTTCCCTACCTCCTCCTCTTCTCTCTCGCATTCTCTCTATTTATCTCTCTCTTATTTTTTTTCCTCCTCTCTCTATTCACCTCTTTATCCCCCCCCCCATCTCTCTTTTTTCCATTCACACACTCACTCTCTCTCTCTCTCTCTCTGTTCATCTCTTTAATATCTGTCTCTTCATCCACACACTCACTCTCTCTATTTATCTCTTTATTCTCATCCTCCTCTCCCTCTCATCTCATCAGTCACATACACACACACACACACTGAGCTCTCTCTATCTCTCTCTCACACACACACTCACTCTCTCTATCTCTTTTTTCCCCCATCTTTCTCACTCACTCTCTCTGTCACACGCGAGGCCCTGACAGACGACAGGTGGCGGCGACATCGCGCTCTTTTTTACTCTCACTCTCTCCTCTCACTCACTCACTCACTCACACTCTCCTCACACACTCATTCATTCACTCTCACTCTCACTCACACACTCACTCTCACACACACTCACTCACTCATTCACTCTCACACTCCTCACACACTCATTCACTCTCACACTCTCCTCACTCACTCATTCACTCTCACTCTCCTCACACACTCATTCACTCTCACACTCTCCTCACACACTCATTCACTCATTCATTCACTCACTCACACACACACTCATTCACTCACACACTCACTCATACACACACTCATTCACTCTCACTCACTCTCCTCACACTCATTCACTCTCATTCTCACATTCTCTCCTCACACATTCATTCTCACATTCTTCTCGCCACACACTCACTCATTCACTCTCCCCATACCTCATTCACCCACACACTCATTCACTCTCACACATTCATTCGCTCTCCTCACACATTCGTTCACTCACGCCACATTCATTCATTCACTCTCTCTCACACACTCATTCACCCTCCCATCCATTCACTCCTCACACACCCCTCACACACTCAGTCACCCTCTCCTCACACACTCAAAATATATTATTATTTTCCTTCCTCCCCCAAATACCTCTCCTTCTACCTGTCATTTGCATTCTCTCTCATTCCTCATTTAAAAATATATTTTCACATCAAATATTCATTATATTCCTATTCTTTTCTTCATCTGATCTCTCTCTCACTCTCCCCCCCCTGTGTTCCCTTCTATCTGTCTCTCTCACTCCTTATTTTCCTACCTGTACAAAACATAATGTGACTCATTTTGATTTTCTCTCTTTTTTTTTCTAGGATAATCTCTCACTCTCTTGTGTTTACATATTCAATCTCTCTCTCTTGTGTTCCCCTCCTCTCCTTTCCCTCATTCCTTTATTTACTCACATTATTATTATTTTCTCTCGTGTTTTTAATCTAATCTCCCCCTCCTCTCATGTTATTTTGCGTTTTAGTTTCATTTACATTTCCAATCTGATTTCTCTCTCTCTGCTCACATACACACACTCGTGTTTTCCTTCGTTTCCTCTTTTCTCTCATTCCTTTTATTTCCTTACATTTCACTCCTACATATCTACATATATATATATATTGAAAAAACATTCTTTATTCATTATTATTTTCTCCCACCCCATTTTTTAAAATTCCCCTTCATCTCAATCTCTCTCTGTCTCCCACTCTTATTTTCTTACATTTGATATCATTTTATATAGAACTCCCCCCCAAATATTATGTATTATGATTATTAATTTTCTTTTTTTCCCCTAATCTCTCTCTTTCTCTCGTGTTCTTTCCTCTCTCTCTCCCTCTCTCTGTTTCTTTTTGCCAATTGATTTAATTGTAAAATATATATATTTACTGTATAATTCTCTGCGTGTGAGTGAGAGAGGAGAAGGAGAGAATTGTGGCAGCTTTTAAAAATATATAAATATATATATTGTGTGTGTGGTGGGGGAGAGGGTGTTTTTTTTGATGGGGGAAGGACCTCCCTAAGGCCTTGGACTTTCCTCCCTCCTCTCTCTCTTTCTTTCTTCCTTCCTTCCTTCATTCACCCACTCCTCCTGTTACTACTGCCACACTCACTCAGTCACTCATTCAGACCCCATTGCATCTGGAGGCGACCTGCAGCTTACAAAGAGAGGAGTGTGAGAGAGGAGAGAGAGGGAGAGGAGGTGAGCAATATTAAGATCATAGTTAGGCCCATATATGTGTGAGATTGAGTGTTATTGTGTGTGTATAAATGTACAAATGCAATTTTGTTTACATTTATACTCAATCTCACACATATATAATTTTGTTATATATTATATATGTGTGTGTGAATATATAAAGTGTCATTCAATGAGTACTGTATATATATGTGTGTGTGTGTTGGAATTGCAATGTGAATTATTCAGGCCTGGAGTAGGTTAAAGCCAAGGCTTTTTTAAGGCAGAGAACACAGTAAGTGTGAGTGTGTGTGTATATGTGTGTGTTTGCAGAAGTGTGTGTTTAAGTGTGTGTGTATATAAGTGTGTGCTTCTGTAAGTCTGTAAGTGTGTGTAACTAATTGTGTGTGTGTGTAAGTGTGTGTCCATCTCAATGTAAAAATGTTGGTGAATCTAATGTTGGTTAAAATGATGATGATGTTGTTGTTGTGTTGATCCTTTCAATGTGAATTATTCAGGCCCTCGGTGGATTAAAGCCAAGGCTTTTAAGACAGAGAACACAGCTAGGGTGTGTTTAAGTGTGTGTGATTGAGTGTGTGTGTGTTCAGGCCCTGAGTATATTAAAGCCAAAGCTTTAAATCAAAGTGTGTATAAGTGTGTGAGTGAGTGATCGATTGAGTGTGTGTGTGTTGGTCTTTAACTGTGAATTATTCAGGCCCCAGTAGTACTAGTACTGTAATAATAATAATAATTATTATCTTTGTATTTGATATAGCGCCTTAACACGTTGTTGAGACATCTCAAAGCGCTGAACAGGATGTACTGTAAAGCAGATGGATTGTGTATTTTGTGGGCGGCATGCAAATGAAAAGAAAATGAGTAGATAAAAGTTATTGCGGCTTGCAAAGCGGACAGTGTTGGAGGGTGTTGGACAGGGTCATGCTGACAGACTAAAGGGCAAGCCCCAGCGGGAAACGACTGTGACTTAGTGATGAATTGAGGGGGGGGGGGGGAAATAATTATCTCACAGACCTCCCTCCCTCCCTCACAAGCGTTTTCCACGTGTAGGTGGTGTAGAGACTGGTTTGGAAACACTTTACCCGACGCAATGGGTGCCTGAGACACCCCTTTTCCACCGCCCCCAGCTGCTAACCATTTAAAACAATTCAACTGTACCGTTTCCGTTTTGATCAGTCGTGCAAAGTTTTAGCTGATGATGATTTCTCCACCCCCCCCCACCACCACCCACTCCCAGCTTGGTAATAATAATAAGACTTGCGTTTGTTCTAACGTCTTATCACGTCTTCCAAGATGTCGCAAAGCTCTTTCTATATATATATATATATATATACTGTAAGGTATATATTGACTGTGTTTTGTGGGCAAAACACATTTTGTGAAGTGCTTCAAGGGATACATTCTTGACGTGTAACCCTAAGGTATCGATGTATATCTGATTGAATTTTTATTCTACCTGTTGATCTGCTGTTTTTGTGGCACACCTCGCAGTCGAATGAGAGACATCACTTTCGTGTGTGAGAGGGGCTGGGTGGGGGGGAAACCCCATGATACTATCTCAAAAGTGTGTCCAGCTACTGAGGCCTCGCAGTCACTCTTGTTTCCGTTTGCCAGCAGTGTCAGCCCCCCCCCCCCTCCCCCACCAAAAGTTGCCTTGGGATCAAGAGATCAAGAGGGGTGGAGGTTAGGGGTAGGAGGGTGACAGAAGGCTCAGACCAAGAGTAGGGTCTTGAAGGAGGGCCAGGGAGGGGGTGCGAGGCGGAGGAAATGGAGTTCAGAGGGTGGGGGCAGAGAGGCTGAATGGTGGGGCGAGTAGGGCCTGGCGGCAGACGTAAAGCAGGTCAGAGCCCGCTGAGCGGAGGACACGTTAGTAGGAGGGTTGGGAGGTCCCAGACTTAGGGGGAGCTGGGATTTAACAAACAAAAAACAATCGGGAGCGGTATTCCTGGAGTCCTATGGCTTCACCTGGATCAGATATTAAAACCTCAGGAACACTGCCTTTACATTTTAACCTGTCCCACAGTGACTGCTGGTTAGAGGTGCGACAGCTGTAATTAATCTGTCGAAAATAATAACAAGTCGTTCACTCAATCCACGGCTGTTTGTGGAGCGCTGCTGTACGCAATCGGCTTCCTGGCTACAGCGCAGTGACGGTTCTGCAAATGCCTCGCGATTTATCTCTGGAACCGGCTTACTGTGTATTCCTGTAGCTCAGTGGTTAGAGCGCTCGCCTAACAAACGTGAGACCGAAATGTGTTCGAATCCAGACAGGTCAGGGCGAGACCTTGGGCAAGTTTCCTTACTCCACATACACATACACAGACACACACACAGACACACACACCACACACACACACACACACACACACACACACCCCATACCCCCCCCCCCCCCCCCCACACACACACACACATACACATCCCTCCCAAAAAAATACAATAGCAAAATTGGTCGTTTGTGGGGGAAGCTGCTGTGCGAATTGGCTGCCATGTTTCGCCCACAAATATACAGTCAATTCAGCGCTTCGAGACGTTTTGACGATGTGAAAAGCGCTATATCAAATGCAAGGATTCTTCTTATTATTATTACTGTGCGAGTTATAGAGCGGCTTCATCGCGAGACGCCTCCCAGCGCTTGACGAGGAAGCCGCCTGGCTGAAGGCATATTTGAAAGTTTAATTGGGAAAATGAAATGGAACGTGGGCTTCTCAGGGAACGCAGCCGAAGAGTTGGATCGGTGTCAAACAACTTCTTTGTCAAAGAACGTGCCCACTACTAATTGGTTAGTGTTTGCACCCTGGTATCGATGTCAGTTTGGCTTTAGTTAGTTCCAAGCTTTGTGTCCTTTCTTGGCTAACTGTCTCCGCGCCGTATGCGCATTGCTGGAGTTAGGACACGTTTGCAATAAGACATTTGACTTGAAACGTGACTGTTCGCGAGGTTTCCAATCCCCCCCCCCCCCCCCATGGTATTCTTACAAAAAAAATTCTCTTTAATGACACAACCAGGAGTTGAGCCTGCTCAGCATTCATCATAATCTCGTTTATTTTTCATGGGTCCTTGTTGGCCAGGATCGTACAAATCCCGTACAAATTGACGTTTGATGAGCGCCTTGCACGTCGGGAGGACGTCCCAAGGAGCTGGACAGTCAGGGAATTGGACCCGCGCTGGGGATCGGGGAGAGTGGAGGGCAGCCAGGGTGGCTGAAGGATCGGTCCTTGAAGAGGAGGGTTTTGAGGAGTCAAGGGAGGGAGCAAGGCAAAGGGACCGTGGAAGTTACAAAGGATGGGACATAAAGGCTGAAGGCCCGACAGCCTGTTGAGTGGAGGGAGCTAACAGCTTGATATGGATCGCAACAGGTAGCAGAGGTTCACAACAGGCAGCAGGGGATTGGAGGTCCTTGAAGGCTTTTGAAATCTGTCATCTGGGAGATGGGGAGTCAGTGGAGCCTTGCGAGGGTGGGAGGTGATGGGATCGCCGAGCTCGGTGCGGGAGAGGATACGAACTGCAGAGTTCTGGGTGATCTGCAACATGTGGAGGGAAGAGTTGGGAAGGCTGACAAGCAGGAAGTTGGGAGTAGTCAAGCCTAGATGTGATTATGTAGTATTATAGTATACTATAATTATTAAATTATGTTTTATTTAATGTTGCTTGAATACAATTGTAGTAAATGTAAATTAGTTTGGTATGTTTGGCTTCTGCCCTTGGATTGAGTACAGTGAGTTTATGTGAAGTCAATTTATGCTCTACATTGCCCCGAAATATATTACCGTATATTTATCAGAAGAGAACAGATTTTGTGAATGGACAATGAAATACTTTTTTAAAAAAAACGTAGATTTTAGACTCTTTATGAATTAACAGTCACAAATTATATTACATTACTATATATATTTTATATATATACTGTAGTTATTAGGTATTCATTTGTTAAGGCCACTTGGGGAAATTTTTCAGACGGTCAGATTATATTTGTATTTAGATTGAATATTATCAGCAATGGCAACTGGTGAAGGCACAGAAGTTCAGAACCAGGTATAAAATTTACAGCGAAGGTAATAATAGTCCTGCTGGTATCTGTTTAAATGTTATCCACCGAGAGCTCTGATCCATTTCTGATGGGCCCGGGGACAACGGAGGTGAGTGTTCAATCTGACTCGGGAAGCAACACTCACTACCAAGCACCGAGAAAGTAAAGCAAAACATTGCAGCTCAATCATTGCCAGTGGCTGTGATGGCCTTTATGGTTTCACTGGCATTTGTGCAACGAATTATCCCCCCAGAGATTGGGAGAAAGGACAGGGGAAAAATAAACGGTTGATATCTGGATACGTATTTGGAAGAATAATAATCATCCTTACATTTGATATAGGGCCTTATCGTGTCTTCGAGATGTCTCAAAGCGCTCCACAAAATACACTGTAGACTCAATGGACAGTAGTGTGTTTTGTGGGCGCAATTTGATTGAATGCTTCTCCTGTTGCTTTGGATTATGCCTCACTAAGTGAGTGAGATTCGATCCAGAGAGTCCTGAAACTAGTCTCAAGCAACTGGCAAGCCACATAAGTGTGGCTTTTGGTTAAAACCAGGTTTGACTTGACAGGGAACGTCTGCGCCGCCTAACTACAACAACAAGCACCGCCACGAAAACAACAACGACAAAATGACACTTGTGTACACTTGCTATGGGGTAACCCACATTTGGGTCAATTCAGACCAACCCTTTGCGATTTTTACCCCCCAAAAATGGCATTGAAAACCACAGTCAAAACATTTCAGTGGTGGCAGAGTTTATTTGCATTCCTCTTGTGTGCGGAATGTCCCAGCCAGCAAAGGCCTTTTGTTTTCTCAGAGAGCTTTTTGTATTTTCAGTTATTTTTCGATACCAGGTTAAGTTAGGTCCACTGTTAAGACAAACTTTTCCCCAATTATTATTATTGTTTATTACTATTATTATTATCCACTTTGTGCCTCCACGGCTGGTCCCGGGAAGATGGCAGATGGTGTCTTTTATTTTCAGCTGTATAGCGAGTGTAGGAAGGTGCGAGTAGATTTTAATGTCACTGTGGTAATCGGCAAACAAATGGCAGCGGTCCAAATATCCAGCTGCCTGTAAATGCGTTATAACATGGAGACGAGGATAGATTTGCGCGTTAACTTTTTATTGGCGTTTACATGTTTAGTTTTGATTCGCTTTTTGGCACTGAGAATCTTTGTGAATTGTTGCCTTAACCGTTTGCTTGTTTGCGGCTTGCATTGGGACATCGCTTCATCAGGTTTAAGTGACCTGGGACACGTTCAAATGAATGTCCAACGCCTCGGGACGTCCTGCCGACGTGAAAGACCCTCTATGAATGTAATCTTGCTGTTGCTTAAATGAATATTTCGGGAGAACTTCTCCTGCAGACGTGTGCTCGTATCCGGATATTCTTGCTGCCCAATGTTGTTCTCGGGTTTACGAGTGCTGTTAATCACTTCGAGAGTACTCCAGAAGCGAAATAAAGTCTTATGTAATTGTTCGCATTGTCACACTGTGATGTAACAGCTACCATGTTGAGATTCATTTCAAAATGGTCCGTTGCTCTCGTTAAAAAAACCAGAGAGAATTGGCACGTGATTTCTCCTCTGACCTTGAACCCAACCAGTTTAGCACCACAAGTATTCAGGAGTTGCGGATGTACAAATCTACACCCGCCACTACTACAGATGTGGTCTCTCCAAGGCCACAGACATTTTTAAATCTTCAAAGTAAGCCCTTTGCCGACTTGTGTTGTTACATCATTTGTGCAAATAATATCTGCCACACAAGCTCCCAGGTTTGCCTTCAGATTACCGCACTTGCAGATTATCTATCGAGAATAATTTATTAAAAAAATTGTTGTCCTTCTACTGACGATGATGAATGATAATAACAACAGTAATAAAATTACACTTTTTATAGCGCCTTTCACGTCAGGAGGACGTGATAGCCACTGCTTCAGACACGAGCTGGGGGGTGGTGGGGGAAGGGAAGGGGTGGGGGGATTAGGAGTTGCCGATGGGACCATCGAAGAGGAAAGTCTTGAGGCGAGACTTGAAGGAGGCCAGGGATGGGGCGAGGCGGAGGGACTGCGGGATGGAGTTCCAGAGGTTGGGGGCAGAGTGGCTGAAGGCTCGCCCGCCAATGGTGGGTGGATGGGGGTGGGGTGGGAGTTCAGGGGATGTGGAGCAGGCCAGAGGCTGATGAGCAAAGGGGGAGGGCAGGTTGTTAAGGGGTTAGAAGGTCACAGATGTAGGGTGGGGTGAGGTTGTGGAGGACTAATAATGATGATAATAATAAGAATCCTTGCATTTGATCTAGCAGCTTATATCTTCAAGACATCTCAAAGCACTCTGAAACACCTCTCAACTAGGTAGAATCGATTGACCACTCACTCACAACTCATTACTTTTCAAAATTGATCAGCCAGTCCCAGTCAGATCGATCAGGTAAACATCAATAGCCAATATATAATAAATACTCTATCTCATGGTAGGCTGAATGCTTTTTTTTAAGAAAGGTGTTTTATCTGCTTTGGAAGAAAGAAGCTATTTAAAACGATCCATATTTACTTACAGTTCAACCATAACGCAACCATTGATTTACTCAAAGGTAGCTATCAGCAGTTGGGTGGTTGATTATGGCTCCAAGCCAAATTGAGGTAGACTTGACCAGTGTATCCAAGCCACTGGCTTGATCTATTGTATAAACGTTGAAGATGTTGAGATTATGTATAGGGAGGAGTTTAACTTTTTCTTTACCTCTGTCCCTTTCTTCCCCCCAGTAAGTTTCCTTACTCCATACACACACACACACACCCCACCCCTACACCTCTGTTTAGCTAGCAGAAAGTAGGAACCTAGTTATTTGTTGAATGGCGGATCGCTTTGCCGAGGATAATAATCCCTTGAATAATAATAAGAAGAAGAATTTGGTCACTCAATCCGCAACTGTTTTAGGGGACGTCGCTGTTTGCAAATGGCTGCCATGTTTTTCCCACAAAATATATGCTTAATCCATTTTACAGTATATTCTGCGAAGCGCTTCAGGACGTCTTGAAGACGTGCTTGGGCGCTGTAACAAATGGAAAGATGATTATTATTATTATAATGGTTCTCCTTGGAAGTTTCACGTGCAGATGAGATAAGAAGAAGTCCCTTTTCCTACAAGCAGAATCCCAAACATCAGATAACCTGAGAAAGATTACTGTAGAGCTAGCTCTCAGGTTAGTGTTCATATTATTTATACAAGACAAACCAGCTGATAATAATAATAATCCCTGCCAATATAGCACCTTAACGTGTCTTCGAGAAGCCTCAAAGCGCTTCACGGAATACACTGTAAAGTCTAGTGACTGTAGCAGTGAAACATAATTGCATGTGGCAGTGTCCCGTAAACAGTCGTGGATTGAGTGACCAATCACTTAAAAAAAACCATGTCTTCAAAGGATTATTACTCCCGAAAAACTGATCCGCCAATCCACCAACAACAGTCGGGTTCCCATTCACTGCTAGGTAAACAGAGGGGTAGGGTGGGTGGTGTAATGAAACTTGCCTAAGGTTTCTCTTTGTCCCGTTCGGGAATCGAACCCAGGTCCTCTCGCTTACGAGTTGAATGCTCTTGAACACTGAGCTACAGGACTCCCATGTTGATGTTGCAGCCTACCTTTGACATCCAGGTGTGTGAACTGTGTCGTATTACACAGGAGACTTACTTTGCTTTGTGTTCGGCTGGTGTGGGTTCAGTTATCCTCCTTGTTGACCAGGTAGAATTGGAAGATTGCGCCAACAAACCAAAAAGCTCTCCCAAGTCTGAACTTGCCATATAACATGAACAATTCTTGTGCAGCTCTGAGCCAGAGAGACTTACTTTTTCATTATATATCGTGTGAAGTGTTTTGAGACGCGCTTCCCTTCAAATGATTTGAGTTGCACGGTCACTACACTCTACAGCAATTGCCTCTGAACTGCTTTGAGACAAACAAACACAACAAATTACATTTCACAGAAGGACATCCCAAGACATTGTAGATGTTGAGATTATGTATGCTATATCAAACTCATATGTCATTATGGTATCAGTTACTAATATTAATGCAGTTTTAAGTTTCAAGAATTTGAAGACTTGGGCAAGCAAACACAACAACAAAATTACCCTTGTAGCGCCTTTCACGTGAGGAGAACGCTGGACATTCAATGCTTCAGACCTGAACTGAGGACAGTGGGGGAGGGAAGGGGGTATTAGGAGTTGCCAATGGGTCCATCGAAGAGGAGAGTCTTGAGGCGAGACTTGTGGAGTCCTGTAGCTCAGTGGTTAGAGCACTCGCCTTACAAGCATGAGACCTGAGTTCGAATCCAGGCAGCTCAGGGCGAAACCTTGGGCAAGTTTCCTTACTCCGCACGCCTAATAATAATCCGTCGAAATAGAATAGGTATTCTTAAATCCTTCTTCACTTCCACTTTTGCTTAGGTTCACAGTGGCATGAGCAAGGCTGTGTCAAAGAGACGAGATACCCGGTAATATACAATACAAGTAGTTATAGATTTCTAAGCAGTGAACTGCTAATGATTTCTCCACAGACCAGAACAGTGACGTATTTCACTGTCATTAATCTTTTGGTTTGAATGTTATAATGCGTCAGTGGGCGCACTAGCAATTAGCACCTTCACAAACCGACACAATATTCAATGAACACACCCAACTTGTTTTAACAGCATATAATCATTAAAGGGATACTCTACCATATTCCTTTGGGTAGTAGTCCGATCTTAACGACTCGCATCGTTGGTGAAACGCTCATATTTCTCTCACCTCCTTAATGATCGCTAAATACCAAGTTATGCTATATGTGACTTGATTTACGTGCAACTTGCTTTAATCGTATTCCCTCATTCCGTCAAATTTGAAAACCCCGTCCTTGCAATCTCGGATTTAGCGTCAAAATATGAGTTGTGTGCGTGTCTGTGTTTTTTAAACTTTGCATCTGAAGCCCTTTGTGAGATTCTAAACCAACGTGCCTCATTCATAACTTATTATTAACGTGTTATTTGAAGTACACTGAAGTTTAATTAATTGAACATCCGATGATGGAATAATTTGGTTTGTTGAATAGAATTTATAAATCCCAAACAATTTTCACGTCTAATCTTAATTCTTGTGAAGTCCTGTAGCTCAATGGTTAGAGCCTTCGCCTTGCAGTGAAAGACCTGGATTCGATAGGGTGAAACTTTGGGCAAGTTTCCTTACTCCCCACGCTTGATGATAATCTCTCAAGAAAAAAACAATAATAAATTGGTCATTTCAAACCAAGTGGGGACGCTGCTGTGCGCAATTGGCTGCTGCATTTCACCCACAAATATAGTCAATTCACTTTACAGTATATTCCATAATCCACTTTTGACGTCTCAAAGACGTGATAAGGCTCTATATCAAATTCAAGAATTATTACTATTATTATAATTCTCTAACAAGAGTATAAATTAGTTAATTGAATACTCAATATATGAATAATTAGATTTATAACTTAATTTTTCCTGTGACCATTCATATAAAAACAATCTGAGCTCAGATGTGTGCAGTCCCACACTACCCACCTATTTTCTACAGTTTTAAGTCTACAAATAGGATCAATCATTGGTTTTCATTGCAGCAGCAAATTTCTAGAGAATTTCAATTATTTTGTCATTTGTTACAACTTAGGAGCATTTAAATTCATAAAGGAATATCGTATGAAATCCGACTCGTCCGAATTCAAACCTTTCGCCCACAAAATATACAACCAATTCACTTTACGGTATAATCTGTGAAGCGCTTTGGGACGTCTCGAAGGCGTGAAAAGCTGCGATGTCAAATGCAAGCATTATTGTGATTAATTCCGATTATACAAATAGTTGTTCATCGAATCATTTCGAACTGTCAAACAGAGTAATCAGTTAACCAGATTTCACAGTGTATACTGTCAGCTACCTGGATTGAATGCTAGTCACTGTCTTACATATTGAAACCAGACCATGTGTTTAGATTCCTAGGCTCGCCACGAACAGACTAACCCAAGAACAACTCTCAAATTGCAATCATGCCTGCAATTTGCAACAGCTACTATTCTATATTTAATTGCAATAGAAATATTACTGGCAGCTCCGTGGCTGCTATATTCTCGCGCACAGCTGGGCAACCACTAAAACAAGCAGCACAGTGTAGCAAAACAATATTGCGGAATGTGAGAAACCCAGACGAGCTCTTTCAGTGAGAGTCGTTGGGCCGAAAGTTAACTGGAGGGTTTTGTTGAGAATTTTGTTAAGAGAGTTGCCGCTCATTTAATTTATTCAAATTACCAATGGTTAAAGCGATGCGATGCTCTTCGCTGAATTGTGCGTAAACTGTGGAGTCCTGTAGCTCAGTGGTTAGAGCACTCGTCTTACAAGCTCTAATAAGCGTGAGACCTGTGATCGAATCCAGGCAGAACAGGGCGAAACCTTGGGTAAATTTCCTTAATCCACACACACACACGCGCGCCTGATAATAATCCCTCCAAAATAAATCACAATAATAAAAATTGGTAATTTCAATCCACGACTGTTTGTGGGGACACTGCTGTGTGCAATTGGCTGCTGCGTTTCATCCACAAATATAGTCAATTCACTTTACAGTGTATTCTGTGAAGTGCTTTTGAGACGTCGATAAGATGTTATATAAAGCGCTATATCAAATGCAAGGATTATTATTTTATTATAAACTGATCGCTTTGACAAGGCAAATCCATCCGATTAGAGTGAAACAAACTTCTTCCACTAATCTTTGAAAAGCAGTAGACGACAACCAAATATCTAATAATAATACATAATAATTTTCTTTGCATTTGATATAGCTCTGCCTCATCATTAAGATACCTCAAAGCATTTCAGGGAATATACTGTAAAGTGAATTGACCATATATTTTGTGAGTAAAACGTGGCAGCCAATTACTCAACATATTAATTAATATTAACCAATAGATATCAGGTTGTTTGCGTACATTTCCATAATAATAATCCTTGTATTTGATATAGTGGCTTTTCACGTCTTCTAGATTGTGTCTCAAAGCGCTTCACAGAATACACTGTAAAGTGAATTGACTGTATATTTGTGGGCGAATCCTCAGTGGTTCGTTCTGCGTTTCATTGTTTCAAGAAGAAATTCTCCTCCAAAGCATTCTAGGCTCTGCTAACGTTCGGGAAATAATCTAAAACTTGAATTTGGGTCTTGTTTAAATATTCTACTTGGTTTGTGAGCTTTATGTAATGCGTGAATGAGATGTGGTTTGGTCCTGTATGGAGGAATCTCGATCTTAGGCCAGGTGAGTGATTAGCTTGGGCCAATCTATAAACAGAGTAGCCTTGTTAACTGCAGAATCTCTCGGGGGCTGACTGAAACTACACTAGGTCAAACCTTGATGAGAGGAATAAATGTGTAATTAATACCTTATGTAACATAATGGACAATCTGCAAGCATTGTAGATGTGTGCGCCTGTGGATATTGTTTTTGGCTGAATCCAGACCGCTAGCTGCCGCATTTATCCACACATTGGTAGGTACCACAGCAAATCTGGACTGGTTAACAGAACATATCTGTATTTTTGCTTGAGCAATTTTGTGTTCATGTCCATTGTAGCAGTGCCCCAAAGTTCATTCTTTCAGTCATATATTTCTTTTGCTCGCTTGGTTGTGCTGGTTTTAGTATCGACAACAACTTGCCCCCCCCCTCCCCCCGCGCACCCAGTGTAGAGTTTTCCCAGAGCGCTTGGCAGTTTTAACATATTTAGTTTTAGCAGCTTTCTGATTGACTAAAATTGTGTTTGAAACATTTTGTCAGACACTTAGTTAACTGCACGTGATTCTTATGTTAAGTAAACTACAGTAGCTAAGGCAGGGAATAGAACTGTCGATGTTGAAATTTTTCCTGCCTCTGCTTTGTGCAGCGCAATACTGTACTACGCTCAGCATATTGGTGAGAGGGAAGCCAGACGTATAATTTTGGGCTGTTGTCTTCCCGCGTGAGAGATATTTCCTGGCCCAGACGGTGGCCATTTGGCCTATGGTATCTGGGTGTCACAAATGCTTTCAACACCAGTTGTTAGACGGTTGGCGGATCATTTTCTGGCTAATAATCCCTCCACAAGGGAAAAACTTGTGGTAACTCAATCCACGACTGTTTGTGGGACACTGCTGGGCTCAATTGGCTGCTTAGTTTCACCCAAATACGCAGTCAATGGACTTTACACTGTGTCATGTGAAGCGTTTTGGTGCAATATCTAATGCAAGGATTATCATTATAATGCTTTGGCAGGACGAAAATTAATAAAAGTTATGGAAATGTTAAAGGTACAAATTATATATTTGTACCGCGTTGTTGTGTGAACACTAAATGTATAGTAATAATCCTCGCATTTGATACTGCGTCTTATACTGTCGTCAAGCTGCCTCAAAGTGCCTCACAAAATATATTGTAGAGTGAGTTGATTGTATAATTTGTGGGAGAAACAATACTGTTTTAGCAGAGGTGAAACGTCCATTCTGTCTCTGTTGTTGTGAAATGGGAGGATGTGGATAGTTAGATTACAAAGTCTTTCATTGCGAGCAATTCTTTCATTAACAGAAATTACTCATATTTTGCATTTCCTGTCTGCAAAATAATTTTTTACCCACAAAATACAGTCACTCGGCTTCACGGTAAATCCTATGAAATACTTTTGACACTCCTCATTACGCTATATCCAAATTCAAGGATTATTATGATTGCGCTGTCGAGAATTTTTTTTGGAGCTGTTTGAGGGTTATTAAGTGTTCTTTATGATACTGTTTACACATTTACAAATGTAGGTTTTCAGACACTACAAGATTCTTCTAAGCAAAGCGTTCATTGATGCCAGGAATTTGTAAGATCAATCCGGGATGTTGATTTGTTTCAAATTCACGACTGGCTGCCAATACCCATTAACTTTTATAAATTGTGAACCTTTATATTTTAAGCACCGGCTGCACTTTACAACTAAGTATAATTTAGTTGTAAATTATACTTAGTTGTAAATAAAATACACTTTGAGACTTCTCGAAGGCGTGACGAGGCGCTATATCAGATGCAAGGATTATTATTATCGTTAGATATTATAATAATGATAATCCTTGCATTTGCTATAGTGCTTTTCACGTCTTCTAGACATCTCAAAGCACTTCACAGAATATACTGTAAAGTGAATTGACTGTAAATATATATGTGTGTGTGTGGGCGAAATGCGGCAGCCAATTGCGCATAGCAGCGTCCTCACAAGCAGTCGTGGATTGAGTGATGAAAGTATTGTTTTATTTTGAGGCATTATTATTAGGCGTGGCAGAGTAAGGAAGCTTGCCCTGACCTGCAAGCTCTGTGGATGCAGACTAAACCACAGCAATAAATTACATTTGTATAGTGCCTTTCACACCAGAGGACGTCCCAAGGCGCTGGGAATCGAACCCAGGGAGGGAGGGAGGGAGGGAGGGAGGGAGGAAGTACCAGAGGTGAGGGGCATTATATCCGAAGAGTTGACCTATCAGGTTTTGAATGTAATAGCATTTGTGTTAATTCGTCTGTCTACACACAAAAAAAAAGATTGTCTCGTCCAAACACTTTACATTCATCGGGACATGTTTAAGGAGCGGTTTTCTTTGTGTCTGCTGCATTTGGTTTTGATTGGCAGCAGCTAAGAGCAGAAGTCACAGATAGTTTACACCGCGGGAGGCCGTACATCTCATAATACCCGCTGGCAATAGCGGTCCCGATCGGATCTGTTTGCTCTAATTCGCTTTGATGGTGATTAATTGCAGTATATTCTTAAGAGATAATGCAAAGGCTCCTTTAAAGCATCCTTTGCTCTTACATATATACATAAGCATGTGTGTTTTTTTTTACACATAATTACCATTAGTCCGAAGCAGTGACTATCTAGCGCCTTGTGTCATTTTGTTGTTGTTGTTGTTTTTGCTGAGCGCACACAGTTTCAGTTGCTTCCTCTACAGTAGATTGGCAATACAACTAACCAAACATCAACTGCAGAGGTAATTCCATTCCGAGCAACAACAAACAAAATGGGATTAACACGGCTTTTCTTTTATATGGTACCAATCCTTTTCCTTAGCCTTGTGACTCCCTACCTCTGTAATCTCCTAACCCTATATACCAACCTGTCCATCCACTCTGCTCAGCGAGCTCAGGCCTGCTTCATGTCCACCGGCCTTGCCTACCCCACCATTGGCGGGCGAGCCTTCAGCCACTCTGCTCCCACCCTCTGGGACTCCATCCCACAGTCCCTTCACTTCGCACTCTCCTGTGCCTCATCTCCTCCAAGACTCGTACTCTTCGAATGTACATTTAGTCACCTCATACCCCTCACCCCCATCTACCTCCACCCCTTGTGATCCCAACCACCAGCTCAGGTGTGGATCCGTGACTGTCCAGCGCCTTGGGACGTCCTCCCGACGTGAAAGGCGCTATATAAATGTAAATTGTTGTTGTTGTTGTTGTTGTTGTTGTTGTTGTGAGTGCTCTAACCATTGAGCTACAGGAGCTCCACTGAGATGACTCAGCCTCTGAGTATTTTACACTAGCATTTTTTTTTTTCTCCCCCCCCACCCCCCCGCACCCCCCTTTCTCTCCTGATGGGCATGAATTGTGCCTCCGCCCGGATATCCCTGTTACATAAGCTCCTGTCATTTTCCAACTGCGTTCATTCAATGCCCCTCCTCCCCACCAAAGTAACGATCTCTTAAACGGTGTTAATTTATTCTTGCACATAAAGGCATCATCGTCATCATTGCAAAGAAACCGAAAGAAAGAAAATGGGCGAGTGGAGAGGAGTGGAGAGGGGTGGTGGGGGGTGGGTGGGGGGGGGGGGGGGGAGAAAGAAAAAGAAAATCCTGTTGACAGCTGTGTGTAGGTGGTTGCAGCCCACTGCTGTGAGTCACCAGAGCTGAATCTCATTTTTTCTCTCTCTTCGATTTCCCTTTGCATTTAGTTTTTAAATAAAACATTCCGAATGACTTTCTTCCTGTTTCCCTCCAGCAACTCTAGCCGCTTGCTGCGATTAGTGACTTACCATATTCTGTACTGTAACCCGTTTGACGTGAGTGAGAGTGGCTATCGTTAATATATAGGGTATAAAGTGTGATTTTTTTCTAGCTTTACAATAATAATCCTTGCATTTTGATGTAGCGGGCTTTTCACATCTTACTGACGTCTCAAGCGCTTCACTGAATATACTGTAAAGTGAATTGACTCTATATTCGTGGGCGAAACACGGCAGCCAATTACGCACAGCACAAATAGTCATAATAATAATCCTGGCATTTGATATAGGGCCTTATCACGTCTTCGAGACATCTCAAAGCGCTTCACAGAATATACTTAAAAGTGTAGTGACTTGTGTATTTTGTGGTCGAAACGCATTCGCGCCATACCGTATTTTATAAGTCATGAAGCAACTTACAGTTGTAAAATGGACATATTAAACCTTATCAAACAGTTCAGGTTCTATTTTACAATTGTAACTACTGAGAACCATAATCTGTCAATTGCCTCTAATTAGGTTGACATTTTTGAGCACATGAGGGATATCATGTTAGTTCTCCATCACTGAGTGCAAGCGAATTGTTGGGCTCTACAATTCTCCAGAGTGAGTAGGTCGCAGGCGGAGGGAGGGGTACTAATTGAAGGAGCAGTCAATGAAGACTATGTTGGCACATGGTTGCTGTCTTGAAGCCAGCTTTGCAAAGAGTGAGCTTAATCATTGACTGTATTCACACACAACAGTATCTAGCTTGAACACAGGTAGGTAAGGGTATCAAGGGATATAAGAATAATAATAGTAATCCTTGCATCAGATCTAGCGCCTTATTACGTCTTTGAGGCTTCTCAAAGCGGGAGTTGAGATACAGATTAGCCATGGATGGTCTAATAGAATGGCAGAACAGGTTTGAGGGGCTGAATGGGAATGGCCTAGGAGTTTGCTGTTAGCTCGCCCTCTCAATTGGGAGTTGGCTTGCAACTATTTTGTGCCCATGCAGTTATGTGATATGAAGCTGAGGGTTCAATCAATCAATTCCCCCAATAAATCAATCAAAACTTACATTTATATAGCACCTTTCACATCGAGAGGACATCCCAAGGCGCTGTACAGGCAGGTAGGGACAAGAGCAAGGTGAGGAGGGGTCGTGGCAAGATGAAGGAGAGTAGAATTGACTGCATATTTGTACAAAGATAAAACCACCAGAGAAATAATTGTTGTATTGTAGTGGGTTGTTATATTATGTGATGGTCTCCTGGACTTGTTTATTCTTTCTAAAAGTTGGAAGTTAAGTTTCGTTCCTTTCCTTCGTTAAATGGAATCTTAGTTACAAGCCATGCCTTTGACTGGTAACGCATCAGGGAACTCGGGTTGTGAATAATTTGTTACCGTTAAGTAATTGAAGAATTTTCCTATTGGGTTCATTAGAATAATTGGTTGATCTAAAGTGGAACCTTTTAATTCACTTCTAGATATTATAATTATTTTGCACATTGATTTACAGCTGTATATGTTCTATACTGGGGGGTGGAAACGGTTTATATATATGGACCTTAATCTTCAGTCTTCCGTTAATGCAGATTTTGTTGTTTGTATTCCTGATGGTTTGAGACTTTGTGAAGCTATATACAGTGAAAGCCCATTTATCCAGCACCCTCGGGACCTGGCCAATGCCGGTTAAAGCGTCTGCAAGATATTTGGCCGAAAATACACATACACAAAAAAATTCAATTAATTTTTCCGGATAAAATCCAGTTAATTGAATACAGACTTTTTTTTGCAATGCCAGTCAAACGGAAGTTGCAGTTGATCGGGTGCTGGATAAACGGGCTCTTTCTGTAAATGCAAGTTGTTGTTGTAAACGTCTAAACCAAAGATTTCTAACAACAACTCTGTCCCTTTTATTGCAGCAATTGTAGTAGACAGCAAATCTGTATGTTTTTGGACTATTCTCGTGCTAGTCTTTCTGAGCTTTGATCTTCATGACATTGTGGATGTTTGATAAGGTCGTATATACTGCATTAAATAATTCTACCATTGGCCTTCAGCCTAACAGAAGAGGACTGAAAGTTTTGCCGCTGTAGTTAGTTACTGTATTGTTATGTAAAGTTGGTTCTCTCTAGTCTGCAAAGCTTTGGCTCCAAATTAAACTAAAAGCATTTTGTTTTAAATCCATTTTTGTAAATTCCTTTGTTTTTGATTATTCCTTTATTCCCTTTGGAGCCATGGACCTCTTTCAGCATTTCGCTCTTGAATCTTTTTTTGTTGTTGTTCTCTTGCGCTCTTGAAGGTGACAAATATTGGTCCTTGGATAATAGAAAATGTTCGCATTTGAGTTGTTGCGTGAAAGGAAGACCGCTGTGTAAACGCAAGTTGTCGTTTTGGGGCAGTAACGTTATCAATCCACTCTGGCCCCAACGCTAAGGTTCTGAAGTGGAGTGATTGTTCTGCATCTGTTGAGATCGAAAAACTTACATAAAACGGACTCACACAACATTGCAATAGGAAACTTGGATGAATAAATCCCTGTGGTATCAGCTAGTTTCGGTGCCTTGGGACTTCCTCCCCATGTAAAAGGTGCTCTATAAATGTAATCTTGTTGTTGTAGTTTTCGTGTGAGATTTGTAACTTGTTTCTACATGGAGTTTGTACCAGTTCACATCACAGGTAAGCTTAACTACGAAAATTATGGAGTCAACTGAGTTCCCTCCCACAGTTCCTTCGCCTCGCTCCCTCCCTCGCCTCCTTCAAGACCCTCCTCTTCGACCGTGCTTTTTGATGCTCTCCCAATTCTCTCCCTATCCCTCCTAACGCTCTCCTACCCCCCCCCCCCCCCCCCCCCTTACTCCGCCTCTCTCCCTTGCTCAAGTCCCGATCTGACTGTTCAGTGCCTTGGAACGTCCTCTCGACGTGAAAGGCACTCCATAAATGTAATTTTGTTGTTGTTCATTGGACTATATCCAAAGTGTGGCAGCAATTTGCTTTGCAAATCATTCGTTCGGAGTAATGAGCTGATTTAAGTTGTCGTGTTGCTTATTAAGACTTGACCTGATGTCTGACGGGACCTGGCTCATTGCAAACTGGAACCGGCCTCTGAACGAGATGATTTAAGATCGCAAGATTGATTCAGGTGAAGAAGTGGTTCAAAAGAAGAAGAAAAATGCTTCCCTTCGAAGCATTTCATCTCCACCTCCCACAACAGCCACCACAACACCAGCATCCTGACCTCAGGCACCCTTCCTGGGAATCGATCCCGTTGTTGATAGGCCGCTAGGTAAAGAAATGTAACCCTGCAGCTAGAGAAATTGTTTTAAGATGGTTGCCATCTACAAAACGCGAGCTTTCTCACAAGAAAATGAGATGACTTCTTCTTGGCTGCATTAATAATTTACAAGAATATAATGCTGAGATTTGGGAGTGCCGAAATGATTTGCGTTTTTCTTTGCAAAATCCAAACGAGTGGGTTCTCTGCTAGTGTTGGGACGCTGCCCTACGTGAGCGGTGCTATACAAATGCAAGTTGTTGTTGTTGTTCAGCGGTAGCTCAGTGGTTAGAGCACTACGGTCTACAGTCACCTTCCCCCTCCCCCCGGCTCAGCCTTGGGCTCCGCTATTGTGAAGCGCTCTGAGACACTGTCTAACGCGGTGGGAGGCGCGATATAAATCCATGTAAAAGGTAAAACGTTGTTGTATTAATGAGGAGCCTCATGATTGCAAAGCAAAATAAAGTCACCTCCCAAGTCCCTGTCTGCCTCAGAGAGCAATCTGACTTTAGCTCAGTGGTTAGAGCACTCGCCTTACAAGCGTGTGACCCGTGTTTCGAATCCAGGCGGTCAGGGCGAAACCTTGGGCAACTTTCCTTACTTCGCACACGCCAAATAATCCCCCCCCCCCCAAAAAAATAATTAAAATAAATTGGTCATTTTCAATCCATGGCTGTTTGTGGGGGACACTGCTGTGTGCCATTGGCTGCCGCGTTTTGCCCACAAATATACAGTCATTCACTTTACAGTATATTCTGTGAAACGTTTGAGACGTCTAGAAGACGTGAAAAGAGCTATATCAAATTCAAGGATTATTATTATTATTAAATATCATCATGCATCCCTTCATTTGACATCACGGCAAATTCATGGAAGTTTCCCACTTAACATTACAGTGTTAGCAGAGTCACCACCAGGGTGGGTTAGTGAGGCGACACCAGTCCCATTGATGATTAGGAAGCTACTTGCATTTTCTAGGAAGTCCTACTTTTAGAGATGCCAATGCAGATAATTAAGCTGAAGAAATCCTAGCACTATCATCACTAAATCTCCCTCGGAGTTTGACACCGAGGTCAAGATCGGATGTGCCCAACAAACTCCTATAAACCTTTTGTTATAGTCAGCCCAATTTCTCCCACATTGGTCTACAAGCTTCCAAAACATCTCATTGTCTTCCAAACAAAGCACCTCGGTTTTGTTGTGATTTGAAGCTTTTGCTCTGGGTGAACTTGGTTTGAGAGTTACTTCCAGTCCTTCCCACTTCCATACTCTCGCCCTTTGGACGTTTACCTTGGTCTTATTAGAGAGGTGTGTTGGTAGAAGGGGTAGAGGTGGAGAGGAATTTTCTTATTCACTGTCTCCTTGTATTCCCATTTCGCTTCCATTGTTCCAGAGCTGCAAATTTCCCTCGAGGAATGTTGTGCTTGATGTATCTTGATGTAATCTTGGAATTTTAGCAATTTTGCACAAGATAGGTCAGGGGGGGTTGGTGGGGTGAGGTAGTGGGGGTGGGTGGGGAGGGGGAGTGTGGGAGAAGAGGGGATGGGGGTTGGAATGTTTGCCTTCTTTCCGCAAATGGAAAAACCTATCAACAGTGTTAACAGCTGCTGTCTCAGTTCGAATTAAATGTTTTTTTTCGGGGGAAAAAAATAAAGCAAGTACCTATTGATCGCAAGTGCAATTCCACATCTCACACGGGTTAAAAAAAACAAAATCACCGGAGAGGAATATAGATAGCCTAGGTGCTAGTGATGCTCTGTGATTATTAAAAGAAAAAAAAACGAACTTGGTTTTGTATCTGTGAAAGTGTTTGCGTTTTGGCTCAGTTCCTAGTGACCTCTCGTCGAGCAGAGAGAGAGAGAGAGAGGGAGGGAGAGAGAGGCAGGCAGTCTGATTCCAAAAGCTCCCTGTCAGAACAATTAGCTTGTCATAGCATCGGGAGGGAGCCTTCTCATAGACGAGGATTCTTTCCCAATCAGTTTTTGTTTGTGAATCGGATGCCTTACCCTAAGCGTGTTACGATGCGACTGACTACAGCGAGCGAGAGAGAGAGAGAGTCCTTTTCCCAAACACAATGGCCCTTCCTTCCAGTATAAGGCAGCAAGTCTAATCACCGTAAGTTCATTTCTTTTTTAAAAAAAGCATTTCAGGCAAATACCTATGTTCTCTTTGTTGTGGTAGTTTAAGATAATATAATAATAATAATAATAAGAAGAATATTTGCATTTGCTATGGTGCTTTTCATGTCACCTAGACGTCTCAAATAATAGAGCAATGTAACTATTATTATGGCATGATCTTAAAATTAACCAGTTAAAATCCACTCTTATTACATCTTATTACATTTTATCAGTCGTGTTTTATACTGGATTTTGGTGAGTTTCCCCAACAATTCTTTTCAGTGTATTGTTATCCCATGATATGTGTGTGTGTGTGTTTTTTGGGTTTATTAACTTGGTTTGTTTTTTGAGGTTAGAGTGGTGGTGGTGGGAGACAATTTGAGAATTCGCAAACTAGAGCAAAATATATATATCTGTGCGGAGGAGACTGTCTCAATTTTAAGGTTGTTGCCATCTATTGTAAACTTAAATAGCATATATTAGATAGCAGGATTTTTCTCCTGCCGATGCTCTCCTCACTTTTTCCTTCTGTTCCTCAGTTTCCCCCCAAAAAATATTTTCTCCAGGCAATACCTGGAGTAGTCACTTGGTGTGAATGTAATACTTACTGCCTTCCATCTCTCCCGAGCTTCGAATGAAGATCCCGAGTAAAGTAGTTTACTGTCACCCCCAAACAAATTCCCAACGAGTGGAGTGAATAAAATGAGCCTGGGGGGATACATCAATTCTTTATTCATGACCAGGATTCCCAGTGAGAGAACATTTATGAGGCTTTTTCTCCCCCCAAAATGTTAGCGTGTGTGTGTGTATGTATTTGTGTTTATCACTGTCAAATGAACATATATCTATGTGCCTTGTGTTTGACTCCACAAGCTGGTTTGGGGGGTTGATGGGCGGGGGGGGGGGGGGGGGGGAGAGGGGGGGGGAGAGGGGGGGGGAGAGGGGGGGGAGAGGGGGGGGGAAGCCCAGCTATTGAACTTGATGATACCGTGACGGCCGATTTCTCTACCATTTCCTTCATGTAAAAAAATATTACTATAGAGGATGGTGGAGTGTGTGGGAGGTGGGGAGTGGGGAGTGGGGGGGGGGGTAAAGGGAAAAAAAAAATCCTGCAACCCGTTCATTTGACTGCCTACAGTGTTGCTGTGGAGACTGCAGACTGGTTGGCTGACATTGAGTACCAATGAGCGTTCCGAACAGAGAGAATATTGCAGCGAAATCCCCCTGTCTAACCACACTCTGGTTATTTTTAGAAACCGATGGCGTACTGTATATATTGTTTTCAGGGAAGTACCTGCCTCCTTTGCTTTCCCTTCCTGCAGTCGGCTCCTTGATTCAGAAATCCTTTCCCCTGGATCCTTCAGGATTCGCCCTGACAGTCACTTGACATTCCAGCACAAAGCTGGAATTATTCCCAATCATTTGCAAGCTTCTTATTTGTAGCTTATTCTGAATCAAGGAGCATAACAGCATTCCACAATGCTGCAAGTGCCCCCATTGTCATTTCATTCCCTTTAAATATCACGTCAAAAACTTTCACGGGCTCCCGCGCCCTGTGTTTGGACATGTTCTCTCTTTAGTCTTTCTTTTTTTTAATTCCTGCCGATTTCCTCAAAATGGACTTCCCTCATTTTTCGAACCACATCACGCCGGCCGACGCTTCTCCCACGAGCGGCTGACTCCCACTCTCTCTCTCTCCTCGGGGCCCCCGCGTCGATCATTTATTCATTCATTCATTCACTCGCTCGCTCGCACTTTTTCCTTCCAGAAATCCTTAATGAGCTTTCAGAAGCAAGAATGGGGCAGAGGAGAGAGGTGGGAGAAGCAGCAAGGAACGCAAGGAGAATGGGGACTGACTGTTTGTTGGGTGTCGGGCAAGGGCGAGGACAGGAAGGCGGGGAAGGAATAATAATAATAATAATAATTAATCCATGCATTTGATATAGCGCCTTTTCATGTGGTCGAGACGCCTCAAAGCGCTTCACAGGATGCACGGTGAAGTGGAATGACTGAACGAGGGGATTGAGGGAGTAACGAATGTTTGGAGAAATACATCAACAACGAACAACCACAAAATTACATTTGTATAGCGCCTTTCAGTCAGGAGGACGTCCCAAGTATACTCTGAGAAGTGCATTGAGGCGTGTCCAAGATATGATAAGGCACTATATTCAAATGCAAATATTCTTCTTATACTATCATTAGTGTGCTATATATCTGTACATATGTCAGATTGACATACACAGATGTACAAATGTAGACCGTTTAATGCACTCTACAATCCAAGGGTTGGTGGGTGGGTGGGTTGACACAATGTGAATGCAACTTATACAGGGATTGTTTCTGAATTACTGCTGTGTGTGTGCGTGTGGACTGTTTTATTTAAACCTAGTTGAATTTATAATATTGTTTGCAAATTGGAAATCTAGCTTTGAACGCTGGAATATTGCTTCCTGCTCCACGTCACATCTCCCTTTGCAGGACGCGAATTAAAGTTGCTTGACCAGTGAGACCTTCAAGTAGGGCAACCCTGTTGTTTTGACTTTCCAAATAGGTCATACCTGTGGCTCTGAAAACATCACAGTTGATGTGTTGTTAATAATTCAGATCGAAAATGTATTCAAAGGCTATTTTCCAAATATATATATATATTTTTAAAAATCGATCAGTCTTTCAAAAATTGGCTTGAGAAGTAGCTTTTGTGGGAGGGGAGGAGCAGAGATGAAAATACATTAAGGCAGAACTGTGCTTTTTTGGGGGCGATTTTGGTTCAAGGTCACGATGAGACGCTTCCCATTTTCAGCAGATTCACATCTTACTTCTCTCACCCTCGTTTTTTTTAACAACTGAAGCAGATTGGAATGGGATATGGAGTTGGAAAAGAGAAAATGTACAGTGCTTCAGACGGGGTAAGAGCGAGGGGAGTGAGTAGGTTTAGTTGGACAGCTCTTCCAGCATATGTCAAACTTGCCACATTTTGTGCTGTCAGAGTCTTTGATTCTATAATTCCATTTCCCTAACTTTTCTTCAGACTACTAAATATCCTTGCGCCCTCTATACCAGTAGCTCAGTGGTTAGAGCACTCGCCTTACAAGCGTGACACCTGTGTTTCGAATCCAGTCAGGTCAGGGAGAAACCTTGGGCAAGTTTCCTTACTCCACGCGCCCAATAATAATCCCTCCAAAAAGAAAAGCAATAATAAATCAGTCATTTTCAATCCATGGCTGTTTGTGAGTCACTGCTGTGTGCAATTGGCTGCTGCATTTCGCCCACAAATATACAGTCAATTCACTTTACAATATATTCTGTGAAGCGCTTTGAGAAAAGCGCTATATCAAATGCAAGGATTATTATTATTTACATATCTCTCCCTTTTTAGACACTCCCAGTTGATTCAGTCTGTAGTTGTCTACCTAGTTGGGTTCGAGCCCAATTATCCAATTCAATCTTTAACATCTACCCCACAAACTAATCCAAACTGTCACCAGGCTACTTGTACTTTAGCACAGTTCTGACACTCTGTTTTACCCAGCAGTAAGCAGGAATCCGATTGTTAGTCGATTGGCGGATCACTTTTCCGGGGGTTAATAATTCTTTCCATAATGCGGTTTCTCAATCCACAACTGTTTGTGGGGGATGCTGCTGCACACTCTATTGGCTGCTGCGTTTTGCCCACAAAATCTACAGTCAATTCACTTTACATTATATCCTTTGAAGCGCTTTGAGAGGCCTCAGCGACGCGATAATGCGCTGTATCAATTGCAACGATTATTAGCGTCATTATTTGTCAGACGGGTTGCAATAAATAAGTACAGAGAGCGGAAATTACAAGTGATGAATTATAATTGATGGTTACGGTAAGACATACCGATCGATCACTTGTAACTGATGATAAATTGATGAAAACATTCATTTCTAGTTTGGATGAATTTTGTTAGCCGTTTTTTTACCACATGTCGGACATTGCAGATGGTAATTCCTGAATATAATAATACTAATGCTTGCGCTTGACACAGCGCATTATCATGTCTTCGAGACGCCTCAGAGCGTCTCACACCCATTAAACTGTAAAGCGAAATGAGGTTATTGGTGGCTGGTGTCTAGTCTTGATAACTAATTAACTAAAGCGAATGGCTTTCAGTTGGTAAAGGCAGTGACTGTGGTTTGAAGTTTGGCTTTGATTCCCAGTCGGTGAGGAATCAAAGCTAGGTCTCGTGATCAGCCTGAACTTGTCTTGAATAGGGAGGAGAAAATCAGTTTGGGCTCATAGACTTTTCTCTTCATTATCTGCTGACCTTTGCTGCAAACTACGTGTGCGATTGATGCCTGCTGAGGGAAGAATTGGACTGAACTGCGAATGCTCCATGATTAAAGAACCCCACCGCCCTCCGTGTTTAGGGGAATCTTAACACAGAGTCTGTAAGAATGACCACTTCTGGAATCATAATCATTGCATTACATTACATTATAGCGCCTTATCGCGTCTTCGAGACATCTCAAAACACTTCACGGAATATACAGAGAAGTGAATTAATTCTGTGTTTCTGTGAGCCTTGGGACGTCCTCGCGACATGAAAGGTTCTCTGTCAATGTAATTTTGTTGTTGTTGTTGGGAGAAAAGTTATGGAATGGCAGCCAGTGAATGTTGAGCTGTCCACTGCATGTTGGTCTCGTTAGGAAAGTGGGGGAAATTGGTGAGAGATAAAGGTGGAGTGATGCTTTCATTGATTTCCGCATTTTCACACGGATGAAGGGGGATGAGCCTGCCCTCCTTAGTGGCTTTATCTTTTCTTTGTGGCATTTTATCTTCAACGCCTTCGGACGCCCTCCTCTAGTGCATCTACTAGGTGCATCTAGGTACATCTGAAATCTTAATTGCTTGTCCTTAAACATTAGGATGGCGCAAAAGTTTGGAAAGTTTTACAATTCAATCTTCATTTGAAAGCCAGTTTCCTCACAAAAAGTGAATTGAGAATCTTACCGACAGAGGTCCTAATGGTAGTCTGAGCAGGCTGCGGCCTGCCATTGGCGGGCAGGCCTTCAGCCACAACCTTCTGGAACTCCATCCCTCATACCCTCTCCCCTGTCCCCTCCCCGATGTACAGCTGTTTGGGACACCCTCCTGACATGAAAGGCAATGTGTAAATGTCATTTTGTTGTTGTTGTTGTTGTTAAGGACTTAGATATGCCAGTCAGGTTGGGATCTGAGCATGGGGGAGGGGCAGGGTAGTGGGGAGTGGTGGGAGAGAGTTAGGTGGGGAGAGGGAGAGAGTTGGGAGGGCAGCAGAAGGTACGATCGAAGAGGGGGGTCTTGAAACCAGCCTTGAAGGAGGAGAAGGAGGGAGCGAGGTGAAGGGACTGTGGGATGGAGTTCTAGAGTGTTGGGGGGCAGAGAGAGAGGCTGAAAGCCTGGCCACCAATAGTAGGGCGGGTCAGAGCAAAGGTGAACGGAGGGGCTGGGGCAGGTTCTAAGGTTCGCTTCGTACCCATCTAAATGTTAACTCCACAGGCGGCTGTTGAGTTAACATTTAGATGGGTACGAAGCGAACCTTTGCTGGACTGGGGAGTGAGTGACTTTTCAGCTCTTGCCTTGCGCTGTGCGTATCCTGTGCGCTACCTCAAAGAACGCAGCACTGTGGCTGTGACCCCAGTTTTTCTACCCGGCTGCTCCCTTTGCCCGCAGAATCAAGCGTTTGTTCACTTGGCGTACCGTTCTCGACGTCTATCTTGCAGGCGGTCAGGGTTGTGTTGGCTGACGGGAATTCCACTGCAGTAACTGTAGAATCTCAGCTCATCTTGTACGTCAGTTGTTACACAAGCTGTGTGTAGGCGTGAATGAAATCCTGATACACTCAACGGGAAGATCACATCTTGGACCAAAATAGCTTCTCCGAGCAGTTTGTAAATGGAAACTGTAACCCCTTCAGGTCCAAATCCTTCTAGGTAATAAGTGGAGATGATCTGCTCTTCTCGCACTGATTTTTCTCTTTTTTAAAAAAAACTCTGGCCCCATATAATAATAATAATCTATAATAATAATCCTTGCATTTGATATAACACTTTTCACATTTTCTATACTGTGATATACCGTGAAGTGAATTGACTGTATATTTTGTGGGGCAGAATGCAGCAGTCGAATGCACACAGCAGTGTCCCCACCAACAGTCGTGGATTGAAGTGACCAATTTATCATTTTATTTTTTTCTTGAGGGATTATTATCAGGTCAGCGAACGAAGTAAGGAAAGTTGCCCACGGTTTCGCTCTACAGGGAATCGAACTCAGGTCTCTCGCTTGCGAGGCAAGTGATCTAACCACTGAGCTACGGGACTCCGTATGCTGCAGTTTTATCAGATTTTCATTCCCAAAAAAGGTTTGCGAGTTTGTGGTTTTCTCTGATCGCGAACGGATGGGTTCAGCTCTTGTTTAAAGATGATCTAACTGCTTGCAAGGCTTTGATTCCAATAGGAGTTAATCCTGTACTTTCATCTTGTAATGTGATAGCTTCCCGTGACTGGGAAGGTTATGAATGGAAGGTTATGAAGCTTAAACGCTTTGCGTTTTGCTCACAAGCACACAGTCAGTCAATCCTCTTTACAGTGAAGCGCTTTGAGACGTCTCAACAACGGGATAAGGCATTGTATCAAATGCAAGGATAATTATTAGATCATTATTTTGCAGCATGTCTACTGACAGGCTACCTGTGTAAGGGACGTGTAGGGGATGTGAGCCACGAATGAATCTAGGCAGGAGTGTAATCCTTGCATTTGCTAATAATCCTTCCCTTTGATACAGCGCCTTATCATGTCATCGAGACGTCTCAAAGCACTTAGTAGGATAGACTGTAAAGTGAATTGACTGTGTATTTTGTGGGCAATTTACCCGTACGACTGCTCCCAACCTCTGGAACTCCATTCCTCAGTCCCTCCGCCTTGCTCCCTCCCTGGCCTCCTTCAAGTCCCGCCTCAAGACCTCCTCGGCAACTCCTAATCCACCTTCCCTCCCCACCTCCCCCCCAGTCCTCAGCTCGGGTCTAAAGCAGTAACTGTAATATCCTTCTGACGTGAAAGGCGCTATACAAATGTAATGTTGTTGTTGTTGTTGTTGTGCAAAATGTCAACACCATAGGGTTTTCTCAGTCATCGCTCCCCAACTAAAAGGCGAGGCAAGCGTTTCACTCTCACGCATTACAGAGGTCAGTGTAAAAGCCATTGAAACGAGACTGCAAAGCCTGCCCACTGCCACCTGGACGGACTTGCCCTTCGTGTTACAGCTGATAATAAATCAAAGTTGTTGTATCTGAGGAAAGCCCTTGGAAATGAGATTACAAAATCAACAAATCGAACGAATGAAATTCTCCCAATTCCCTTTAAGGTCAACCATTTTCCCTCTTGGCGAAAATAAATTGATCTTAAGGGAAAAGAAAGGTTGACATAGTGTGGACTGATTATAAAACGTAAAGTAATGAAACAACTTTGTTTCGTTCATTGTAATTTGCTGTTGTTGTTGGCGGCCACAAATAATGCTTAGGACTATTGAAGAGTTTCGCCCACAAAGTATACATTCAATTCACTTTGCAGTACATTCTGTGAAGTACTTTGAGATGTCTTGAAGACATGATAAGGCTTATATAAAATTCAATGAGGATTATTATTACAGTTATAGATAGATTGCTACCAATTTCTTCAGTGCCATTTGTGTTTTGTGTGTACAATAATGAGTGGTTGTGATCAGGTCGATGGATGTTTCATGGAATGATAATAATCCTTGCATTTGATATAACGCTTTTCACGTCTTCTAGACGTCTCAAAGCGCTTCACAGAATATACTGTAAAGTGGACTGACTGTGGGCGAAACGCGGCAGCCAATTGCGTCCCCCACAAACAGTCGTGGGTTGAAATGATCTGTTTTATTATAGTTTATTTTTGAGGGATTATTATCAGGCATGTATGTGGAGTAAGGAAATTTGCCCACGGTTTCGTTATGCCTGAAATTGAACCCAGGTCTCCCGCTTGCAAAGCGAGAGCTCTAACCGCTGAGCTCTTTGCTACTGACTTAAGTCTCGAGGGTATTGGAACATCGGACTTGAAATCGAGTTCAAAGTCATGACGTGTGGGGCTTTAACCCCACAATCTTCTGGCTCGATCGGCCGAGATTCCTGTCAACTGAGCCAGCCAGGCCCATGTAAAGTGCTTCAAGGTGGCTCTATATGAAAGGTGCTGCGTACTATCAATGTACCAGTTAGGAACCTGCTGTGGTCTCGGATCTAGGTAACAATAATAATAGCATTTGGTAGAGAGCTTTATTGCTTCTTCGAGACGTCTCAAAGGGCTTCACGGAATATACTGTGAAGTAAATTGACTGTATATTTTGTGGGCGAAACGCGGCAGCCAATTACGCACAGCAACGCCCCCGTTCTGGATTGAGTGACCAAATTATTCTTTTTTTTTCAACCGACTAACAACTGGGTTCCTGCTTGCTGCGAGGTAAACGGAGGCGCGTGTGTGAGGAAACCTGCCCAAGGTTTCCCCCTGACCTGACCTGACCTGACCTGGCTGGGAATCAGACAGACCCAGGTCCTCTCACGAGCCGAGCGCTCTTAACCAAACGCCGAAGCTACAGCGACTCCACAGATGGAACGGTTAACTTCCTAGAGAGAGAGAGGGAGAAAAAATAACAAGCTGAAGGTTTTTTGTGTTGCAGAGGTGACTTCTCAAGCTGGAGGAGGTGATGTTGCTGTGATGCGCATTGGCTTACTCCGTGTGCGCAGAAAACCGGTTGTCATGGCATTTGCAGTCAGGAAGCGCTAGGTTTGCGTTTGTCTCGGTGCTCTTCAGGCCCCCCCCTTTTTATTTGGTTAATGGGTTTTTTTTTACATTTTGATTTAAATTTGTTTAAACGCGCCCATATACGGAATTCAAATGGCATCTGCATCAATTGAATCTGGATGTTATTTAATAAATCCAGCAACTTCAGCTTTTAAGTACTGTACGTTGAAACTCGGAACAGGCATTGTATATTGGACAGTGTGCAAACCACACTGTTTAACATTTGAGACGTCTCGATGAGGCACTATTATGGTAGCCGTGAAATGAATAATGTAAAGACAGTTATTGTTGTACTGGTTGACTGATAATAATACAGCAATTACTATCCTTGCATTTGATATCGCGCCTTCGAGACGTCTCTCAGCGCTTCACAGAATAGATTGTAAAGTGAATTGGCTGTGTGTTTTTGCGGGCGATGTGACTTGAGAAGGTTAATGATATTGTGGGGGTCAGGACCCTCCTCTTTGACCGTGCCTTTCGGTCAACCTCTCTCACCCCAACTACCCTCCACACCCTCCTTGATCCTGATACCCCCCCCACCCCAGCTCGGGTCCAAAACACAATTGTCCAGCGCCTTGGGAAAGGCCCGATACAAATGTAATTTGTTTGTTGCTGCTGTTGTTGTTGTTGTCTCCTCCCTACTAGTTCTCTATGTATTCAGGGACGGATGGGTAGATCCGCCCACAACCACAACAATACTTTCCTGCAGAGTAGCGTCTCTGAGTGCTAGTTGATGTATTCGTTGCAATATTGGTTGTGTTGGAAAGACATCCCAGCTCTCTGGAGCATTTTTCCCACGTGCTGAGCGCTAGACACCTGTTGTTGTTTTTTAACTGGGATAAGGTCCCTCTTGAAAGAGCCTATCTGCCCCTCCCATAGACTGTGTGTGCGTGTGTATGTGTTTTTGAAACATATTAAAAAATCCTTAAAGCCTTGTTATGGAGGCAGTTACTCTCGGCAGAATATTAATTTAATTTGGATTTCTGTTCCTCGCCGAGCGGCATCCATCATCTTCCCGGTCTCCATGGCAACTCTCTTACCTTGGCTTCAGGAGGCCGGTAACTTTGTTCACCAGATCGATTGGGAAACGGTGTCCTGTTTAAACGTAAACTGTTTGAACACATCCAGTAATGCTTTCGGGCTCTGCCATATTTATTCCAGCGGCTGGTAATGAATGCTTTTTTAAGATTTATTCGCCAAGGCGCGTAATTAAATTTGTGTTTCATGTTCTTGAGAGTTTTGTTTGCTTCCTGTTCATTAACGCAAGATTTAACTAATTATCTATCTATCGCACCATCACCTGGTTAGTTCACTCAGCCTGGCGTGGCATCAGGATATCAGAGTAGAAGTTAAGAATAGTGATTTCTAGATTATAAGTTGCAATATAATGTACACACTTCTTGCAGTCCAATAGTCCTTGCATTTTTGATGTAGCACTTTTCACGTCTTCTAGCCAACAACAAAACTACATTTATGGAGTGCCTTTCATGTCGGGAGGACGTCCCAAGGCGCTGGACGTCTCAAAGCGCTTCACAGAATATCTTGTAAAGTGAATTGACTGTATATTTGTGGGCGAAACCCGGCAGCCAATTGCACACAGCAGCGTCCCCACAAACAGCCATGATTGAAATGACCAATTCATAGGTTTCTCTCTCCTCACAGCGCTACACGCTGCCTCGGTTCTACGGGTCCTGGCCTCCTCCTTGTCCCTCAAATCCTGCACTCCACAATTGGCAGCCGTGCCTTCAGTCACTACACCCCACAATTCTGGAACTCCCTTATTTTCAGGTCGCGCCCGAAGACCTTTCTGTTCCAACGCGCCTACGATCACATCCCCCCCTCCCCGCTGGCTCAGCCTCAGGCTCCGCTATTGTGAAGCGCCTCTGAGATGCCATCTGGCGTGGAGGGGGGGCACGATATAAATCCAAGTTGTTGTTGTTGAAGAGAAAGAAGTTTCTCCCCGTGCCCAGGATCCCCGAAATAAAAAATATAGCATCTGCTTTATGGCTACTTGTAGGACATTGCAGCAGCAAAATTAGCTTGTGGCATATGGCCACACAAATACACCCGTCATTATATTTTACAGTAAAATCATTGGAGGCTTTTTGATGTCATGATGATAATAATAATACCTCCAAAAAAAAACACAATAATAAAATAAAGTTGGTCATTTTAATCCATGACTGTGGGGGACGCTGCTGTGCGAAATTGGTTGCCATGTTTCGCCCACAGATATACAGTCAATTCATTTTATAGTATACTCTGTAAAGCACTTTGAGACGTCAATAAGATGTGAAAAGCGCTAGATCAAAATGCAAGGACAATTATATAATTATTTTAAGGAACTGTATCAAACTTGAGGATTATTATATAATGTACGCGGTTTTGTAAGTGTAAAATTTGTGATCTTGCAGTGAAGTAAGGACTGATACAAATGTTGGACAATTAATTAAGCTTTATCCATTTAAATTAATATTGGTTATAAGTAATTAAAAGAATACATCCAATTATGCTTATATATCTATGTATTCGTAACGATTTAAAGTTTTACCCAGCGTCGGAGAGCTAAATTAATAATAATATGCTTAATCCTCGCACTTGATATAACACATTAACACATCTTCGAGACGTCTCAAAGCGCTTCACAGAATATACTCTTGGTACATTAGCGATGGTATTCTTTGTTGTGTTTCTTAAATGGCTCCTATTACATATTTAATTTTAGTAATTTTCACCCGTTGCTAATGATAACACTGGCACACATGAAGTTCACAGGAAAATATTGCATTAAGGAGAATCAGTCTTTGCGACAAGTTATTAATATTTCTAGATAATGACGTCTTAAGTCGTGAGACGTCCACCTGACGAGAAAGGCACTATACAAGTGTAATTTTGTTGGTGTTGTTTCAAGAGTACCTTTGTTTACTTGTAAAATCCTCTACTTTTTAAAAGAACTTAACTACTCTCTGTAGACATTGATTGTTATTTATTGATAGTGTCTTAATCATCTTGGAACTGTGGTAATATTTTTGTCTGATGATGATAATGATAATAATCCTTGCGTTTGACACAGGCGTTGAGGCATCTCAAAAGCGCTTCGCAGGATATGCTGTAAAGTGAATCGACTGTGTATTTTGTTGTGTTTCTTAAATGGCTCCTATTACATATTTAATTTTAGTAATTAAATATTTAATTTTAGTAAGCGCACGCACGCACAGCAACGTCCCCACAAACAGCTGTGGATGGGGTGACCAAATTATTGTGTAGTTGCCTGTTTGATTTAACTTCCTACTGTGTGGAGTAGAAGACGCCACCGTCAGATCTCCGACGGCAGGTAGGTTAGGACCAGCTCCTGAAATCACATGCCGATGTAGACCTCTGAAAAGACTGTCATTTCTCCACAGGGATCTCGGAGGAGAGAGACCGGCATGCTTTGACCACAGACATTCTGCACTCAGTCTCTAGAGAACTGCAGCAATTTTAGCACCATGAAATGCACCTTCACCAGCACCGAACACATCCAGTTCCATTAAGACATCGCTTGACCACTGGAGGAAGCTTTGCTTTTTATGTGATAAGGGGTTACAAATAGGACCCCCTCCCCCCTCCCCCACCCCACCCCAACTCCTGGTAAGTAAGCAATATACTCAGGGTTACGTTAACAAACAACCTGGTTTACCACAGGCAGTGAGAGTAATGATAATAATAAATAATAATAATCCTTGCATTTGATGTAGCGCTTTTCACATCTTATCAAATTCTCAAAGCGGTTCAAAGAAAATACTGTAAAGTGAATTGACTGTATATTTGTGGGCGAAACGCAGCAGCCAATAGCGCACAGCAGCGTCCCCCACAAACAGTCGTGGATTGAAATGACCAATTTTTTATTGTGTTTTTTTGGGAGGGGTTAATATTAGGGGTGTGTGTGTGTGGAGTAAGGAAACTTGCTCAAGGTTTCGACCTGATCTGCCTGGATTGTAAGGCGAGTGCTCTAACCACTGAGCTACAGGAGCTCCGTTAACAATAATACTCGCATTCGACATAGTGCCTTATCGTGTCTTCGAGACGTCGCACAGCCCTTCACACAATATACTGCAAAGTGAATTGACTGTGTAGTTGGTGGGCGAAACCGGGCAGCCAATTGCACACAGCAAGCAGCGTCCCCACGAACAATCGTGGATTGTGTGTACGTGTATCTCGTACCATCAGCAAAAAATACTAATCGAGTTATTTAGGAGTAACGGGCAAATCGGATCCAGAAAGATTGCTTTGTTTTGCTGGAATAGAGACGGTTAAATTGGGAGGGTGAGGTAGGGAATTCCCAAAAAAAATTATGATTGATTTTGTTTGATGGGGCGAATAAGACAAACTTTTTTTTTACTGATCGGTATGTCAGAAATCAGAGGACAATAAAAGGAACAATATCACTGAGGGGCAAGTGGTGGGGGGAAAATGGGAGATTAATTTTAGTTTCACACAAAAGGTGAGTAAGACCATGGGCATGGTTTACAACATATAGTGTGCCAGAGTCCATAAATATACTTGAAAGGTAATCGGACACTTGTTAAAGGAAGGATGATGCTAAAAGGTTATGGGGGAAGAGTGGAGGATGGAATTGGAGTAGGGAGCTTTGATGGCAGAATTTAGAACGAGCAAGGACACAGTGGGCAGAACGGTCCTGCCTTTGCGCAGACATTTTTGCGGAGTCTTGTAGCTCAGTGGTTAGAGCGCTCGGCTGGCAAGCGAGAGGACCCGGGTTCGATTTCCCCAAAACGGGGAAACGTTGAGCAAGTTTCCTTGCGCTGTTTATCCAGCAGTAGGTAGGAACTCGGTTGGTCAGTCGATTGGCGGATTGATTTTTTTCGGGGGCAATAATTTCTTCAGAGAAAATAATAATAAATTGGTCACTTCAATCCACGACTGTTTGTGGGGATGCTGCTGCGCGCAATTGGCTGATGCGTTGCGCCCCACAAAATATACACTTTACAGTATATTTGTGAAGCGCTTTGAGACATCTCGAAGACATGATAAGGCTCTATGACGTGAAAGGCGCTAGACAAGTGTAATTTTGTTGTTGTTGTATGTCAAATATGAGAATACTACCTTATGGGTCAGTTTACCATGTTATTCGAGTAAATGAACCCCGTGTGGTGCTGTGTTTCTACAGGTCCTCGCTGTTCCCCCAATTATTTTCACATTCTGAAGATGTCCAATAGTAGTAACGCTCAAGAAACTTTGGAAATCATGAAGGAATCGGAGAAGAAATTTGTGGAAGAGTCTGTAATCAAAAATAAATCCATGTGCAGATCTTCCAGCAAAGAGGAGACGGAAAAAGATGTGGATGAGTCAAATGCTCAGTTGGAGACACAGGTGAGCAATGGAATGGATAGGGAAAGTTATTGGGGGGTCACAGAAGTCTTAAGGTATTTGCGTGCGATTAAAACAAAATAGCCAAGTTGCATTTTGAGTTTTAATTTCACACAATAGCCCAGTAATTCATATCTTAATACGGTTCACAGGTCAGAAAGGCTTGTGCTGGTTCAACCAAGGTTGCTCTTCAGTCTTTGAACATTGCTGTAATCACAATCATTATTATTGCATATGATATAGTGCCTTATCGAGCCTTCGAGACGTCTCAGTGAACTGCAAAGTGCAGCGACTACATCTTGTAGGCAAAATGAATTACTGCGCTGGAGAAGGAGTAGAAGGATCCTTAGCCGTTGCAACAAGTGACCCTGGAATGATTAATTGCTGAGATTGGTTGTAACCAGGCGAAAGATTGTTCAGTGTTACCAACCTGCCCGCCACCCCCCACCCCACCCTCCGCTCAGCAGGTCCCCCGACCCATCTGCCCCTTAATTGGTGGGCGAACCTTCAGCCAACTCAGCTCCCCCCAACCTCTGGAACTCCATCCCGCCTCACGCTCCCACCTCCCTGGCCTTCTTCAAGTCTCGCTTAAAAACTCTCCTCTTCGATGGACTCATCGGCAACTCCTAATCCCACCCCACCCCCCCACCCCGTCCTAAGCTCGGGTCTGAAGCAGTAACTGTCCAGCGCCTTGGGACGTCCTCCTGACATGAAAGGCTCTGTACCAATGTCATTTTGTTGTTATTGTTGATTTCTTTTCTCTGTTTCCCGGTGTTGGGGCAACAGGATCTGTCTATGTTTTCCCCCACATTGCTAAATTGACACAAGACAGTGTAAAATTGAGAGAGACTGACAATACCACCCTTGTCTCTTGTGTTTTTTTTTTTATATGGTGGTACAATCACACCTTTACTGATGTTGTGTTAATATATGTGGTGTTCAGAACATACACGAACGAGCCTGTGTGTGTGTGAGATGTTTCCTAGCGCGTTGAATGTGTTCTGTTTTATTCCGACTTCATCAGATACAAATGATATGAGGACCGACTGCGGCATTGCGGTAAGACAGTTAGGCAAGTTTGAGAGTTCCAGAACAAATGGGCGGGAGGGCATCATTTTAAGATTGGAGCTAAGTCATTTAGCAGTGAAATTTCAGGCGCTCTGAGACCCTGCCTGGCGTGGAGGGCACTATATAAATGCAAATTGTTGTTGTTGAAATCATGGGGGCATTTTTTCACCCAAAGGGGAGTGGGCATCTGGAACTCTCTCTCTCTCTCTCTCTCTCTCCCTCCTCCCAAAAGGTTGTGGTTTATGGATGGATTTTTGCCAGGTCAGGGTGTCAAGGGATACGGGGCAAGGGCGAGGAATTGGGAGTTGAGGGACAAGATCAGCCGTCATCTAATAGAATGGCGGAACAGGCTGGAGGGGATGAATGGCCTCCTCCTGTTCCTATGAATTCAGGCCAGACCGATAAACAAACTTTGCCTTGGTCTGTTTGACGGAAGTGTCGTGCGTGAATTTAATTGTGAGTCGTCTCATTGAATTTGCTCCACATTTGTCATTAAAGTGATCGCCTAGACATTCCGCTGTTGGAAGTTGGAAATGTTACACTGGCTTTTATGAATTTGAGTGCTCAGGCACGTCGGCGTCCCCCACAAACAGCCACGGAATTGAAGTGACACAATTTATTATTGTTTAATAATTAACAGTAATTGACTTCAGTTGTCTCGCAATGAAGACTTACCGGTCTTGACTTGACTGATTGCAAGCCACTTTCTTTAAACCTGTCCCTTGGAACGTCAGGGCTAATTTAAAGTTAACTAACGAAGAGACATTTTGTGTGCCGATAGCCTCTGAAACGCTGGCACGAACGGTGACCTTGGCTCATTTACAATGTCGCTGAACTGGAACTTTGCGACGTCTATGTGTAGCTGTATAGAATAATTGTTCCCAAGCGACTGGAAGCCAAAGCCAGAGATTCTAGTGCCCACAATACAAGTGCCACACTGCTGGAGTTCTACAGATGTTTAATAGCACACTGAGCCATTTGGCAGTCAAAACACACTGCAAAACTCACCATTAGAGGCAAACCAAATGACCAGTTTTATCTGCTGGGCGATTGGATAGGATGCTTGAGAAGAACGCTGAGCAGGTTTGTGTTACAGATGGGGCAGTCAGTCAATGCGGAACCCATCCGAGTAGCGGGGAGAGAGAGAGAGAGAGAGAGACAACAGCAGAAGGCTTTGTGAGAGTCGGAAAGTTACTCGTATGATTCCTACGGGTGACTTGACCAGCGAGTAAAATCCTCTTTGCTGATGTTGCCTCCTGTTTTGTTGTAGCGGAAAATACAGAACCACGGACACTCGAGGAGAAGGTCGAAGGTGAGGGGGGCTTTTGTGATTTCAACCAAATAATGTCTGCGGTGTGTGTGTTTGTGAATCAAAATCTTGGCTTCGTTGAGTGGAAAATGTTGTGGATGCTGGGCTTAAACTAAATCGCAGCCTTGCTGTAAATATTTGCGCTGCTCAGGTAATTGGCGGTCGCAAACCCTTCCTTATTTTAATCGTAAATTACACTTTCAGGAAGGCACTTAAGTTGTGTAATTGCTTTAGCTTTTAAGAGCTTGAACAAAAGGACTTCCCTTCATTACCTCTCTCTCCCCCCCCCCCCCCCCCCCCCACCCCACAAAAATGGCTGTGGATTGTGGCTATGGATCCATTCCCATTGCCCCAGACTGAGTTGGTTAGATGTTTGTCAGGTCAGGATATCAGGCGATACGGAGCGAAGGCAGGTAAGCTGGCAGTTGATGTACAGATCGGCCGTGATCTTGTATAGAATGGCGGAACAGGCTCTGGGCATTACACACACAGACGTTACAATTATCTTTGGCATCTGTTGACTTGAGAGGAGGTAGAAAATCAGTCTACTTTTAATTGCAATTGAGTTCTTCCCTTCCTTTCACCCCCCTCACACCCTCCGTCCCCCCCAAAATCCCAACGATATCCTGGGAAGAACACCTATGTTGGGATTGAGTGGAGATGTGGGTGCCAATTTTCTCCAACTATAACAATAACTTTTATAAAGCGCCCCCATGCAAGATAGGGCTTAAGCTATTTAGTCTCACACACAAATGTGTATGTGAGGTGAAGATGTGAGTTATAGAATGATAGAAATTAACACAACGCAGAAGGAGGCCATTCAGCCCCATTCTGCATCGTGCCAGCTCTGTGTAAAGAGCTGTCCAAATCGAGCTGGTGGTTGAGGAACTGGGAGAAAAAAAACTTTTCTTGTGTCCGACAAAATCGCAACCTTTGGTCGCGAAGAGGGTGAAAAAGACGAGCCAGAAGCAAGCTACGGCAAGGCTCCGAATAGTGATAACATTTACATTTGGTATAGCTTCTGATCAAGACCTCGAAAAGCGCTTCACAGGAGCATATACCGTAAAGTGATTGATCCTCTTCCGCCTCAAGACCCTCCTCTTCGATGGTCCCATCGGTCACTCCAAATCCTCCCTTTTCCCTCCTCCCTCCCTGTCCCCAGCTCGGGTCTGAAACAATGACTGTCCAACGCCTTGTGACTTCCCCTTGACGTGAAAGGCTTTACACAAGTGTAATTTTCTTGTTGTTGTTGTTGTTGTTGACTGTGCATTTTGTGGGCAAAATGAAAGCAATGAAATAAATTACACAATGAATAGTAAATGCCTGAGCAATCGCCCGTTTACAAAATGATTTTCCTTAATTCCCTTTCAGTCCAATTCCAAGTTAAAATTGGTGCGGAGCCTAGCTGTGTGTGAAGAATTTTCCAATCCCTTCACGGCCGAAGGACCTCAGGATATCCAGGTAACAGCACAATGATGGTAGGTTAATCATGAGCAATGAAACTGGATCCATTTCACCCATCCTCATCATTCTCGCCTTACAAGCGAGAGGCATGGGCAGGTCAGGGCGAAATCTTGGACAAGTTTCCTTACTCCACACACGCGCGCGCACACACACGCCTGATAATAATCCATCAAAAAAAAACAATAATAAATTGGTTATTTCAATCCAAGGCTGTTTGTGGGGGACGCTGCTGTACGCAATTGGCTGCCGCGTTCCACCCACATATATGTAATCAATTCACTTGACAGTATATTCTGTGAAGCGCTTGAAGACGTCTATATAAAAGATGTGAAACGCGCTACATCAAATGCAAGTACAGTATTATTATTATTATTATATTCTGGCTTTCAAATCAATTCACAATCCTCTCCCTGTCGTCGCTCTCCACACCCTCCTGATCCCAACCACCAGCTCAGTTACGGATCCGTGGAAATGTCATTTGTTGTTGTTGCTGCTGCTGCCTTTACTCAGCTAGCTTGAGTCTTCAAACCCACCGCCCTCTGCCCCCTCCCCCCAATGAGGTGCATTGTCGGGAGGCCCCAAAGCGCTTCACGGAATAGACAGCGAAGGGAATTGACTGCATATTTTACGGGCGAAACTCAGCAGCCAGTTGCGCACAGCTGTAAATAAACGTTGTTGCCGTCATCACGCTTGCATTTTGACACCGCGCCTTTTGTATCAGGATTACTGCCGTATTTTACACTGTGAACAGTTTGCATCAATAAGGCTTCTAATTAATAAATCAATGACGGCGGCTGGCCCAGCTTGCTTAATTATATAATTTGTTGACGAGTGAGTCATTCAGACACAAGGCGGCTGTTTCTAATCCCGTAAAATTGTCTAGGATGGCGGGTTGGGGGGTGAGTTCAGAATTATTATTAAGAGAGAAACAGATTTTAGGAGAAATAGCTATTAAATATCACATTTATTTTAGTAATTGGGATTTATAGTGTCTGTAAGTTATTGACTTGTGTCCATACAAGGAGGAGAGGAAAATGGAGATGGTGGGGGGAGGAGTGGGAATTGAGAGGCACTTTACTGGAGAAGGATGGAGTAAACTAAGCTTTCCCAGCTTTGTGGCTGGGAAAGAGGTGTGTGCATTCCTGGGATAACTATGGGACAACTGTGGAGCTCCTGTAGTTCAATGGTTAGAGCACTCGCCTTACATGTGTGAGACATTCTAATCCAGGCAGGTCAGGTCAAAACCTTTCCTTACTACACACACACACACACACACACCCCACACACACACACACACCTAATAATAATCCCTCCAAAAAAAACAACATTGGTCATAAAATTAAATCCACAGCTATTTGTGGGGGACACTGCTGTGCGCAATTGGCTGCCACGTTTCGCTCTCCCACAAATATACAGTCAATTCACTTTACACTATATTCTGTGAAGCGCTTTGAGATACTAATAACATGTGAAAAGCGATATATTAAATGCCAGGATTATTATTATTATTATAACTACATTTGTTTCAATAGCACTGTACAGTATTTCAACATAAAGCAGCTGGCCTAGTGAGGGGTGGGTGGGGAGAGCTGTATGGAGTGACGTGACCAGTTATTAAACTGACAGATTGGGGAGGGAGTAATCCTTTATTCCCCCACATCCCCCCCAAACTTTCCTTTTTCTTTCATTGAGTTACTACTTGCAGCTTTTTTTAATTACAGATATTTTGCTGAATTCTTTTACTTCTGGGGTGAATACCCATTCGCTTGTGTATATCAGCTGGATACTGTGCAGATGTCTCCATATGGATTGTGTAATAATGAAACGTTGGTACAAAACATGCTCAGAGCAAGAATATTCTAATATACTGCTGTGGAGAATAATAAGAATCCTTACATTTGATATAGAGCCTTATCACGTCATTGTGAAGTCTCAAAGTGTTTCACAGAATACTGCAAAATGGAGTGTACTTTGTGGGACAAACGTGGCTGCCAATCGCGCACAGGTTGAGAAAACATCTCACTTGGCGATAGATTTATTGCAGCTAATTGTCATTCCATCCAGCCATCCATTCATGATGGAGTCCTGCAGCTCAGTGGTTAGAGCACTCGCTTTACAAACGTGAGACCTGCGTTCGAATTCATGCAGGTCAGGGTGAAACCTTGGACAAGTTTCCTTTCTCCACACACACACACACATACACGTCTAATAATAATCCCTCCCCTAAAAAACACAATAATAAAATTGGTCATGTCAATCCACAACCGTGTGTGTGTGGGACAACTGCTATGCGTTTCGCCCACAAATTTACAGTCAATTCACTTTACAGTGTATTCTGTGAAGCGCTTTGAGACGTCTAGAAGACTTCCTCTCGATGCGAAAGGCGCTATACAAATGTCATTTTGTTGTTGGTGTTGTTGTTCGACGCCTCTTGTCAGTCTCCCTGACAACTCTCAGCTGTGCTTTGCAGGATGTTATCCAGCTGCAGTTCACTTGCCCTTCAGATAAAGAGGAAGAAAAATCTTCGAAGGATGGCTCGGAGAAGGAAGAAAAGGAAAAGAACAAAGAAAAACTGGAGAAAGTTCCAAGAAAAATGCTGTCAAGAGGTAAATAAGAGACTACATTTTTCTTGCTCGGAATGCTGAAAGATGTGTGTCCTTTGAAATGATCGATTGTATTTTTTTCTTTTTAAAAGAACCCTCATTTTTAAAGAATAGATTTGGGCTTTGAAAGTTTTGACGTCTAGTAATGCTTATAGTGCAATCAGTAACTGTGTCAAACAATAATAAAATTGGTCATTTCAATCCCCGACTGTTTGTGGGGGACGCTGCTGTGCGCAATTGGCGGCCGCGTTTCGCCCACAAATATAAGCAGCCAATTCACTTTACAGTGTATTCTGTGAAGCGCTTTGAGACGTCTATATCAAATGCAAGGATTATTATTATTATTATTATGAGTCTCAAACATTAAATGCAAGACCACAAAATGCGAAACAATTTGGAAATCCTGCACTCTCTTAAACTCCTGTTTTTTTCTCTCATTTGGTGTAAATTTGGAACTGTTACATCAGGCTGTTGTGAAGACTCTCTCCCCCTGTTTGTGACTGTGTGACGGACTTCAAAGCACACGGGGGTTGTCTATTCCCCGAAATGGGAACTTGACGAGATCACAAGACTCGTTTCCTTAGCTGGACCAGTCTTCTGTTAAGACACCTTATGCTCCCCCTTCCTGTACATGTGTTTTAACGAGCTGGTTAAACGTTTTGAGAAACGCTTCATTGCATCGTTGAATTGGCTTTCTCCCCCCTCCCTTCCCCCCCCCCCCCCGCCCCCCCCCCCCCCCCCCCACACCCTCCCCCACTGTGGTTAATTGATCCTCGGGAGACAAACTACAACAAAAGCAGCTAATGCCTTCATTGATTTAACTTCCAAAGAAGGACGCGGATGAAGCAGAGAAGTCTTGAGGGATACAGAGATAGGTACCGACTGAGGCTGTTGATGTCTTAGGCTGTTGAGGCTGAGTTATCAGGAAAGGGAAGCACTCTAGTTTTCAAATCTCTCCACTCCTCTGCACCTCCTCTCCCCTACCTCTCTGACCTCCTCTCTCCTTATAACAGCACCCGTTGCCTTCACTCTGCCGGGTCTGGCCTCCTCCTTGTCCCTCCACTCCACCGTCAGCAGCCGTGCCTTCAACCACTACACCCCGAGGCTCTGGAACTTCCTCCTTCACTCCCTTTTCCTTCTTTCAGGTCTCGGCTACAGATTTTTCTTTTCGACCGTACTTTCGGTCACTTTCATCTCCCTCCCAATGGCTCAGCCCTGGGATCCGTTATTGGGAAGCGCTCTGAGACGCCGTCCGGCGTGGAGTGAGTGAGGGCAGTATATAAGTCCAAGTTGTTGTTGTAGCTTGGGTGGGTGAAACGTGAGGTGGTTGATTGGCCTTGAACAACAACTATTGATCGCTGAAATAGTGTCTCCATACAATAATAATAATAATCCTTGCATTTGATATAGAGCTTTTCACATCTTATCGACAGTCATGGGTTGAAATGGCCAATTTTTATTATTTTTTTTGAGGAATTATTAAGGATTTTTTGATCGTGATCTGCCACTGGCAGTGGGCTGCAGATCATTTCACTCCAAACTGCTGGGGACTGTTTACCATTTACTGAATTACCTCTCCCGCTTTCTGATCCCCGTTGCCAACCAAAGCTCCAGAAATAGCAGTGGGATTTTCATCCCAGGGCCTGTCCCAGCTTCGTGACAAATGAGACTATAAATATTGCAAGAATTATATATAAATAGACAGGTCAAGGGAACGAGTCCAGCCAGCATTTCCATGTGACTGATAGACCACAGGGGCACTCTCTAACAACAACAACAACTTGTATTTACACAGCCCCTCTCCCTCCTTCCCCCCACCCCCACCCCACACACAGGGTGTCTCCCAAAGTTGCTTTACAGAAGCAGAGCCGGGGATGGAGGGGAATGTGATCGTAATAATAATATAATAATCCTTGCATTTTGATATAGTGCTTTTTCACATCTTATCGACGTCTCAAAGCGCTTCACTGAAGTGTGATTTTTTTTCTAGCATTACAATAATAATCCTTGCATTTTGATGTAGCGGGCTTTTCACATCTTACTGACGTCTCAAAGCGCTTCACTGAATATACTGTAAAGTGAATTGACTATATATTTGTGGGCGAAACGCGGCAGCCAATTGTGCACAGCAGCGTCTCCCCACAAACAGTCGGGGATTGAAAATGACCAATTTTTATTATTGTGTTTCTTTTTGGAGGGATTATTATTATTATTAAGCGTATGTGTGTGTGGGTGTGTGTGTAGTAAGGAAACTTACCCAAGGTTTCATCCTGATCTGCCTGGATTCGAACATAGCTTGAAAGGTGAGTGCTCTAACCACTGAGCTACAGGAGCTCCACCTTAGGCACCTTAGCTCGAAATGTCTTCAGATGCCCGAACCTGAAGTCGGGGGAGGAAGTGGGCGAGGCGGAGGGATTGAGGGAGAGAGTGACGAATAGAGTTTCAGGGCTAGTCAAAGAGCGGGTGGGTGGAATGAACACGGGGGAATCGAGGGACAAAAGCAGCTCACGAGAGGCAATATCTGATATCGAACGCAATCGAGTATTTACTGTAAAGTAAAACGTCCGGATTTAATTCCAAGCGCGGGCAGATCATTGATAAATCATACTCGGCTGCTTTGAGTCACGCTGGAAGGTAATGAGATTATGCCAAACTGAGGAACATCCTGCAAATGTTATTGCTGTTATTTAAGAGTAAATTTGATTATTGGACTGACATTTTCGGCGATGTTATGATTTAGAAACTTTGTCCGGGAGACTAATAAAACCTTATCAAAATAATAATATTAATAATTCGACCACTCAATCCACGGCTGTTTGTGAGACCGCCAGGCGCAATTGGCCGCCGCGCTTCGCCCGCGAAATGTACAGGTTGATTGGCTTCGCAGTACAATCTGTGAAGCGCTTGATGAACAAGAGGCGTGTGAGTGGAGCGAGGAAACTTGTCGCACACATCGGTTAGGCCGAGAATCCAACCTGGCTCTTCTTGCGAAACTTCCTACAAAGTTGTGAAAGTGAGGGAGAAATCGAAAAGCAAATAATAATAATAATAATCCTTGCATTTGATATAGCGCTTTTCACATTTTCTGGACGTCTCAAAGCGCTTCACAGAATATACCATAAAGTTAAGTGACTGTGTATTTGTGGGCGAAACGCGGCAGCCAACTGCGCACAACAGCGTCTTCACAAACAGCCGTGGATTGAAATTATCCGATTTATTATTAATTTTCGGAAGGATTATTATCAGGCCTCCTTTTTGTGTGTGTGTGTACGGAGTACGGAAACTTGCCTTATGTTCCACCCTGCCTGGAATCGAACCTGGGTGTCTTGCTTCCACAAATCTCCTGCAGGGCATGGCGGGGGGGGTTCAAAAGTGTATGCGCCGTGGCTAACGCACTCACGTTTCTCCCGACAGATTCTAGCCAGGAGTACACGGACTCCACTGGAATAGACCTACACGAGTTTCTAGTAAATACACTGAAGAACAATCCCAGGTAAATCCGCGTGCGGTCGGTCGTGTGCCATGATTTGTCTTTACGGATCTATTTGCGCGTGGCAGGTTGCCGATCGATTGCATTGTGAGGTGGTGGAGGGGGGAGGGTGTTGGGGGGGGGGGGGGTGTGGATTGACGATGCTCTGAATTAACAGAAATACAAGTGAAAATTGTACGTTATTGATAAACAACAACAACAAAATGACACTTGTATAGAGCCTCTCACGTCAGGAGGACGTCCCAAGGCGCTGGACAGTCACTGCTTCAGACCTGAGCTGAGGACAGGGAGGGTGGGGGTGTGGGGAGGGAGTTGCCGATGAGTCCATCGAAGAGGAGAGTCTTGAAGGAGGCCAGGGAGGGTGGAGGGGGGGGGGGGGGGGGCGATAAAGCCAGCAGTTTGGTTGGCAGTTCAGCGCAGTGATATCCAGATGTGGAACGCCACTGTTATCTCAGAGACGGTTATTATGACAGGCCTTGTATTGCAAACTGCCACTGATGACACTCCTACAGTGTTTTTTACTGTTATAACCTATTAAAAGGCTGTTTGTTCTGAATTCCTGGTAAGTGCTGTTTTACTGTACCAGGTGGGACACTACGCTACAACTCTGGAGTGGTGTTACAATGCAATACACATTTACATCCCAAAGCTGGGGCAGGCAGGGATTTAGACTTGAACTGGGGGGTGAGGAGAGGAGCGGGTAGGCTCGATCAAATGGGGAGGTGGGGAGGGTGGGGGGGGGGGGGCGTAGACGAGACGATAAATTTGCCCTGAACACATGAAAGACGCTTTACAAATGTAATGTGGTTATTATTGTTTTCAGCTGCCCACTGTCCAGGAAATCTCTGCTGACTATTTTGCTCTAATCCTATTCATGAAAATTACATTATTACTTGATTTAAATCAGCCTGGACACTGCCTGTCTTTTTTTCCAGGGACAGGATGATGCTGCTAAAAGTAGAACAGGATATTCTGGACTTTATCAATGATAACAGGTACGTATTAGTGCTGTCCAACACCTGTCTATCTGTCCCTCCCTCTCCCTCCCTCCCTCCCTCCCTCCCCTCCTTCAAATCCTGTCTCAAGACCTTTCTCTTCCTCTTTCTCCGTCACTCTCCTTCCAGCAGTCCTCACCCCGATCCCAACCCTCACACAACTCTTACGGTTTTCCCACACCTCTGTCCCCCCGTGCCTCCCCCGCCCACGTTGAGCTATTTTAGCTCTCTCGAGCGGACGGATGGACGAACGATGGAGTGGGATAAGTGTCACAGGCGAAGGAGCCTCTGGAGGGGGAGAGTTTGGAGTGACTTTGTTGTTGTTTGTGTTTGTGCCCTTGTTTTCAGTAATCAGTACAAGAAGTTTCCCCAGATGACCTCCTACCACAGAATGCTCTTACACAGGGTGGCCGCATACTTTGGGATGGACCACAACGTTGACCAAACCGGGAAAGCCGTCATTATCAACAAGACCACAAACACCAGGATGTGAGTGGCCCCCATCTCCTCACTCCTCCCCTACCTCCAGGACACACACATTCAAAGCGCACCAGACCCTCCTCTTCGACGGTCCCATCAGTCACCACAAATCCCCCCTTCTCCTCCATCCTCCACGTCCCCTCCTCCACAGCTCGGGTCTGAAATACTGACTGTCCAGCGCCTTGGGACGTCCTCCTGACGTAAAAGGCACTGTACAAGTGTAATGTTGTTTTAACGACCTGTCCTGCTCCAGACGCCATCTCAACGTCCAATTAGCAAATGTTCCTCGGCTGTTCTCTCTTTCCCCCCCCCACACTGTCCACCCATTGTCTTGTATAGTGGTTAGAGCACTGGCCTCGCAAGCGAGAGGAACTGGGTTCGATTCCCAAGGGCAAGTTTCTTTATACCCCGCAAACACACACGTCTCTGTGTACCCTAGCAGTACGTAGGAACTCCAGGATCATTTGGTGGGTCGTTTTCCGGGAGTAATAATCCCTTCAAAATAAATGGCCTGTGAAGCGTGCGAGATGTCTCGGAGACAACAACAAGAACAAAATTACATTTTCTAGAGCGCCTTTCACATCGGGAGGATGTGCCAAGGCTCTGAACAATCAGGTCGGAACCCGAACGGGGGGGTGGTCGGAGTAGGGGAAGGGGGAGGAGAGTAGGAGAGGGGGAAGGGTTAGGTGGGGAGCAGAAGGCATGGTCGAAGAGGAAGGTCTTGAGACCGGCCTTGAAGGAGGAAAGTAAAGGAGGAAAGACATAATAATGTCATTAAATCAAAGGATTACTATTATTATTGACTAAATCATGGTAGCCAATTGAATGATTGTATTCTTCCAATGCCTGCTTTACAGGGCTGATATTGTCTTTTTTTGTGTGTATCTCTCTCTCTCTCGCTTCCGTAGACCGGAGCAAAGGTTTTCAGAGCACATAAAAGATGAAAAGAGTATGGATTTTCAGAAGAGGTTTATACTCAAAAGGGATGACACGAGTCTGGATAAAGATGACAACCAGGTGAGGTTTTATTACACACGTGGATAGGGCAAGGTGTTTTCATCAAAAGATCTTTTCAAAGCTTAATGTGTGAGTCCTGTAGCTCAGTGGTTAGAGCACGAGAGGACCTGGGTTCAATTCCCAGCAGGGCGAAACATGAGGCAAGTTTGCTTACTCCACACACATACCTGTTTGCCTATAATCCTTGCAGTTTGATATGGCTCTTTATATCTTAACGACGTCTCAAAGCGCTTCACAGAATATACCGTAAAGTGAATTGACTGCATATTTGTGGGCGAAATTGCGCACATCAGCGTCCCCCCCCACAAACAGCCATGGATTGAAAATGACCAATTTTTATTATTGTGGTTATTTTGGGGACGGTTTATTATTAGACGCATGTATGTGTGTGTGGAGTAAAGAAACTTGCCCAAGGTTTCGCCCTGACCTGCCTGGATTCGAACACTTGCTTGTAAGGCGAGCGCTCTTAACCACTGAGCTACAGGAGCAGCTTGAGCAGTATGTATGGACCGGTTGTTAGTCAATTGACGTATTGCTTTTCCGGGGGAAATAATAACGATGCCTTGGTCTCTTCAATCCACGTTTCTCCCCAAAAATATACAGTGAAGCGCTTTGAGTCGTCTCGAAGAAGTGAGTAGGCGCTGTGTCAAACGCAAGGATTATTATCATATCAAGGTCTGGAAATTTCCCAGAGGATGATTTCTACATTCCTTTTGCAGATGAGAGTACCCCTACGAGATGATCGGAGGAGTAAGTCGATAGAAGAGAGAGAGGAAGAGTATCAGAGGGTCAGAGACCGAATATTTGCTCGAGAAGTAAGCGTATTAATAGAGTGTCTGTCATTCACTCAGTCACTCACTCAGTCAGTTGCTCGCTCGCCCGGCCGCCCAACCCACCAACCCACCCACCGATTCACCCACCAGACCAACCCTGGTGTGTGGCGATTTTAATGAGTGCCCGCAAAAAATGTGCAGCCAATTCATTCATTTTACGGCGTATATTCTGTGAAGCGTCTCCAAAGGCGGGATCAATTGGGAAAGATTACTATATTGTAATGATTATTATTATTAACGCTGTAATATTTTGCCTTTCAGTCATCGTACAACGGCTATCTGACTGACAGCAGGTCAGTGTCGCACACACAGTATGTATTTTCACAATTTTCTTTCCTCTCTATTCCGCGGAATGTCCCGAAACCTTTAGAAATGTGATCTGTTGTCTTTTCGATGCAACCAACAGACTCTCCAAAGAAGGCAGTTCCTCTAGTTTGCAAAAAAGGAGGCAGATTTTTAGGTATTTTCACCCGTTTATTTGAAAGTTCTAGCTTCTTAAAAGGGCAAGGCTTTGCCAATTGCATGGCTGTTTGTCATTTGGATGGCTTCGTGTTGTGGTTGTGACCGTTCCATCAGTTGTTTCGCTGTTGTACCTCTTTAAGGAGGTGAAGGAGATGCACAGAGTACATACACACTGTACACAGTCTCACGTTGAGATGGCAATTCGATTCATTTCAGTTTTTTGGAGATTTTGTTAAAACAGAATTGCTCAGTGTTTTTGTCCTTCTCACTCTGGCATTTGAAAAGGTGATAAAAGTGCAGTTGTTGACCGAGTCGACTGCTTAGTTTTTAATCACTTGTTTGAAATTGTATTGATTAAAAAAAATTTTTTAGAGAAACTATAACTAGGGGGTCACAATTTTAAAATTAGGGGTCAGCCTTTTCACTCTGAGTTGAGGAAAAACTTCTTCACTCAGAGAGGAAGTGAATTAATGGAATTCTCTACCCCCCACAAAAGGCTGTAGATGCTCAGTCAGTCCTTGAACATATTCAAGACTGAGACTGATAGATTTCTGATGGATAAATGGATTAAGGGATATGGGGATGAGGCGGAGGGGGGCAGGTGAAGTTAGATTAGAAGATCGGCCATGATGTTATTGAATGGCGGGACAGGCTTGAGGGCCTGAATGGCCTACTCCTGCTCCTTATTCTTATGTTATGTAAAACATACCCAAAGTCCTCATTCGAGGGTGCCACATAACGAGGACAAGTTTAGAGAACATATTTTCTTAGCTCTCAGTCACTGAGTCCTAACTCCCAACCCACACGAGTGAGATAGACAGGCTTGTTTGTGTTATAATTCCCACCGCTCTGGCTTATTGGGCGGACACTGTTTTCACTCATTGTAAATGTTTGCGGAGTCCCTGTAGCTCAGTGATTAGAGCACTCGCCTCGCAAGTGAGAGACCTGGGTTCGACTCCCAGTCCAGGGTGAAACCTTGGGCAAGTTTTCTTACTACACACACACCTAACAATAATACCTCCAGAAAAAATAAATATAATATATTGGTCATTTCAATCCACAACTGTTTGTGGAGGACGCCGCTGTGGTCTATTGGTTGGCACGTTTCGCCCACAAAATATAGTTGATTCACTTTACAGTGTATTCTGCTAAGCGCTTTGAGACGTCTAGAAGAAGTGAAAAGCGCTACATCAAATGCAAGGATTATTATTATAAAGTCCTACTTTATTGCACCTGGTGTTGCTCGAGAGACAATAATAATAATAATAATAATAGTCCTTGCATTTGAATAGCACTTTCCTCATCTTCTAGACGCTGGTCAAAGAGGTCTTGAGACGTGCCTGGAAGGAACCTAGGGATTGGGGGTGGGAGAGGTGACAAGGCGAAGGGACTGTGGGACGGAGTTCCCACAGGGTGAGGGGGGGGGATGGGTGGGTGGGGGGGCAAAGTGATCTGAAGCCCTGACCACCAACGGTGATATGAGCCTTTACACAAAACATTCCTAACGTGTAAATTCGAAGAAATTACTCTCGTTTGTTTGCAGCATGTTGGAATCTGCCACGGTGGTCATTGCTAGTGTTAGCTAGAGTTTGTTGGTGTGTGTGTGAGTTTGTGTGTGTGTATGCGCGCGCATGCAATTAGATGCATTGACGTGTATCTTATGACTCATCTGGACTGTTGTGAATTCAGTACAGTGTGCTCGCGCTTTTTTTGTTGTTGGTTTTATTTGGTTTGTTCTGTTTCAATCTTCCTGTTCAACCTGGGATACAGACAGCCACTGCAGCCCCAGCATCAAGCTACCATTTTTCAAGTGTCTTGAAACGTCGAGAGGATGGTGGGGGAGAAAGGGGAGTGGGGAGGGTGGGCGGGGAGCTAGAGTGCTCCCCGCTCACCCTCCCCTAATAGGGTGGGAGGGGGGAAAGGGAGGATGGGAGGGGAAGAGGGGTGGGTGGGTTGTTGGGGGGGAGAGGGGAGGGGTGGGTCGGTGGTGTTGAGGAAGAGAAGGCTGAGGGGAGATGTGTTTGAAAGAGGTGAAACAACATTCTCTGCGCTTGGGAAAAATGATCCTTTCGATCTCTGCGCTTTTGATCTCTGCCCATAATTTCGATTAATATTAATAATAGAATTATTATTATTTGTTTGCTCGCTCAATCTGTCCTTTAACATTCTGGGCGCAGAAAATACAACAACAACAATAAAATGACATGTATAGAGTGCCTTTCACGTCGAGAGGACCTACCAAGGTGCTCAACAGTCAGGATGGGACCTGAGCCAGGGGGAGAGAGGCAGGGTAGGTGGGGAGGGGAAGGAGAGAGTTGAGGGGGGGAAGGAGAGAGTTGAGGGGGGGAGGGAGACAGTTGGGAGGAGAGGGAGAGAGTTGGGAGAGGAGGGAAAGAGTTGGGAGAGAGTTGGGAGAGGAGGGAAAGAGTTGGGAGAGAGGAGGGAGAGAGTTGGGAGGAGAGGGAGAGAGTTGGGAGGGGAGGGTAAGAGTTGGGAGGGACAAAGAAAGGCACGGTCAAAGAGGAGGGTTTTGAGACTAGCCTTGAAGGAGGCGAGGGAGGGAGGGAGAGGGGGAGGGAGAGAGGCGAAGGGACTGTGGGCTGGATTTCCAGAGTGTGTGGGGGCGGGGGGCAGAGAGAGAGAGGCTGAAAGCCTGGCCACCGATGGCAGTTTGACAGTGCCACCAGGAGGGCAGTTGTGGTATGAAAGCAACTCTTGTTACGACGCAGACGTTTAACAATCTGTTTAACGACTCGAGTGAGTCGGTTCTGGTTTGCGTTTCCGAGTGAGTTTGCTCGGGGTGGCAGAACAGGCTGGAGATAGTGAGAATCACAGAGTCCAGCAACCCAAGAGTTGGCGATTTGGCCCGTGGTGTTTGTTTGTTTGTTTGTTCTTGTCCCGGCTCTTTCGGAAGAGCTGCCCAACCAGTCCGGCTCTCTTTTCTTCTCTACTCTACGTGGAGCTCCTGTGGTTAGAGCACTCACTCGCCTTACAAGTGAGAGACCTGTGTTCGAATCTAGGCAGGTCAAGGCGAAACCTTGGGCAAGTTTCCTTACTCCACACACGTGTGCGCGCGCGCACGCACGCACGCACACACACACATACGCCTGATAATAAAAACCACAAAAAAAACACAATAATAAAAAAAATTGGTCATTTCAATCCACAACTTACATTTTGATAGAGTGCTTTTCACATCTTCTTGAGACCGTGTCTCAAAGCGCTTCACAGAATACACTGTAAAGTGAATTGACTGTATATTTGTGGGCGAAACGCAGCAGCCAATCGCACAGCAGCGTCCCCCACACACACAGCTGTAGATTGAAAATGACCAATTATATTATTGTGGGTTTTTTTTTGGATGGATTATTATTATGTGTGTGTGGGCGTGTGTGTGGGTGTGTGTGTGGGTGTGCGGAGTAAGGCAACTTGCCCACGGTTTCGCCCTGACCTGCCTGGATTTCAATGTATATTTCAATTTTGAATGTTTTTTTTATGTTGTGTGTGCGGAGGGTGGGTGAGGTGGGGTGTGTGAGAGGCTGGGGGGGGTGGGGGGGGAAGGGTACGGGGTGAGACGCCAATGTATCGGGAGCTGGTGTTTAACTGGGGGCCGGGTCTCGCCGTGTTTGACAGGGGGAACCGGGAGTGTCTGAGCCGAGCCTCCAGCAGCCGCCAGAGCAGCACAGAGACCGAGCTGAAGGCCTCCGAGCCTCGGCCGTGGAGCAGCACAGACTCCGACAGCTCGAGCCGCAGCCTGAAGC
>CM068772.1:1586268-1628561 GCA_035084275.1 Hydrolagus colliei | reverse complement strand
TGCACGTTTATTCTGCTCGTCGCCTCATCGCGTGCCTCAGCGCGTCTTGGAGATGTCTCGAGGACGCTTCATCGAATGTATCGTATGAGCTCAACGCGGCAGCCAATTGCGCACAGCTCAGCACGAACAGTCCTGGATCGAAATGACCAATTTATTATTAATTTGAGGGATTATTATCAGGCGCGCGTGTGTGTGTGTGTGTGTGTGTGTGTGGAGTAAGGAAATTTCTCCAAGGATTTGCCCCCAGCCGGGAATCGAACCCTGGTCACTCTCTTGCAAAGCGGGCGCTCTAACCACTGAGCTACTGGACTCTTACATTGTCTGGCAATCTTTCCAGCGAGGTCCACCCTAACCCATTAGAGTCTTGTGGCTAACGTTGACCCAGCGACTGAACCAACCTGCTTCTCCAAGTCCTGCCAGAGAGCCAGTGAGACCGGTTCGAGTGAGGTGCAGTATATAGGCTGAGTTAGCTGTGGAGTTAAAAATTATTGGGTTGAAAGCTGACAGGGTTGGAAATGGATGGGTGTGGTTGGATTGCACTCTCTCAGCCTGAGAATTGAAAGACTGGCTGAAAGCTACTCTGGCGCGTAGCCAAGTGTTTGTATTGGCATTCGTAGAGCAAATGTAGGTCTGATAAGACGTACGAGTCACTTGGGAGCTCCTTATTTACCTCTCCGACCTGCTCACACCCTAGGCCCCCCCCCCCCTACCCCCAGCCCACACCAGTCTTCCTCACACACACAGCCCTGTTCCCACCCCCACCAATACCCCTTCACTCAGCCGGCTCTGGGCCCTGTGTGAGGGGGCGTTTGCGGAGTGGAGTTCTTGCTGACGTGGCGGCAATTGGCAATCGAACAACTTGTGTGTGTGAAGGTGAAGGTTTCCTGGGGTCCTGTGTGGCTCAGTGGTTAGAGCGCTCGCCTCACAAACGGGTGGCCTGTGTTTCGAATCCAGGCAGGTCAGGGCGAAACCTTGGGCAAGTTTCCTCACTCCGCACACACACACACACACACACGCGCGCATCTAATAATAATCCCTCTAAAAAAAACCACAATCATAAAATTAGTTGTTTCAATCCACGTCTGTTTGTGACGGACGCCTCTGTGCGCAATTGGCTGCAGCGTCTCTCCTACAAATATATACAGTTAATTCACTTTACGGTATATTGTGCTTTGAGACATCGATAAGGTGTGAAAGCCACTACATCAAATGCTGTGATTGCTATTACTGCAGTATTATTCTCAATGTTGTCAGTCTGGATGGTTTGAAGATCTCTGACGGCTTGTTCCTGGGATTGGAACCGGTTTGCAATTGCAGAGATCTCTCAGCCAGATAACTCTACCCTCAAAGCGAGGGTGTGACACCGTAAAGCCTCAAGCACCAAAACTACCTCCCCTGATCAATTTTAAAGATTGCATTCCTGTACTCCCCACCCTCTTCCCTCCGCTCCACCGTCATCGGCCTTGCTGTCGATCGCTGGGCCCCAACTCTCTTCCTCAATCCTTGTCCCTCACACTCCCTTCTCCCCCACCCCCGAACCCACCCAACCTCCAATACCTCCCTCTCTTTTTTGCCTTCAGTAACTTTCCCTGTGTTTTTTAACGCAACCACCACCACAGTGACAACGCGGGAGAGAGGGAGGGAGGGAGGGAGGGAGTTCAAAATTTTGTCCTAACTTAAGCCGTGTGTAATTATGGTATGCTCACTCACTGAACTCCCTTTTGCCACCTATCATTAAAATTAGTTTGGATGGTTGAGGCTTTAACAGTGTCACACCCTGTGTTGGGATAAGTATTTTTAGCTCAAGAAAGTTTTAGTATAAGCCGAATGTAGAATAATATAATAAAATAGGATAAAAGCAAACAAAAGGTTGAAGGTTGTGAGTCAAGATAGTTAACCAAGTGCAGTCACAAACGAACTGAGTTGTTTTCGCTCAAAAGTTGCAGGGTTAAGGACATGCCTGGTCAGAGAAGCCTTGAGAAAGGAGGGAGAAAGGCAGCCACTAATTAATGCGTTCCTCCGCGGAAACAACCTTGAGTACCAGTCCGTACGGACTACGTTATATGATCCTTAACATTGTTAACTTTGGACAGGACAGAGGGAGAAGGGACTTATCCACACTGACCCAGGCTGGCGACCCAGGCCAATGATCGAGATTAAAAAAGAACCAAACCATATAACAACAACAGCAACTCGGTCAACTTTACACAGCGCCCTCCCTCACTCCATGCTGGACGGCGTCTCGGAGCGCTTCACAATAACAGATCCCGGGGGGCAAGCCAGGGGGGCGGGCAGGGGGAGAAAGGTGACCAAGGGTGCAGGCAACGAGAAAGGTCTTTATAAGAACATAAGAACATAAGAAGTAGGAACAGGCGTAGCCATTCAGCCCATCGAGCCTGCCCTGCCATTCAATCATGGCTGATATTCCATTCTAACTCCAGCTACCTGCCTTATCCCCCTACCCCTCAATCCCTTTATGAATGAGAAATCTATCTATCTCAGTCTTGAATATGTTCAAGGACTAAGCGTCAACAGCCCTTTGGGGTAAAGAATTCCATACTTTCACTACCCTCTGAGTGAAGAAGTTTTTCCTCAATTCTGGGGCAATTTTGCTCTAACCCTTTCATAATGAATGCTAACATACCGTTAGCCTTCCTAATTGCCTGCTGCACCTGCATACTAACTTTCTGTGTTTGGTGCACAAGGACACCCAAGTCCCTCTGGATACTAACGCTTTCCAATCTCTCCCCCTCTGAAAAATAACCTGCTCTGATGTTTTTGTGAACTAGGTGGATGACTTTGCGCTTCTCCCTACATTATAGTTCATCTGCCACCTCCCTGCCCACTCACTAACCTATCTATATCGCGCTGCATTTTTTTTAAGTCATCCTTGGTATTAACACTTCCTCCTAGATTCGTATCATCAGCAAATTTAGATATACTGGTGCGGGTGAGAATGCGGACGGCAGAGTTTTGGATGAGTTGGATTGTGGTGGAGGGGAGACCAGCGAGGACGGTATTGGAATAGACACTCTGCCTCACAAGCGAGAGGACCCGGGTTCGATTCCCAGGCTGGACAAGTCGATTCACTCATTATTATTAATAATAATTGTGGGGGAATTACGTGCCGTAGAATAATAATATTAATAATAATCCTTGCATCTGGATTTTTAAAGCGATAGTTCGCGGTGGGGGGAAAAAAATGATACGGGGTGAAATGACAGAGCTCATTACACTCTTGGTCTTGGGAAAGTGGCGTGATTAGAATTGATGGCGATTTGCAGGTTAAAGTCATTTCCCGACTCGATTAACGAAACACCTTCCATTTCAGTTTCCCTCTTGGCTTCTTTCACTTCTTTCGCTTCTTTGCAGATGCTTTGATGTGCTCTGATCTATGTGTCTGTCCCACTTGGCTGAAGTACCCCCCCCCCCCCCACCCCCACCCACTTTGCGTTTCAGCCTCTGTTGTTGTTGTTGTTCTCCCTATCAGCCTGCCCGTCCCCTCCGCTCAGCGGGCTATGGCCTGGTCCACGCACCCCCCACCCCCCCCCCCACGACCACCACCACCGGAACCGCCCTACCATCGGTGGCCGGGCTATGAGCCTCTCCGCTCTCCCACACTGTGGAACTTCATCCCTCAATCGCTTTGCCTCCCTTCCTCCCTTTACTCCTTTCAAGCCGGTCTCCCCCCTTTCCTACTCTCCTTCTCCTAATCCGGCCGCCCTCCCTCCCCCACCCACACACACTTTTGATGTCCTGGGTTGTGGACTTTGTGTGTAGTGACTGTGCACTTTAGTGGGTGAGACGCAGCAGCCATTGCACACAGCGACGTCCCACAAACAGTCATGGATTGAGAGACCGAATATTTTTGTGAGGAGGGATTGTTATTACCCCCAGGAAAGCGATCTGCCAATCGACTGACTGCAGGTAAACAGAGGTGGTGTGTGTGTATGTGTGTGTGTGTATATGTGTGTGTGTGTGGAGTTAGGAAACTTGCCTGAGGATTCTCTCTTGGCATGACCCGCACGGGAATCGAACCCGGGTCCTCTCGCTTGCGAGGCCAGGAAGTTGGACCTTCTTCAAATAGCAGCTCAATGCCGTGATAGGGGGGAACGTGAGGGTGGGTGTTGGTGGAGATGGTGACAAAGGGCTCATCGTCCCGAGCCCACCGTGACCCAGAAGCTGCTTCGAGCCACGAAGCCTTGAGGGGGCAGCGGGGAGGGCGGTGGGGTGGGGGAAGACCTCAAGACATGATATCAAGAGGGACCTTCCCTCAAACCACGTTGCCAGACACACAGAAAGTCAGTCAGAAAGAAGGAGACAGGAAGAGAGTATTGTTTTCGTCTGTTAGATTTATTGTGTTATATTTTCCATTGAGTGAGTGCGTTTGCGTCTACGTGTGGCTGAGAGTTACACTCACACACACGCACCGGGCGGGGCCAGGCGGGGGTCGGATTCTAATCTTCCAGGACCCGGCGGAAGGAACCAACCCTGGCATTGGGGGCTCCCCAGTCACTGTAGCGTCTGTACTCCCCCGCTCCAGCAGGTACTGTCTCCCCCTGTAGTTGGGCTGCTCGTAGAAGATCCAGGTGCCGTCCATCACACTGCAGGCCTGGATGTCGCGGGAGGGGAAGCATTCCTGCACGTTGGGGCAATCCTCCATGAACTCCACCGACTGACCCCCGAAATCGGGCCTTTCAAACGCCCTCATCTTGTGGGCACCACTCCTGGGCTGTGAAGTCAACCCAAACAAAACATCAGGACAGCTGGGTGGGGAGGTGGGCAGGTGGGCAGTGGGTAGGTGGGGAGGTGGTGGGCAATGGGTAGGTGGAGAGGTGGGGAGGTGAAGAGGTGGGTAGGTGGGCAATGGGGAGGTGGGCAGTGGGTAGGTGGGAAGGCGGAGAGGTGGGCAGTGGGTAGGTGGAAAGGCGGGTAGGTGGGGAGGTGAAGAGGTGGGTAGGTGGGCAATGGGTAGGTGAGGTGGGCAGGTGGGTAGGTGGGCAATGGTTAGGTGGGCAGGTGGGGGAGGTGAGGAGGTGGGTAGTTGGGCAATGGGTAGGTGAGGAGGTGGGCAGGTGGGTAGGTGGGCAGTGGGTAGGTGAGGAGGTGGGCAGGTGGGTAGGTGGGCAGTGGGTAGGTGGGAAGGCGGGTAGGTTGGCAGGTGGGCTTGCAGCGTGGCTTAAGGGCAACTAATTACCTCGTTTCTCTAACCAAAACACAGTCACTACACTTTACAGTATATTCTGTGAGGCGCTTTGGCCCTTTTCAACGACGTGACAAGGGGCTATAGCCAACGCGAGTATTATTGTTATCATTATTACGAGGTTATCGTGACCGTCACTATACGGTTATTACCGACACCGAGTTATTCTAATGGTTATAGTGTGAATATTATTATTACTGTATTATTATTAACAGGGAGTTGATATAACTGCTCACCACACGGATGGAGCGACAGGATCTGATGCAGTCGTTGAATCCCATCCAGCGGTTGAAGTCCGGATACTCTCCCCTGGTCAACACATACATGTAGCCCATGAAGTTGGGGCGCTCGTAACACGCCCAGGTCCCACTCTCCACACGGATGGAGTTACAGCGAGTGAAGTAAGTGTACATGTCAGGACACTCGCTGGAGGAACACTCATAGTGACGGCCTTGGAAGCTCCTCTCCTCGTAGAACACGATCTGGATCAGCCGAGAGAGAGAGAGAGAGAGAGAGAGACCACAAGCTTGACCTCGTGTCGGAGAATCTCACTGCGCAGAAAGAGGCCATTCGGACTATCGGAGTCTGTGCCGGCTCTTTGGAAGAGCTGCCAACGAGTCCCAACTCACTCCCCCCTACCCCCCATCCCGCTCTATCTCCAACTCGTCCCCACTCATTCCCCCCCCCAGCTCTCAGCCCTGCACTGTGACAACAACAACAACAACAACAGCAACAACAACAACAAAATTATATTTGTAAAACGCCTTTCATGTCGGAAGGACGTCCCAAGGCGCTGGACAGTCAGTGCTTCAACATCGCTCAGTTTCAAACAAGTATCTCCCTATCTGATCCGGTCTCTCTTCTGGTTCTTGTGTCATCTGGTTACCAACTCACTCGCTCACTCGCTCACACCGTCCGCACGCCCGCCCTCCCGCCCGCCATCCCGCCCATCGGCCAGAGGAAACAGCCTCTCCTCCTTATCTACTCGATCGAAATCTCTCGTAATTGCCAAGGAAATCTCCCCTTTAACCTTCTCTCTGCTCTTAGGAAAACAAACGCGGCTTCTCTAATCTCTACATGTCAACCTTGGGGGGGGGGGTCGGGCTTCAAGGAAAGGCCCTTCTGATATCTTACCAACCCAAATAGAAAAAATTCAAACAGTAATCATACTAATGATAATAATGCAGTCACTTCATCCACGGCCGTGCGCAATCGGCTGCCGCGTTTCTCCCAGACCAGATCCACAGTCAAGTCACGTTATAGGCCGGTCCGTCCCCGTGAAGCGCTTTGGCGGACGCGATAAGGCACTGCGAGGAAGGCAAGGTTCAGTTTGCCAATCATTAGTGTTAATATCATCACCGCGGAGCTCACCTTCCCCATTCTCTCTCTCTGTGTGTTTGCTGCTGTGGGTTCTGTCCGCAATAGTCTGGTTCTGTGCCAGTCTTGTTGGCGAGCACGTCTGTGGCAACTTGTATTTAAACTCTGCGTTTTGTTTAGCAGTCGACGGAAGCTCTATTCAGCCCGACCGTATAGTCTATCAGTCAGCAGTGCGAGATGGCAACGCACGCAGATATTAAACAGCTTCCTTCCCTCCCTCTCTCTCTCTCCCCCCACACACACCACCCCCCACCACCGCCCCCCCTCCCCCCCCACACCTCTCTCTATCTCTCTCTCTCTCTCTGGAAAATTCTTTTTTCTTACATTGCAAATAGCGCGAGCACGCACGCACACTCACACTCACTCACACACACACACACACACAAAGAAAATAGTAGTAAAGCGATTAAATCTCAATGCGTATTTTTTTCCAGATGAGTTTGTTCGTTCGCTTGTTTGTGAGTCTGTCCTGCAAAGGGCCCAAGTGTTGTTGAATTGATTCAAGTATTATTGTCGTGATGATTGTTAATATTGTCAATATTTTGGGCGGTTAGTTTGGCCTACCCAGTGGCGGCCCATTTCACAGAACCCTCGAACCTGACAGGAACAGAAGGAGGCCAATCGGGCGCGATTGGCTGCTGCGTTTCGCCCTGCAAAACACGCAGTCACTACACCGGACAGTACATCCGGTGAAGCGCTTTGAGACGTCTCTTAGATGCGATAAGACGCAGCATCAAATCCTCACCCAATTCCCTTTTGAAAGCTACTCTTGAATCTGCTTCCAGACTGCTAATTGGATAGCTAATTGGATGGTTATTTGAGGGAGGAGAGGTTTGCGGGGCTATGGGGGGGAGAGAGAGAGAGAGAGAGAGAGAGTGGGATTGATTTGGACAGCCCTTTTCAAAGAGCCGGCAGAGACACGATGGGACGAATGGCTTCTCTCTGCGCTGTGTATATTCTGGGAGTCTGTTGTGCAGTTAGAGGCCTTGGCCGACAATTCGCCTGGATAAAATCAGTCTCTCAACCCGCGGCTGTTTGTGGGGGGGGGGGGGAGACGGACGACAACGCTGCTGTGCGCAATAGGCTGCCGCGTTCCGCCCTCCCACACATATACAGTCAATTCACTTTACATCTCCCTCTCCCCCATTACAATCATTCGCTCCCCAGACCCCCCTTTGCCTCTCTGGTGTGTTGTCCACTCATCACTATTAACACCTCTTCTCCCCAGTTTTGTTTAAAGCCCCCCCCCCCCCCCTTTTTGTTTCACTTCGCTATCACCTCTTTAACCCATCAATGAACACATTCTCTCTTTTGTCTTCTCTCTCTGTCTCCTTTGTCTTCCTTGTCCTGCCTCCCACTCTCGCACCCACCCCCCCCCCCTACTGTAACTTGTCTTTAAAAACCCTTTCCCTCCCCAACATGCCCCAGTTCTGACGAACGGCCGTGGGCCCAGAAACTTTGACTCTCTTTCCTCTCTCCATGGATGCTGCCTGACCTTGCCGAGTATGATCAGATGTCTGCAGTATTTGGAGTTTTGTTCACTTTACAGTATATTCTCTGAAGCGCTTTGAGGCGTCGATAGGACGTGAAAAGCGCTATATCAAAACGCAAGGATGATTCTCAGGATTATGGTCACTGACTAGAGTTTTTTTGCCCAGACAAGAAGCGATTGTTTCAATGCCGAGCTCCCTGTTTGTAAGAAGACTTTCTGCAGATGTGCTCTGGTTTGTTGAATGTATAGCGACACCTAGTGATTAACAGCGACCCTCGTGCAAAGCGGGCTGATCGCGGGATTCCCCCAGGCCTAGCGTTTCAGAGCGCTCGCCTCGCAAGCGAGAGGACCTGGGTTCGATTCCCGGGCAAGTCGGGGCCGAATGTTAGGCAAGTTTCCTTACTCCATACACACACACACACACACATACACACGCACGCCTGCCTCTGTTTCCCCAGCAGTCAGGAGGAACCCAGTTGTTGGCTGATCGCTTTTCTGGGGTTAATAATAATAATAATAATCCTTGCATTTGATATCACGCTTTTCACACCTTATCGACGTCCCAAAGCGCTGCACGGAATAGACTGTAAAGTGAAGTGACTGTATATATTTTGTGGGCGAAACGCGGCAGCCGATTGTGCACAGCAGCGTCCCCCCCCCCCCCCCCCCCACAAACAGGGTTGAAAAGAAACAATTTTATTATTGTGGTTCTTTTGGAGGGATTATTATTAGGCGCCCGCGTGTGCGTGTGTGAGTTAGCAAACTTGCCCATGGTTTCGCCCTGACCTGCCTGGATTCGAACGCAGGTCTCCCCCAGCTTGGTCTCCCCAGCGTGCAAGACAAGTGCTCTAACCACTGAGCCACAGAGGTTCCATGTAATAATTCTGTTTCACTTCACTGTCACTTTGTGACGTCTCGATGAAACGATAAGCCGCTGTGTCGACTGCGAGTATTGCTACCATTATTATTAGTGGAGCTCCTGTAGCTCACTGGGTTAGAGCGCTCGCCTCACAAGCGTGAGACCTGTGTTCGAATCCAGGCAGGTCAGGTCAGAGTGAAACCTTGGGCAAGTTTCCTTAGTCCACACGCACACACACACACCACACACACATACATACACCTACTAATCCAAAAAAAACACAAAAATAAAATTAGTCATTTCAACCCACGGCTGTTTGTGTGTGCGGGGTGAGGGGGGGGGGGGGGGTGGGGGTTGACGCTGCTGTGCGCAATCGGCCGCCGCGTTTCGCCCACAAATCTACAGTCAAGTCACTTTACAGTCTATTCAGCGAAGTTCTTTGAGACGTCTGTCTGGAAGACGGGAAAAGCCGCGATATCGAAGGGCAAGGATTATTAGGGTATTGTTAACGATTGTTATTAGTTCCAGCGATTTCTGTTCCTGACTCGTGGGTAGAAGTCACTGACACGCGGAAGCCGTATGATTTGCACTGCTGTACACAGTTACAAAGTAAGTGATAGATGGGTTTTATATGTCAAAACACAGATCAGCAATTTGTATTTTTCTGCTGATTTCCCTCACTGTACGATTTAAATATCAATAGGGCGGTTTATCCACACTACCCATTGTGCGAGCCTTTATATAACCTAGTAACCCTACTCTGGGGCACAGTATTGCGAGTCCAAAGTTCTATCAGAAGGCAAAATGGGAAAGGTAAGGGCTAACTAAATGCCTCCTGGACAGGATCGCATGTGAATGCTTGCGTTTCATCCAGCGCCTCATCGAGTTGTTGGGCTTCAGGCAACGATATACTGTACTGTACTGTAGCGTGTAATGTTGGAAAGGGACTGTGTGGTGTTTGTGGGCGTGAGAAACGCGGCAGCCAATTGTCGCCAGATACAGTCGTGGGTTTGAGTGACCGATCGAGTGATTTTTTTTGAGAGGGGATTATTGCCTGCTGGCGGGCAGGTCGGTGAGTCGGTCGGTAAGCTAGAGGACATGGAATCAAGATAAGGAGGGAGGGAGCGGGAGAGGACTAGTTGGGGTAAGAGAGGGAGGGGTGGGGAGTGAGTGGGGACGAGTTCGGGTAAGAGCAGGAGGGGGCGGGTAGGGCGAGTGAGGTGGGGAATTGGAAGCTCTTCCAAAGAGCCGGCACAGACTCCGATTGTCCGAATGGCCTCTTTCTGCGCCATGAGATTCTACGACACGAGGTCAAGCTTGTGGTCTCTCTCTCTCTCTCTCTCTCTCGGCTGATCCAGATCGTGTTCTACGAGGAGAGGAGCTTCCAAGGCCGTCACTATGAGTGTTCCTCCAGCGAGTGTCCTGACATGTACACTTACTTCACTCGCTGTAACTCCATCCGTGTGGAGAGCGGGACCTGGGCGTGTTACGAGCGCCCCAACTTCATGGGCTACATGTATGTGTTGACCAGGGGAGAGTATCCGGACTTCAACCGCTGGATGGGATTCAACGACTGCATCAGATCCTGTCGCTCCATCCGTGTGGTGAGCAGTTATATCAACTCCCTGTTAATAATAATACAGTAATAATAATATTCACACTATAACCATTAGAATAACTCGGTGTCGGTAATAACCGTATAGTGACGGTCACGATAACCTCGTAATAATGATAACAATAATACTCGCGTTGGCTATAGCCCCTTGTCACGTCGTTGAAAAGGGCCAAAGCGCCTCACAGAATATACTGTAAAGTGTAGTGACTGTGTTTTGGTTGGAGAAACGAGGTAATTAGTTGCCCTTAAACCACGCTGCTAGCCCACCTGCCCACCTTCCCACTTGCCCACCTCCTCACCTCCCCCACCTGCCCACCTAACCATTGCCCACCTACCCACCTCTTCACCTCCCCACCTCTCTACCTACACACTGCCCACCTCTCCGCCTTCCCACCTACCCATTGCCCACCTACCCACGTCCCCACCCAGCTGTCCTGACGTTTTGTTTGGCTTGACTTCACAGCCCAGGAGTGGTGCCCACAAGATGAGGGCGTTTGAAAGGCCCGATTTTGGGGGTCAGTCGGTGGAGTTCATGGAGGATTGCCCCAACGTGCAGGAATGCTTCCCCTCCCGCGACATCCAGGCCTGCAGTGTGATGGACGGCACCTGGATCTTCTACGAGCAGCCCAACTACAGGGGGAGACAGTACCTGCTGGAGCGGGGGGAGTACAGACGCTACAGTGACTGGGGAGCCCCCAATGCCAGGGTTGGTTCCTTCCGCCGGGTCCTGGAAGATTAGAATCCGACCCCCGCATGGCCCCGCCCGGTGCGTGTGTGTGAGTGTAACTCTCAGCCACACGTAGACGCAAACGCACTCACTCAATGGAAAATATAACACAATAAATCTAACAGACGAAACAATACTCTTTTCCTGTTTCCTTCTTTCTGACTGACTTTCCGTGTGTCTGGCAACGTGGTTTGAGGGAAGGTCCCGCTTGATATAGTGTCCCAAAGACCACAAAGGTCTTCTCTCCTCCCCGCTGCCCCCTCAGTGGCTTAGCGGCTCCGGGCGGCTCCTAGGAAACGACCAGGTCCTGGAAGATCACCAGGTGGGTTTGGGATAAATAACCCGATCTCACCACAATCAATCAATCAATCAAAAGTTACATTTATATAGCGCCTTTCATGTCGAGAGGACGTCCCTAGGCGCTGTACAGTCAGTTAGGACAAGAGCAGGAGCGGGGGGGGGATCAGGGCAGGATGAAGGAGAGCAGAAGAACTGACTGTGTATTTGTGGGCGAAACGCAACAGCCAAATTGCGCACAGCAGCGTCCGACAAACAGTCACGGAAGTGAGGCCAGGGGAGAAAGAGACATTCCCCCCATCACAGCAACCTAGTCCCAGTGTCTTGACCGCAACCTTGTTGCTGTCATTAGTTACCCGCTGGGTAAAGCAAAACTTCCTGGTGGCTGTCCTGTAATGGCCGCTTTGCCAGTCCGCGTCCCCGTTATTCAACTGGGCTTCCCTTGCGCCGAAACGATAGCTACGTACGTTAACGTTAATGATTTCACTGCCTCCGCTCACTCACATCTCCACAGGATGAATGGCTACTTGGGTGATGAAGTAATTGAGGGCTCTTGGCTTGTGTGAAGTGTTGAACGGGGTGGGAAGCTTTACGGTGGGTCAAAGTGAAGGGGCGTAGAGCGAGAGACGGAATAGATTGGCTTTGGCACTTCAGGGCCATTATTGCAGCACCAAAAGGAGCCACTCGATCCTTTGTGTCTGTGCTAATGCTCTCGCCCCCGGAAAAACCATGGCCCCTTTGCTCTGCCTCTGATTTCATCAAAGCCTATCTGCTCCCACTCTCTGCTCCCTTGGGACCAGGAGGAAGCCATTCAGCTCCTTAAGCCTGTTCTGCCAACAGGTCATAGCTGATGTGTACCTCAACTCCAATTACCCGCCTTTGCCTCGAATCCCCTGATACCCTGATCTAACACATGTCTATCCACCTCAGTCTTGAAAATTTGGATGGATTCAGCATGTGAAATGCTATCCCAGAATCGTTCTGACTTCCTCCCTCTGCTCATTCAAGGACTCTCTCAAGACCTTCCCCTTCGATCACACTTTGATCATTTTCCCTCTCCCCACCCCTCAGCTCTCCAGCTAGCCCCACCCTAGTAGCCAATATATGGCTCATGTTTTATGTTCTTATGGCTACAGGGAACTACAGCTCCCAGGGTACCTAGCGACGTACGTGGGTGGGAAGGAATGACGCCCACATGACAACGTCAATGACGTACGACGACGTGACGTTCAGACGCCTAGCGACTTTCGCGAGGGTGGGGGGGCAGAGTGAGGACGTGATGACGTAAAGCCGAACGGCGCATGGCGGTACGCGATGACGCCAGGGCGCAAGCGCGGCGGCTCGTATAAATAGTAGCGGAGGAGAAGCGCGGACTTTCTCTTCAGCCGACGCCATCTTGAGCGAGGTGAGGTAAAAGTTTCGAGGCCGAACTTAATCCGTTGCCATCGGCTGCCTAAACCCCGCCATCCGCCCCCGCCACTAACCCCTGTCCCTTCTTTATTCGCAGAACTCCCCCTTTCCGGGATGAGGGCTAAGGTAAGACTAGTGATTCGCCGGTAAAATCGACTTGTTTGCCAATGTCCCCCCCCAACCCCCCCTCCTTTCCCCACCGCCTTGGATAGACCGTGGATTGTTTAGGCCTCACTCCCCATTGCTCTCCTTTACTTCCTCACTCCCTCTCTCCCTCCCCACCTGTGTGTGTGTCAGTGTGTGTATGTTCCCAGGTGCTGGGCATGGCAGGCTCCTCTCTATAATATAGTTTTTATTGGTGTGTATGCGTCTATTGATATCAAATACATTATTATAATTTCGAGGTTTTGATTTACCATATTTATGTACAATATACTTTTTGTGTGTATTAAACTTGCTGTATGATTTATAGAGGCTTCTAAACAATGCGTGTTTCATAGATATTGGTGTGTGTGTCTTATTAAATCTATTCTATAATTTAGAAGCTTCTGAACACTATTCTATAAATATTTAATATAAATATAATGTGTTGTATAATTTAGAGGGTTCCATACATTTCTGTACATGTCTATTCTGTGTACAAAATATTATATTATTAGAAGCCTCTAATATGCATTGTGCTTATATGTAAATCTATAATACACTTTTCAATGATAAGGTCCCAGTCTCGAATTAATTATTTTAAGATTTATGTTATTGATGTGTACATAGAGAGAGAAGTGAGTGATTGGGCTTTAAATAAAGTTTAAACGCCTGCATTTTTTAATTACCGGTAATAATAATTGTAGTTGCATTTGATATCCTCTGGTATGCTATCTGCTACCTGTTTAGTGCACCAGTGGGGTGGGTTAATTGAATATTTTGGTTTGTGACTGCATTTCACCCACAAAATACACCCCTTTCTGACCAGAAGGATCTCTTGAATGTGACTCTTCTAATTGGTGGCCTGTTCGCTCTTTCGTCTCCACACACATGCTGGAGTTCACTTGACGCCATGCTGTTTTGAACTTGGTACAGACCGAGTAGGAGTGAACAAACAACAAAATTACACACTTAGAATAGCGCCCTTTCACGTCAGGGGTTTTTCCAAAGCCCTGAAAGACTGTTTATGTCCATATCCTATTAGCAAATTCAGAGTGCTTTGCAGGAATATTAACCATTCAAAACCTACCCTTTTGTTCGAAGCCCACACAATATACAGTCAATTTGCTTTACAGCATATTCTTTGAGACGCTTTGAAGACCTGACAAGGTGCTTAACAAATGCGAGGATTATTATGATGATGGGAGTCTCACACCCCCGCCAGACAAAAATGGGGCTCCATTATATTCCTCCTCTTATTGTTTCCGTCCTGACTGCCAGACTATTGAGCTTGAAAATCCCTGACCAAGCAATATGGTGAAAGGATGCTTTTGCTACCCGCCATTGTTAGCGATCTGATCACTGGTGTACTGTATTGCCAGGCATCTCGTGCTGTATCACTACTATTTCTATCTGCACGGTGACTACAGTACTTGGGTTTGTTGCACTCTAAAGAGGGCAATCCATTCATACAGTGCCTTAAACCCCATGTGCATTTCCCCACATCTTCCCAATGCCACTCATCGGTGTTTCACTATTTGCAGCAAATGAAGGACTCTCTCAACCACAAATCTGTACAAGAGACGAAATCAAACAGGTTTGATACACGTGCGGAAACTGCCAATTTCCTCAAGGGGTTGTGATGAAATATTCTCTGGAAGAGAATTTTACAACACAGAGGGAGACCATTCAACTGATTGCAGCTGTGAAAGCTATTGATTTAGTCCTGTATCTCTGCCTTTTTTTTCCCCCGCTTTAGATTTTTCTTGAATTAATTCCCCATATAAATTCCCTTTAGATAATCATTCAGTTATTCTACTAGTAATAATACAACACCTTGGGACGTCTTCCTGACATGAAAGGCGCTATATCAGTGCAATTTTGCTGTTGTAGCTCGGCTTTGAAGGAATCACTCCTTGGGTTTCAGTTCCCTGTAACATGATCTGGAGTATGGCCATAATAACAACAGCCTCCATTAGTTTGATTGGCTTCACTCGAGTGCAATCCTTGGCCACTACCCGAATGCATGAACTCAAGCCTGGTGATTGTTGCTTTGTATTCTCCTTGCGTCTTTGGTCACCCTCCTACCCTCACCTCGCCCTCCATCTCCAACTCCCAGCTCAGGTCCCAAATCCCTGACTTGGGGCATCCTAGCATGAAAGGCGATGCGCGAATGATGTTTGTTGATTTGTTGAAGTCAGAAAGTCATCCCAGTCTCTTAAACTGCGGACACTACTCCAGGGATGAATTGCCCTGATTACACTTTCATCAGTGGGAGTGGAAGTGCCGGAGAAAGTGGCATTTTTGTGGTTGGCTAAAAATGCAGTTACAATATAGAACGGTAATAAATTGTACGTTGGGGTGTTTATGTGTATGCCTTCATTACATTAAATCTTTGTTGTTTTTATTGCAGTGGAGGAAGAAGCGAATGCGCAGGTATGTCAGCTCGTCTAAGTGTGTTTGTGTGCGATTTGTTGTCTCGATAGATCTGCTGAGGTGGGTGGGGGTTACTAGCTACAGAGCCGCTGGTTTGTCAACCCTAGCCAACTTCACCAGCCAGGAGGCCTGACTGTAATGGTGGGTGTCAGGTGTTCCTTACCTGTCTCTGGCTTTGTTTCCTGAGTTGGAGGAAATCTCTGGTGGTGGTGATCTAATGCCAGCCAAGACTCCTGAGCTTTAATACTGAGCCTTGCTCATTCTCGAGGATAGACTTGTTTTCTAACTTGAGTTAGAGATCTGACTCCATTCCTGATCTCAGCCCAACCCCCGACTGTCCAGCGCCTTTGTGACGTCCTCCCTACAAGAGAGACACTGTGTGAAATACTATTTTTTTTGCTGTTTGCTGTTGATCCCTTGCTTCATTCACCCAGGGAGGGACTGATTGCCTTTTTCTCTGTTGCAGACTGAAGCGCAAAAGGCGAAAGATGAGGCAGAGGTGCCGTTAGATGCTCTTCTGGGAGTTGCCAATGAGACCGGCGATGGCAGGCGAGGGAGCTGAGGGTCGTCTGCACGTTCATCTGCCTGAGGCACAATTCAATTCCCTCTCTCCCCAACCCACCCCACACAAAATACCAGACTGTTCAATCCACGTTTATTGGATTTCGATGTTTGTGGGCTAAACCTTGTGTTCTCCACGGCCCACACTGAACTCTTTGTCATTTGCTTGTTGAGGTTTTAGTTGTCTACCATCAATAAAGTTCTTTTTGGAATAATCTGTCCCATCGTTACTGTGGGGTTTTCTCTGACAGTGTAACACGGTGGGTGGGAAGAAAGAGGGTTTGTACTTCATGTGAAGCCAATGGTTGAAGGAAAGGCCAATTCACTGTTGGTCTTGGTGTAATAATAATAATCTCTTGAGACATCTCAAAGCACTGCAACAATAAAGCTTTGTGTATATTTGGTGAAATCCAGCAGCCAATGATTCTGTGAAGCGCTTTAGGACGCCTCGATGATGTGATCAAAGGCGCTGTTACAAGTGCCAGGTTTACAATTATACGATGAGTCCCTGAAAATCACTGCCTCCCCCCCCCCCCCCCCGCACTTTAAATCCCTTTATGGTTGGAGGATGCCTCAAATCTTTTTGAGAGATTAATTATCCTTCCTCCCACACACCCGGTCCCTCACCGTCATCGCTTCCATCTCTGGCGCATCACCCGTCTCCGCCAATATCTCACCCCAGAAGCCACCGAAACCCTGGTCCATGCCTTTGTCACCTCTCGGTTGGCCTATTCAAATGCCCTCCTTGCTGGTCTCCCCCTCAGCCACCATTCACCAAATCCAGCTCGTACAGAACTCCGCCACCCGCATTCTTACAACTCACCCCGAACAAAACTTCGCTCCCCGATTACCCCAGTCATCGCCAGACTTCACAGGCTCCCTGAGCGGATTGACTTCCAAGATCCTCACTCTGTTTAAATCCCTCTACTCTTCTGCACACTCTGCGCCCCCCCCCCCCCTCCCAACCACCGTTGGGGGTGCGGGTAACACTCAGCAGGTCAGGCAGCATCTATGGAGAGAAGACAGCGGAGCGGGAAGGTCAGCGCACATTCTCCTCCCTCGCACTTCCTGACTCCTGTCTTCACCTCTCGATGACAATCACCAGATTGGGCGATTGGAGGGGTGGGTGGGTGTTTAAAGGCTCCAGGTTTCAGGATGCCATAATCAGCTTGTGTATGTGTGGGGGTGGTGATGGGGGCTGCAGTACCGCTGGGAGCCGCCGGGGGTGGAGAGTGGCACTGTGACTTGACAGTTCGTGAGCTGCAGTACCGCGGGTGTCGCTATTGCGTGTTCGCTCGGGGAGAGCTGCAGTACTGCTAGGAGCCGCTGGGCGCGCAGATGGCGCTGTGACTGACCCGTGGGTGGGTGGGAGCTGCAGTACCGCTGGGAGCCGCGGGCGGGCAGGTGTCGCTGTGAATCGGCGGGCGCTGGGAGCCAGGGCCGGGGCTGGCGGGAGGGAGGGCGGGAGGTGATGGCGGGTGCGGAAGAAGGACGGCGGCCCCAACGTCAAGTACTTCGAGTCGTCGGACTCGGTGTCGCAGTTCGACAACGTGAGGCTGTGGCTGGGCAAGAACTACAAGAAGGTGAGGGGAGGGAGGGGGAGGGGGGGGGGGGAGACAGACAGAGAGGGCAGCCCGGCGGCGGCTTCGGGCCTCGACTCTAGCCCGAGGTTTTTGAGGCCCTAGAGCTGATCCAACCCCTTCTCCTCCTCCCTCCCCCCTTCCCTCTCTCTCTCTCTCCCTTTCTGTCCTCCCCTTCTCTCCTCCCCCTTCTCCCTCCTCCCCTTCTCCCCTCTCCCCCCCTCCCCCCCCCCCCCCCCCCCCCCCCCCCACACATCCTCTCTCCCCTCCTTCCCCTCCTTCATCTCCCTCCCTCCCTCCTTCTCTCCCTCTCTCTTCCGTCGCAAAGAATGAGAAAGAGGAAACACACACACTCCCACGGTCCGGCCCGCGGGCCGCAACATTCCCCCGCGGGCCGTCAAACCAGCGTTGTGTGTGTGTGTGTGTGTGCGCGTGGGGATGGGGGCGGTGTGTGAGGGTGTCTGTGTGTGAGTGAGTGTGTGTGTGTCCATGTGTGTGTGAGAGTGTCTGTGTGTGAGTGAGTGTGTGTGTGTCCATGTGTGTGTGAGAGTGTCTGTGTGTGTGAGGGTGTGTGTGTCCATGTGTGTGTCCATGTGTGTGTGAGTGTGTGTGGGGGATGGGGGCGGTGTGTGTGTGTGAGGGTGTCTGAGTGTGAGTGAGAGTGTGTGTGTCCATGTGTGTGTGAGTGTGTGTGGGGGATGGGGGCGGTATGTGTGTGAGGGTGTCTGTGTGTGAGTGTATGTGTGGTGGGATGGGGGAAGTGTGTGTGAGAGGGTGTCCTGTGTGTGGGTGAGGGTGTGTATGTGTGTGAGGGGGTGTGAGGGTGTGTGTGAGGGCTTGATCCTCTACCACAACAACAGCAACAATAATAATTCTTGCATTTGATATCGCGGCTTTTCGCATCATATCGACGTCTCAAAGCGCTTCACAGAATATTACTGTAAAGTGAAGTGACTGTATATTTGTGGGAGAGCCGAAACGCGGCAGCCGATTGCGCACAGCAGCGTCCCCCCCACACGGACCGTGGGTAGAAAATGACCGATTTTATTATTGTTTTGTTTATTTTAAGGGATTATTATCAGGCTCGTGTGTCCCTGTGTGTGTGTGTGTGTGTGGAGAGAGTAAGGAAAACTTGCCCAAGGTTTCGCCCCGACCTGGCCCCCGGGTCGGGAATCGAACCCAGGTCCTCTCAACACGCGCACACACACACACTCACATCACACACACACTCACATCACACACACACTCACATCACACACATCACACACATCACACACTCACATCACAGTCACACACACACACATCACACACACACACTCACAGTCACACACACACACATCACACACACACACTCACATCACACACACTCACATCACACACACTCACATCACACACACTCACATCACACACACACTCACAGTCACACACACTCACAGACACACATCACACACACACACTCACATCACACACACTCACATCACACACACACACACTCCACATCACACACTCACACAGGTGATAATCGAGCAGCGGCTTTCACAGCAGGAGGACGTCCCAAGACGCTGGGCTGGACAATCAGGCAATTTGCTCCTGAGGTGGGGGTGGGTGGAGGGGGGTAAAGCTAGGGAGGGTAGGGACAAAGGGTGGGAGGTTGACCAAACGCGTGGTCGGTCGACAGAGGAAGATCTTGAAACGCCTCTTGCGGAGGCCAGAACCACAGAGAGATTTGAGCGCTCTGAGGCGCTACCCTGGGTGAGGGACGATTACATAGAGACACGGTCGAGAAGACGTGAAAAGCGCGATATCAAATGCAAGGATTATTATATAGACTTGTGGTGTTGTTGTTGTTGTTTTCCAGCGCTTTGGGACGTCCTCTCCTGACGCTATTACAGATGTAATTGTGTTGTTGTTGTTTGGGATTGAGATCGGTCTGTGCTTCATCTGGTAATTCAAGTATATTTCCCCCTCCTGCCCACCCCAAAATTTCCTTCTCTCTTCGACGTTATCAAAATTCGTGGGGGTTAAACACCCCCCCCCCCTTCCCCGTCCGCCACCCCCACCCGTTAAAAGATCGCCCGCTGCGCTACTCGTAAAGCGCAGGCGGTTTCTCTCTGTCTCTCTCTCTCTCGCCAGCCCTCCCCCCCACCCCTGTAAAATCAGTCCTCGGCTGTTTGTGGGGACGTCGGTGGCTGCGTATTAACCTGCCGCGATCGCCTGCAAACACCGGTCACTACACCCTCCTGCGGTGAATCATGCGAAGCTCTTTTGGGACGTTCTCCAGCCGCGAAAGGCGCCGTGTCAAATGCAACGGTTCTTCTTAGTATTATTATTAATATAGATCATTATTGACACGGCCGTCGAGACGTCTCAAAGCGCTTTGGAGGACATGCTGTAAAGTGTAGTGACTGTCTTTTTCGATGGGGGTTGAATACTCTTAACTCTTGGTCCTTGGCACCAATGAGGAACGGAGTTTAAATTTTGTTGGCGTTTTGGCAAATAAGCTTTCACCACGTTTTACGATACAGTAATAAGTATACCTGATATATTGGATTACTGTAGGTCAGTGGTTAGAGCACTCGAGGGACCTGGGTTCGAATCCCGGTGGGTCACACACACACCCACACACACACACGCACACACACACCCCTACCTGATAATAAATCCCTCAAGAAAAAAAAGTAATAAATTGGTTAGAGCACTGGCTAGGTTAGAGCACTCGCCTCACAAGTGAGAGGGCCCGGGTTTGATTCCCGGGCAGGACAAGGAGAAACCTTAGGGAAGGTAGGGGAGCTCCTGTAGCTCAGCGATTAGAGGACTCGCCTTACAAGCGACAATTCGGACCCGGGTTCGTATCCAGGCATTATCATATTAACAGTCACACCTCTATATAGTCTGGTATTGTGTAGCTCCTATAGCCTCAGTGGTTAGAGCCACTCGCCTTACAAACGTGAGACCTGTGTTCGATTCCTGTTGGGTCAGGTCAGGGCGAAACCTTGGGCAAGTTTTCCTTGCTACACACACACACCACACACACACAGACACACCTGATAATAATCCCTCCAAAAATTGTGAAAAGTTATAATATCAAATGCCAGGATTATTATTATTGAAGTCACCATTTCTGTTATTGTTGTTTTGGAAGGATTATTACCCGCCCCCCCCCTCCGGTAAAGTGATCCGTCAATCCACTAACTCCATGACCGTAGTGGGGGGGAGGTGGGAGGTGAGACAGAGGGTTGGGGGGTGGGAGTGAAGTCACCTTATCTCTCCCCGCTCTGGGACACTGCCCCACACCCAGCGAAAGCCGTTGCAAGTTGTCGCTGCTGTTGTCTGCTGGTTTGTGTAACTTTTTCAGTGGTTTAGTTCCCCAAAAAACCACGATAATAAAAATGGGTCATTTTCAACCCACGGCTGTTTGTGGGGGGGGGGGGGGGGTAATCTGGTGCTGTGCGCGATTGGCTGCCGCGTTTCACCCACAAACATACAGTCAATTCACTTTACACTATTCTGTGAAGCGCTTTTGAGGCACAGTCTGGAAGATGGGAAAAGCCGCGATATCAAATGCAAGCATTATTACTATTATTATTATATTGTTGATCTTCGTGCCTTTCAGTACATTCAAGCTGAGCCTCCGACCAACAAGTCTCTGTCCAGCCTCGTGGTGCAGTTACTACAGTTCCAGGAGGAGGTGTTTGGAAAACATGTGAGCAACCCTCCGCTCACTAAGCTGCCGGTAAGTCTGTGGTCGCATCAGTCTGCAGCCTCCCTCCAACACACAGCCCTGTACTACACACACCACACCACACACAGTCCTACACACTACACATGGCCCTATACACCACATGTAGCTCTGTACATTACACACAGACACACACCACACACATATCACACACAGTCCTGTACATCACACACCGTTCACCCATACGCTATATCAAATGCAAGAATTCTTACTATTTATTATTATAGTTCACCCATAGGTCCCCCCCCCTCCCCCACACTCGTCTCCCACCCTGATATTTCTCCCCCTTCCTCTCGCCAATCCCACCCCCTCCCTCCTCTCTCCGCTCTCCCCGCCCTCTCCCAGTTTAACATATGATCCGTATACACTCTCTCTCTCTCTCTCTGACTTCCAGATGAAATGTTTCCTGGATTTCAAAGCCGGAGGGGCTCTGTGCCATATCCTTGCCGCGGCTTACAAATTCAAGAGTGACCAAGGATGGTAAGGTTTTGGTCCCTCCCTCCCTCCCTCCCTCCCTCCCTCCCTCCCTCCCTCCCTCCCTCCCTCCCTCCCTCCCTCCCTCCCTCCCTCCCTCCCTCCCTCCCTCCCTCCCTCCCTCCCTCCCTCCCTCCCTCCCTCCCTCCCTCCCTCCCTCCCTCCCTCCCTCCCTCCCTCCCTCCCTCCCTCCCTCCCTCCCTCCCTCCCTCCCTCCCTCCCTCCCTCCCTCCCTCCCCGGCCCCATCACCTCGCCTTGTGTTGACAGTTTAATCAGGCAGATCTCTCTCAGGGATCTCTCTACCCCACCACTTCTGGTTTATCATCAAATTAAAGAATTATTATTGTGACTATTATTCATACTATGATTATTGGCATCAGTACAATTTTTTTTGCCCCTAAAATATACAGTCAGTTCACTTTACAGTACATTATGTGAAGGGCTTTAAGACGTCCAAGACGTGAAACGCGTTATATCAGATGCAAGAATTATTATTATAATTTCTATGATAATCTAAATTATTCTATTTCTCCAGCCCCTTGGGACGCCCTCTCGACATGAAAGGCTCTCTAAAATTGTAATTTTGTTGTGTTTGGTGTTGTATTATTATTTATATTATTATTTTTGTTATTATTAAATTATTACTGTATTATTACTGTTATTATGTGCTGTTCACAGGCGGCGCTTCGACTTTCAGAATCCGTCTCGCATGGACCGAAACGTTGAGATGTTTATGACCATTGAAAAGTCTCTGGTTCAGGTAACAGATCATTCAGCTGGACGGCAGTGTGAGCTGTGTGTGTGTGATAGTGTGTGTCCCCACCTCCCTCCCTCCCTCCCTCCCTCCCTCCCTCCCTCCCTCCCTCCCTCCCTCCCTCCCTCCCTCCCTCCCTCCCTCCCTCCCTCCCTCCCTCCCTCACTCACTCACTCACTCACTCACTCACTCACTCCCTCCCTCCCTCCCTCCCTCCCTCCCTCACTCACTCACTCACTCACTCACTCACTCACTCACTCACTCACTCCCTCACTCACTCACTCACTCACTCACTCACACTGGACTCGACATCAGATTGTCAAGCACTCTGGGACGTTACCCAGCGTGCTTGACAATGTGTGTGTGTATATATAATATGGGCTTACAGTCTATAGAGGCTGTACACTGTGTATGGAGAGAGGGGAATGTGTGGGTGCGTTACCTATATGGAAATCGAAAGACATTCACATTGTGGAGTCCTGTAACTCAATGGTTAAAGCACTCGCTTTATAAGTAGGAGGCCTAAGTAGTAGGTTCAGGTCAGGGCGAAACCTTGGATAAGTTTCCTTACTCCACGCACACACACACACCTGATAATAATCCTTTAACAAAAACAGTAATAAATTGTTCACTTCAACCCACGACTTTTTGTGGGGACGCTGCTGTGCGCGTTGGCTGCTTTGAGGCATCTAGAAGACGTGAAACGCGCTACATCAAATGTAAGAATTATCATTATTATCGTTGTTCACATCGTTCGTTCCTCGAAGTATTTCCAGAGGCAAAATCTCAGCTGTTTGCTTATTTGTTTGTTTGTTTTCCACAGAACAACTGCCTGTCGCGGCCTAACATTTACCTGAACTCCGAAATTGAACCCAAGGTGCTGAGTAAGCTGAAAGACATCATTAAGAGGCACCAGGTCAGACCGTGGTTGCGTTTGGGTCTTATTGGTGCATCTTCAAATCCCATCGCTCCCTGGCATCTCCCACCCTCCCAACTTCTCTGACCTGCTTACTCCCCAACCCCGATGGCTGGCTCCAGCCTCATGCTTGTCCCTCGTGCTCTCCACTCCACCATCGGTGTCCGTGCTTTCAGCCACTGCGCCCCGAAACTCTGTCACACTCTCCCTTTTATCCCTCTCCTTCCCCACGTTTAGGTCGCACCTGAAGACCTTCCTTACGGTACCCTCCCTCCCCTTTCCCTGCACCCCCTTTCCCTCCACCCCTTCCCTCCCTCCCTCCCTCCCTCCCTCCCTCCCTCCCTCCCTCCCTCCCTCCCTCCCTCCCTCCCTCCCTCCTCTACCCCTTCTCTCCCTCCACCCTGGCTCGGTATTGTGCTTCACCACCATCAAGTCAATTTGGGACCTGCCCTGTATGTGTGTGTGTGTGTGTCTCTCTCTGTGTGATATTGATGACGTGACCGCTTTCTGACAGGGGACGGTGACCGAAGAGAAATCAAACGCATCTCACATTGTCTTCCCCGTCCCCGGCAGCACTGAGGAAGGTGAGCTCTCCTCTTCCTCCCCTTTCGATCGTTGTGATTGTTAAAACAGGAATAATTCGGTCACTTCAAACCATGGCTGTTTGTGGGGACGCTGCTGTGCGCAATCGTATCGCTCACAAATGCACAGCCTCTTTTACGTCACCCTCTGAGAGGCGCTTCGAGACATTCCGATGATGTGATAAGGTGCAATGTCAAACGCAAGGATTAATACTATTATGATTAACGCAGGAATAGGCGCGGAGGTTTTGGAGAAAGTTACCTCTCATGGTTGAGCCGGTGAATACAGCACAAAACGTCGTTTACACCGACCAAAGGCGAGACAGGGGTCTTGAGACAGGCCTTGAAGGAGGCAAGGGAGGGCGGGAGGGAACTGCAGGGAACTGCAGGGAATATGGGATGGAGTGCCATAACTAACTGAATTGCCCCCACACTCTGGAACCCTATCCCACACTCCCTTCGCCTCGCTCCCTCCCTCGCCTCCTTCAAGGCCGGTCTCAAGTCCCTCCTGTTCAACCGTGCCCTCTCAACTTTCTCCCTCCCCTCCCACCCCCCCCCTACCCCTGCCCCTCTCTCCCTTGCTCAGGTCCTGATCTGACTGTTCAGCGCCTTGTGAACAGGGCGTCCTCCCGACGTGACAGGCGGCTCTGTAAGTGTAATTTTGTTGTTGTTGTTGATTGTCATGTGGCTGCCTCACCTCTTTTAACTCGACCCCCCTCCCCCCCCCAATCTCCTCTGCAGAAGAGTGGGTTCGGCCGGTGATGAAGAGGGAAAAACAGGTCCTCCTCCACTGGGGGTACTCTCCTGACAGGTAACTAACTCTCTGTGGGGGGTGGGGGGGGGGGGGGGGTGGGGGGGGGGCGAGGTGCTTATATAGGTATGTTGAAGTCCTGTGGTGTCCTGTAGCTCAGTCGTTAGAGCACTCGCCTTACACGCACGAAACCTGTGTTTGAATCCAGGTAGATCATAGCGAAACCTTTGCAAGTTTCTTTACTCCACACACTCGCCTAATAATAAGCCCTTCAAAAAAAATCCGCAATAATAAAATTGGTCATTTCAACCCACGACTGTTTGTGGGGGAGACGCTGCTGTGTGCAATTGGCTGCTGCATTTTGCCCACAAATATACAGTCAATTCACTTTACAGTAAATTCTGTGAAACGCTTTGAGACGTCGATAAGATGTGAAATGCAAGGTTTATTATTATATTTGTCTGTTGTTTCTCAATTGCAAAAAATATATATATTTTTTACTTGGCAGATCGCTTTCTGCGGGCTAATAATCCCTTAAGTAATTTGGTCGCTTGATCCACCCTCTTTGTGGGACACTGCCTTGCCTTGTGCGATTGGCTGCCTGCTGCGTTTCGCCCATAGCGCCCCATATTCCATGAGGCGCTTTGAGACGTCATCATGATGACGCGATAAGGCGACTGCGTGGAACGCAAGTATTATTATTCATGGGAGCAAGGGCTGGAGAGGCAGAGGGGAAGGCAACTGACAAACTAAAGCCTTTGGAAAACTAGACTGATGGTGTGTGTGTTGCATTGTCAGAGGTGCCTTCCTTCAGATGAGACGTTAACCCGGGAAAGAATAGAAACTTTCTCTCTCTCTCTCTCTCTCTCACACTTTCCCCTCTCTCACTCTTTTCCCCCTAGCTATGACACGTGGATTCCAGCCAGTGAGATCGAGGCATCGATCGAGGATCCACCGTCCACAGAGCGACCACGCAAGGTGCGAAGGTTTACGCTCGTGTTCCTCTTCACAGTGGGTGGGTTGGGGCGGGTGCACTATATTGCGCTTTGCTATAGTCTGTGGCTCAGTCTCTGTTGTTCAGGACACTAGTTAATGACCTGTCTGCTCCCTGCTCAGCTCCCTGTTCCTCGTCTGACACTCTGCCCACCCTATCAGCAGTGGTCAAGCCTTCAGCCTTTTGCCAACCTCCCCTTCCCACCCTCTGGAACTCCATCCTGCAATCCCTCCCCCTCCCTCTGGACATGTCTCAAGAACCATCTTTTCGACCGATCCTTTGATCACCCTCTTGCCCTCCATCTTCCTGCCCCCCCGTGCCTCCTCCCTACCCTCCACCTCCTTCCTACACTCCACCTCCCTCCCTCCCTCCACCTCCCTCCCTATCTTCCACCCACCCTCCCTCCCTACCCTCCACTCCTCCTGATCCCAGGCCCCAGCTCGGGTCCCAATCCCTGACTTGCTCTAACCACTCCACCCACTGGAATGTATGTGGGCCAACAGGTTAGTGAACCCCGTGTACACTAGTGAACTGTGTGTCATCTGGTCACTGGGCAGGTCCACGCCAAGTGGATAATGGACACCGACACTTTCAACGAGTGGATGAACGAGGAGGATTACGAGGTGAACGATGAGCGGAATCCCGTGGTGCGGAGGAAAAGAATATCGGCCAAAACCTTAACCGAAGAGGTGATTTCTTCTCATTTATAAATCTGTCTCTTTCTCTCTGTCTCTGTGTATGTCTCTCTCTCTCTCTCTGTCTGGGGAGGCACTGGGGTGGACAGTCAGGGATTCGGACCCAGGCTGGGGGTTGGAGCGGGTGGGGTGGGGGGTCGAGGGTGGGGGTAGGGAGGGCGAATCAGGAAGAGGAAGGTCTTGAAATCTCCCCCTCCCTGCGTGAAAGGAGCGTGTTTTTGAGGGGAAAGGTGAGAAGTTGTTGGATGAGATTCAGGGACTATTTTTACAACAACAACAAAATTACACTTGTACAGCGCCTTTCACATCAGGAAGGCAGTAACTGCTTCAGACATGAGCTGGGGACAGGGCAGGTAGGATTAGGAGTGCCGATGGGTCCATCGAAGAGGAGAGTCATGAGGCGAGACTGAGGGAGGGAGTGGAAGAAGAGGATGGTCGGGGGGGGTCGGGTTGGGCAATTATTTTTTCTTTCTTCTTTTGGACTTTGACGGTGTGTTTAAAGGTGCACAGCCCGGACTCTGACCGGAGAGACAAGAAGGGCAGCAGCCACAAGAAGAGGAAACGCTCGCCCTCGCCCTCGCCCATCCCCGACTCCAAGAAAAAAAACACCAAGAAAGGGTGAGACACTTACCACATGTGTCCTCTTCCCCCTCCCCCCCCCCCCCTCCCCCTCTCCTCCACCCCTCCCCACCCCAAACCGCGATCGGTCAACTCACTCCGCGCTGCCCGCTCGTACAACACAGGCGTTAGAGAGAGATGCCTCACTACACTCCACCTCCCTCCCTCCCTCCCTCCACCTCATCGGGAGTCCTGTAGCTCAATTGTTAGAGCATTGGCCTCGCAAGCGAGAGACCGGGGTTCGAATCTCATGCCGAAGGACAATTCATATATTCTGTGAAGCGCTTTGAGACACAGCCTAGAAGACGTGAAAAGTGCTATATCTAATGCAAGGATTATTATTAGTAGTAATAATTAATTTAGCGTTGTATTAGTATTATTAGGTGAAGCGCTTTCGGACGTGTTGAGAAAGTGTTGCATCACAGGCGAAGGAGTATAAGAATTATTATTATTATCAAGGTTTCCTATGGATTAAGGGATATGGGGGCATATCCCATATATGGGGGCAGTTAGAAGATCAACCGTTATTGAATGGCAGGGCAGGCTTGAGGGGCTGAATGGCCTACTCCTGCTACTTATGCTTATGTTCTAAGACGGGTACAGGGAGGCTGCCTCACGCAGGTGGGGGGGGGTATAAATGCAAGTTGTTGTCGTAAGACGACGCGTGGGGACACGAGCCGGGGCCAGGCTTGCGCTCCCGAGCGGATTACCGCATTGCATCTTGCTTTAAGACGCAGTCCTGCCACACCATACACCAAGTCAAAGCGTGGCCACCGCGAGGAGGATCAGGAGGACCTGACCAAAGACATGGACGAGCCCTCACCCGTCCCCAACGTGGAGGAGGTCACCCTGCCCAAGAGCGGTAGGCGATTTTTCTCTCTCTCTCTCTCCCCCTCTCTCTCCCTCTGCCTCCCACGAGTTTCACTCCTTCACTGAGCTACAGGAGTCTTCCTCCCCGCCCCCCCCCCCTGTAGCTCAGTGGTTAGAACGCTCACCTGGTAAGCAACAGGACCTGGGTTCGATACCCGGACAGGCCAAGCCGAAATGTCAGGCGAGTTTCATTATTCCACACACACACATACACACACTCACGCGCACACTCACACAAAAGCAGACACACATATACATAGGAACCTGATTGTTAGTTGATTGGTGGATCGCTTTCCGGTAGGGTAATAATCATTTAAAAAAAAACAAAAAGTGGTCACTTCAACCCACGACCACTGTGGGACCCTGTAGAGCCCGATCGGCTACTGCGTTTCTCCCACAAAATACACTTTATTAAATACACCACACTTTACAGCGAATCCTGCGCAGCGCTTTGAGACGTCCCCACGACGTGTTAAGGCCGCTGTATCAAAGAAGAGGATTATTATAATGACGTTTGCTGCCGAGCCAGCCGCTCGGAGTCAGACCGACGGCTGGGCTCTGCGAACTGGTCTGGAGGCCGTGCGTTAAACTCTCTGGTGTTTTGGATGTTGTAGTGAACACGAAGAAGGACTCCGAGACGGCTCCAGTAAAGGGCGGCACCATGACTGATTTGGGTAAGGCGATGGGCTGGGCGTTGTGTTCAGCCAGCGCTCTGTGACGCTATCCTGTGTGAGGGGCAGCCATAGAGGTGGACTGTTTATCCCGCTGCCTCCCCTCGACTGGCTGCTTGTCCCTCGCGCCCTCCGCGCTTTCACGCACTAACCCCACAACCCTGGCACTCCCTCCTCCTGTTTCCCCCCCCCCCCGTCTCTCTTTCACCATCTTCAGGTCGCGTCTCAGCACCTTCCTCTTCGACCTTTTCGCTCACTCGCTCGCTCTCCCGCTCAGTCACCCACTCTCTCCTCCCCCTCCCCCTTCCCCCCCCCCGGCTCGGAGAACTCCACCCCTGTCACTGTTGAGCGCTATGGGACGCTGTCCTGCGTGAGGGGGCGCTGAGCAAATGCAAGTTGTTGTTGTCGTGGAGGCTGACGGGCTGTTTTGATATCTTTTGGCAGAGGAGCAGGAGGAGGATAACCTGGAGACCGTAGGCAAGGTAACTCCCTCTGCAATCAGCGTGATCGTTCTCCAACCTAGTTAACGCTTCGAGGGGTGGGGTGGGGTGGGTGAGTCGAGGGAGGGAGGGAGGGAGGATGGTGGTTGGGGTGTGGGGAGAAGTGGGTTAGGTTATGTCCAATCACAACTCATTTTCACCCACAAAAGTCAGTTCACTTGAGCATATTATATGCTGCGGAGTGATTTGAAGCACCTCGAAGACGTGACAAGGCTCTGTATCGAACGCGCAGATTTTTATTAGTGTGATTATTAGTATTATTATCGTTCACTTATCGTTCCTGTGGCCGGAACTTGTTTGTCTTGAGGACGAGGAGGACACGTCCACAGGCGGGAAGGGGGAGCAGTCGAAGAACACAGACCTGCACGAGGACAATGTAACCGAACAGACCCACCACATCATCATCCCCAGCTATGCTGCCTGGTTTGACTACAACAGGTAGAGAGAGAGAGGAAGAGAGAGGGCCTCCGGTTCACTACTCTGCTATATACGGTTGCTATATAAACTCCAAGTCTTTGTAGAGTAATACTAATCCAACCCACAACTGTTTGTGGGGGACACTGCTGTGCGCAAATGGCTGCTGCGTTTTGCCCACAAACATACAGTCGATTCACTTTACAGTATAGTCTGTGAAACGCTTTGAGACGTCATAAAGCGCTATATCAAATGCAAGGATTATTATTATTGGAGTAAATGAAAGTTTACTTTTGAGCGAGTGATTAGAGAGAGCTGGTTTCCAGTGGTTGAGTGGATGGGTGGTTGGGTGGGTGGGGTGGTTGGGTGGGTCCACCCCCCACCTCTTCCCGCAGTGTCTGAACATTCCCTCGTTTCCCGACAGCGTCCACGCCATCGAGAGACGGGCTCTCCCGGAATTCTTCAATGGGAAGAACAAGTCCAAAACCCCGGAAATGTGAGTAGCCTCCGCGCTGGTGAGTATTCGGGTTAGCTCCGAAGAGGAAAGTTTTCACTGCGTTACCATCGGTGTGCGCTGTCTTGAGTGATACCGAACGGGAGGGGTGGGCTGGTCCTAGCTGGACAAGCAGCAGGAAAGCTTGGACAGACAGCGCTCTCTCTCTCTCTCGATGACCAAGCTATTGTGTGGGTTTTGCTGGTTACCCCAGCAGTTACCCCAGCACATACTCTGGGCTCCCTCCCCTCAACCCCACCCATTCCCCCCCCCACCCCCCACCTCAAGTCTTGGCTCTCGCCAACCTGCGCCTAATACTCTCAATTCTCAGTTGGGTTTGGAGACTCTTTTAAGCAATGGTGACGGATTTCCGTGTGTGTCAGACAGACAGACAGACACCTGGCTGACACCAACCCACCACCCCCCTGAAAAAAAATACACCATTCATTAGCTTGAACGATATATCGTGCAAAGTACTTTGAGACGTCTCGGCGACATGATAAGGCGCTTTTATCAAATGCAAGGATTATTAGCATTATTACTATTAGTAGGAGTATTAATAAAGAATTGTTCTCTTTCCTCCCCGACAGTTACCTGGCCTACCGTAATTTTATGATTGACACATATCGCCTGAACCCCCAGGAATATCTGACCTCCACTGCCTGCCGCAGGAACCTGGCGGGGGATGTCTGTGCTATCATGAGGTGCGTTCCACCGCGGTGTCCTGCAGCATAGCAGTCAACGTGCTCGCCTCGCTAACGAGGGCGTCTGTGTTACCGACTCCCAGGTCGGAGCGAAGAGACTGTGCGCACGTTTCCTTACTCCGCGCACAGGCCTCCGTTTCCCCCCCCCCGGGTAAGCAATCAGATTAGCGCTGTATCAAATACAAGGATTATTATTATTATTATGTGTTAAACACGGGAACGTTCTCCCTCCGTCCCTCCGCCTCGCTCCTTCCTTCCCCAACTTCAGCTCGCGTTGGGAGACTTTCCTCTCCGCCACTGTCGGCTCCCCCCAGGGACAGTGCCCTGTGAGAGGGGGCGCTGTGTGAGTGCAAGTTGTTGTTGTTATAAACGAGCGACCTGTCCTCTCTCTCTCCCCCCTTCTCTCTCTGTCTCTCTGTGTGTCTGTCTGCAGGGTTCATGCGTTCCTGGAGCAGTGGGGATTGATCAATTACCAAGTGGACGCAGAGAGCAGGCCCACCCCTATGGGACCTCCCCCCACCTCACACTTCCACGTGTTGGCGGACACCCCCTCCGGTCTCGTGCCTCTTCAACCCAAAGCCCCCCAGGTCTGTTTGCACAACCCCTTCCCCCCCCACCCCCCTTACTCCACCCTAAAAAAAAATGGACGTGAAAGGCACTTTACAGTTATTGTTGTTGTTGTTGTTGTCCTCGGTGAATCCAGCAGCCCTGGTGAGGCTGAAATGGCAGTTACTGCCATATCTGTTGGTAAAATCCCTGCCAACACGTCACTGGGGGCAGGAAATCCTCCCACTACAGCTCCTGTTAACCCTGCAGCCAAAGCCCTAACTAACTAACTAACGAATGGGAAGGGTGGGGTGGTCCTAGCTGGACAAACTCCAGGAAAGCTTAGCCAGACACCCTCCCGCCCCTCCCCACCACCTCTCTCTCATGGTTTTTAGCTGGTTAGACTCCCAGCCGTTACTCTACCCCCAACAACAACAACAGCAACAAAATTACATTTTTACAGCGCCTTTCACACACACACGCTCTGGGCTCTCGCGCAATTGGCTGCTGTGATTCGCCAGTAAACAGTCACTACACTTTACTGTATATTTTGTGAAGAGATTTTTATCTGGATTACGTGATAAGGCGAAGGATCAAATGCAGGATTGCTATTATTATTATAATTTTGCTGGAAGTGAAAGTTGAGGCTATTTCACTGTAAACAGTCTGTCCTTCCAGTGGACGGTTTTGTGTGTGGAGTCCTGTAGCTCAGTGGTTAGAGTACTCGTCTTACAAGTGTGAGACCTGTGTTTCGAATCCAGACAGGATGGGGAGAAACCTCGGGCAAGTTTCCTTACTCCACACACACACACACACACACATGCCTAATAATAATCCCTCCCCAAAAAATTATTTGCTCACTCAATCCACGACTGTTTGTCAACACTGCTGTGCGCGTTTCTCCCCCAAATATACAGTCAATTCACTTTACAGTACATCCTGTGAAGCGCTTTGAGACACATCTAGATGACATGAGGACGCGCTGTATCGAATGCAGGGATTATTATTACTATAGGGATGGGTGGGGAGGCAGTTTCTCTGTCGCATTGTTGTGAGGAGATTAACGTGATTCCCAATGTGTCCGCTCCTCATTTCTTGCAGTCCTCTGCGTCCCAGCAAATGCTCAACTTCCCCGACAAGAATAAGGAGAAGACGGCAGACATGCAGAACTTTGGCTTGCGCACAGACATGTATGCCAAGAAAAATGCCCCCTCGAAGGTGAGGAGTCAGGTGGGGAGGAGGTTCAGTCTACAATCTGACCAGGAGATGCTTTGTCTGTATCGTGACTCCTGGAGTCCCTTCAGCTCCCCGTAGCTCAGGGGTTGGTTAGAGCGCAAGCGAGAGGACCTGGGTTCGATTCCCGGGCGGGGACGGAGCAAAACATCGAGCAACTTTCCTTACTACACCTGCACACACACTCACACACACACACCTTGTAGTAAGTGGGACTGGTTAGTTGATTGGTGAATTGTTTTCCAGGGAGTAATAATCGCTTGGGAGGGTTGGGGGGGAAAAAAATTCAACCCACGGTTGTCTGTGGGGACGCCGCTGAGCGCAGTTGGGTACCGCGCTTCGCCCACGACAAGGGGACAGTCAACTCGGCTTTACAGTGTATTCTGCGAAACGCTTTGGGACGTCATCAAGGCGCTGATAAGGCGCTGCTGTGTCAAATTGAAAGATTGTTATCATCGACGTATTCAGGAGGAGAATTTGGTGTGAGGAAGGGAATAGAGAGGATCCGTTGGGCTGGCCGGCCGGCCATTGTCTTTCTACGTGAATCTGCGTTAATAAAGTTCTTGGCGACTCTTATTCGGCTCGGGGAGAGGCGGGGAGGAGGCTGCAGGGCTGCAGGGAGAGAGGCGGGGAGGAGGAGGGAGAGGGAGAAACCATAAAGGTGGACTTCCAGTAATCGACCTAATACTTTCTCTCCCCACCCACCCCCAGAGTAAGGCGGCTGCTTGTGCCACGCGAGAATGGACGGAGCAGGAAACCCTATTACTGCTCGAGGTAAGAATTCCTAGTGTTATTATTAAGGAAACTCCTCCACCGCTGCTTTAACACGCGCCCGCCCCCAAACTAATTATCATTTTATTGTTGTGTGTCACTAATCGCTATCCCCTCCCTCTCTTCTCTATCGCCCTGCCCCACCCTCCGTCTTCCCCCAACCCCACCTCCCTCTCTCTCCCCCCCAACCTTCTCTCTCTCTCTTTCTATCCCTTCACCCCTCCCTCCCTCTCTCTCTCACCACCTACCCCCCGCACCCCTCTTTCTCTTTCTCTCTTCTCCACCCTCCATCTCTCTCTTCTCCCCAAACCCAATCTCTCTCTCTCTCTTCTCCCCACCTACCTCTCCTCTCTCCCCTACTCCTCTCTTCCACCCAACCCCGCCCCTTCTCCTTCCTACCCATCCCTCTTTGTCCCCAACACCCCCTCTCCCCCCCATCCCCCCCTCTCTCCCCCCAACACCCCTCTCTCTTGCTCCTACCCAAACAACCTCCTCTCTCTCCCATGCCCCCCTCAACCCCTCCCCCCACGTCCTCTCTCTCTTCCCCCACAACCCCATCTCTCTCTCTCTTTCTCCCCCTACCCCCCCAAAACCCATCCTCTCACTCCCCCCACCCCTCCCCCTCTCTCTCTCTCCCCCAACACCCTCTCTCTCTCCCCTCCTCCCTCTCTCCCTCCGAACGCCAGGCCCTGGAGATGTACAAAGACGACTGGAACAAAGTCTCGGAGCATGTGGGCAGCCGGACACAGGACGAGTGTATCCTACACTTCCTGCGGCTGCCGATCGAGGACCCCTACCTGGAGGACTCGGAGGCATCGCTGGGACCCCTGGCCTTTCAGCCCATCCCCTTCAGCCAGTCCGGCAACCCCGTGATGAGCACCGTGGCCTTCCTCGCCTCTGTGGTCGACCCGCGGGTGGCGTCCGCCGCGGCCAAATCCGCACTGGGTAAGGTCCCCGTCACCACCCGCGCCCAGCAATAACACTCACGTCTCCCGAGACGCAGATCAGGTCAGGGCAAAACCTCTGGGCAAGTGTTCTTACTGCATTTACACACACACACACACACAGACACACACCTGATAATAACCCCTCAAGAAAAAAACCTGTATAATCAATTGGTCATTTCAATCCACGGCTGTTTGTGGGGGACGCTGCTGTGCGCAATCGGCTGCCGTGTTTCACCCACAAATATACATTCAATTCACTTTATAGTCTATTCTGTGAAGCTGAATGTGCTGAGACACAGTCTGGAAGACGTGAAAAGCCGCCGTGTCAAACGCACGGATTATTATTATATTTTTATTATATCTCTCTGGTGTCCAGAGGAGTTCTCTAAGATGAAGGAGGAGGTGCCGGCAGCTCTGGTCGAGGCCCACGTCAAGAAGGTAGAGGACGCGGCCAAGATAACCGGGAAAGCTGACCCCACGTACGGCCTGGAGAGCAGCGGAATCGCAGGTACAACTGCGGACGAGCCGGAGAAGTCAGGTAAAGAGCAAGGATCCTCCCCCCCCCCCCATTCCGACCTGCTGTCTTGTCACCCTATGAACCTCCCGCCCCATTCCGTTCAGGGTGCTCCGGCCTGCTCCGTGTCCCCGCCCTACCATCGGCGGACAGACTTTCAGCCTCTCTGCTCTGGAACTCCAACCCACAGTCCTTTTGCCTCGCTCCCTCCCTCGCCTCCTTCAAGGCCGGTCTCAAGACCCTCCGAACCGTGCCTTCTGCTGCCCTCCCAACTCTCTCCCTCCACTCCCACCTCTCTCCCTCCCCTCCCAACTCTCTCCCTCCACTCCCACCTCTCTCCCTCCCCTCCCAACTCTCTCCCTCCACTCCCACCTCTCTCCCTCCCCTCCCAACTCTCTCCCTCCCCTCCCAACTCTCTCCCTCCACTCCCACCTCTCTCCCTCCCCTCCCAACTCTCTCCCTCCCCTCCCAACTCTCTCCCTCCCAACTCTCTCCCTCCCCTCCCAACTCTCTCCCTCCCCTCCCAACTCTCTCCCTCCCCTCCCAACTCTCTCCCTCCACTCCCAACTCTCTCCCTCCCTGCCCCTCTCCCTTGCTCGGGTACCATCCTAACTGTTGAGCGCCTTGGGACGTGAAAGGCTGCTCTATAAATGTCATTTTGGTGTTTTTTTATTAGCATCCCCGTGTCTCCATCCGCCCCCTGCCCCGCAGGGATGGAAGGGCATTTACACTGCCCAGGTTAAGAAACCACAGCCTTACTGAGGGCACCACAACCCAGCGGCCAGGCAATCAGTGCTGACGTACTTTCGCACGTGCGAACACAACACACACACATGCTCACGTATACACATACAGACGTACCCACCCACCCACACATTTGCACATACACATTCACACTTGCCCACACAAACACTCACACACACACTCACACACCAACACATGTCCACACACGTCCACACAAACGCACACAATTATACACAGGTGCACACCCAAACACGCGTGTAAACACTTAAAAGGCATATCGGAGGACAAATGCTTCCCACAGAACCATTCAGCAACTTGAAGAGAGGGGAGCCTGGAGGGGTGGTGGGGGAAATAAATCCCTAAACACCCTCCACAAATATTCAGAACCATAATAATAATAACCCTCTGATCTTCTCTCAGAGGAGGGGCCTGACGAGCTCAAGTCAGACACACAAACGGCGGAAGAGAAGAAAGAAACAAAGGTGAGACTTTACTCTAATAATATTCACAATAGTCCTGCGCTTCGCGGGACGCACGGAAAGTGGAGTGGAGTGACTGTTTTTTTTTGTGTGGGGGCGAAACGCAGCAGCCAATTACGCATAGCAGCGTCCCCCACAAAACAGCGGTGAGATGGAGTCTTGTAGCTCAGCGGTTAGAGCACTCGCCTCACATGTGAGGGAACCAGGGTTTGAATCCAGGCATTATATTAACAGTGACACCTCTACATAGTCTGATGTTAACAGTGAGCACCTCTGTATAGTCCGATATTGTGTAGCTGCTGTGTCTCAGTGGTTAGAGCCACTCACTCGCTTTACGTGTGAGACCTGTGTTCAAATCCAGGCAGGTCAGGTCAGGGTGAAGCCTTGGGCAAGTTTCCTTACTCTACACACACACACACGAGAAGCCGCGAGCTTAAAGCGACGGCAACGTAGAGTGGGACGAGGCCAGCAGAACAACAACACACGCCTAATAATAATCCCTCCAAAAAAAACTGAAATTTCAACCCACGGCTGTTTGTGGGGGGACACGCTGCTGTGCGCAATCGGCTGCCGCGTTTCGCTCTCCCACAAATATACAGTCCATTCACTTTGCAGTCTATCCTGTGAAGCGCTTTGAGACGTTGACAAGATGCGAAAAGCCGCGATATCAAAAGCAAGGATTATTATTATTATTGCTTCCCCTCCTCTCTCTCTCTCTGCCGACACAGGAGCACAAGGAGCTGTCGGCCGAGGATGAGAATAAGGAGAAGTCCGCGGGGGCGGCGGAGGCGGCTTCCAGGAAGGAAGAAGAGAAAGGGAAGGAATGCGAAGCGGACAAGGATAATGACAAGTCGGACTCCGAGATCGGTGGGTCCCGCCGGCCTCACTGCGTTTGCGGCACTCCCACTCCCTCCACCTTGCTCTCCCTCACTCCCTCCCTCCCTCCCTCCCTCCCTCCCTCCCTCCCTCCCTCCCTCCCTCCCTCCCTCCCTCCCTCCCTCCCTCCCTCCCTCCCTCCCTCCCTCCCTCCCTCCCTCCCTACCCTCCCTCCCTGGCCTCCTTCAAGTCTCGCCTCAAGACGGACCAATCGGCAACTCCTAGTCCCCCCCTTTCCTTCCCCCCGTCCCCTTCCCTCGTCCTCAGCTCGGGTCTGAGGCAGTGACTGTCCAGCGCCTTGGACATCCTCCTGACGACTGTCATTTTGTTGTTATTGTTGTTCTGCTGGCCTCGTCCGACTCTGCGCTGCCGTGGCTTTAAGATCGCGGCTCTAAGTTCCTGAGTCTCAACGGAAACTACCCCTCACAGGGTCTTGTCTCACAGTCCCCATGTCAGTCTGTCCATCCGTTGCCCCCCCCCCCCGCCCACCCTTCACACAAGTGTTGTTTGTTGTTGATGTTATTTCTACCTCTTCCTCTCCCCTCCCCTATTCCTCCTCTCTCCCCCTCACCTTCTCTCTCTCCTCTACCACTATCTCTCCCCCCAACCCATCTCCCAATTCCCTCTCTCCCCTCTCCTCCCTTCTCCCCATTCCCCCTCTCCTGCCTCTCTTCCCTTCTTCCCTCACTCCTTCTCCCTTCTCCCCCCTTCTGCCCCCTTCTCCCCTCATCCCTCACCTCCCCTCTCCCCATTCCCTCTCTCCCCCACCTCCTCTTCTTCCTTTCTTCTTCTCCCCCCACTCTCTCCCCCCTCCCCATCTCTCTCTCCCTCTGCCCCCCTCCACTCCCACCCGCCGATGACCGCACCCTACAGCCGACGCCGAGAAAGACAAGGAGAACAAGGAATTCCAAGACGACGGAAAGAAGGACTTGGAGACGGAGGCAGAGAAGAAAGCTAAGGTGGAGAGAGACATCGGGGAGGGGAACCTGGCCACAGCCGCCGCTGCCGCGTTAGCAGCCGCCGCAGTCAAAGCCAAGGTGAGTCTGAGACACACAGCGACAGTTTGGGGGGGATGGGGGGACACGACACATCGAGCTAGCGAACAACCGGCCGACCGCTGGGGCATTGGGGGAAAGCGAGCCAGGTGGACCCTTTGGTCTTGTTTGGGGGGGGTGGGAAGCAATATGGGGGTGGGATTTTAACGTCTGAAAGCACAGGCCATCCATCGGTGGTGGTAGAATGGAGGGCGCGAGGGGAAAGAAAGCAACAACAATGACGACAACAACTTGGATTTATATAGTGCCCGCCCTCACTCCACACCGGACAGCGTCTCAGAGCGCTTCCCAATAACGGATCCCGGGCCCGAGCCAGGGAAAGAAGAGGGTGACCGAAAGCGAGGTCGAAGAGAAAGGTCTTTAGCCATGACCTGAAACTGGGAAGAGAAGGGGTGAGGCGAAGGGAGTGAGGGAGGGAGTTCCAGAGCCTCAGGGCGTAGTAGCTGAAGGCACGGCCGCCGATGGTGAAGCAGAGAATTCGGGGGGACGAGGAGGCCAGAGGGTAGTCATCACCTCAAAATGCTTCAATCCTCCTCCTGGTCCTCACATTTAAAGCCCTCCACAAGCTCGCCCCCACCCTAATCCATGACCTCCCAAACCATTACTAACCTGCCCGCGCCCTCCGCTCAGCAGACTCTGGCCTGCTCCGCTCCCCCGGACCCACCATTGGCGGCGAGCCTTCAGCCACTCTGTAACAATCCCTCCGCCTCGCCACCTCCCTCCCCACCCCCCCCCCCTTGGCTTCCTTCAAGTCTCGCCTCAAGACTCTCCCCTTCGATGGACCCATCGGCAACTCCTAATCCCCCTCCCATTCCCTTCCCTCTGTTTGGCAGCACTGGCGGCAGTGGAGGAGAGGAAGATCAAGTCACTGGTGGCGCTGCTGGTGGAGACTCAGATGAAGAAACTAGAGATCAAACTCAGGCACTTTGAGGAGCTGGAGACCATCATGGACCGGGAACGAGAGGCGGTGAGTGGCAACGGAGGGGAGGGACGGAGGGAGGGAGTGTGTGATAGTGAGTCGGAGGGAGGGAGGTGTCAAGGCATGGAGGGATTTGAAGACAAGTGTGATGAAGGGGGGTCTTGATTGAAATCGATTGACATAATGGGGGGAGAGAGAGAGAGGGAGTGGTTAGAGAGAGGAAGGGAGTTGCGGGTGGGTGGGAAGACATAATAATCATCCTTACAGTTGATATAGCGGCTATTCACATCTTATTGACGTCTCAAAGCGCTTCATGGAATATACTGTAAAGTGTATTAACTGTATATTAATTTATGAGCGAAACATGGCAGACAATTGGGCACAGCAGCGTTCCCCCACAAACAGCCGTGGATTGAAATGACCAATTTGTATTATTGTGGGGGGTCTTTTTTGGAGGGATTATTATTGTGTGTGTGTGTAGAGTAAGAAAACTTGCCAAGCTTTCCCCTGACCTGCCTGGATTCAAACGCGTGTCTCGCGTTTGTAAGGCGAGCGCTCTGAACCACAGAGCTATGGTTGCTGAAGATGGGGGCAGGAAAGTGGGAAGGCGCGGGCGGAGGAGAGAGACAGATACAGGTTCAATGGTTCTGCGGTGGTTTGCAGTTGGAGTACCAGAGGCAGCAGCTGCTGTCGGACAGACAGGCGTTCCACATGGAGCAGCTGAAATACGCGGAGATGCGAGCCCGGCAGCAACACTTTCAGCAAATGCAGCAACAGCAACAACACCAGCTGCCATCAGGCCCCCAGCCCAACCAGCAGCCAGGGCTCCTGCCAGCGTCTGTGCAGCCCGTCCCCCCCGCGGCCATTCAGCCAGCCCCGGTAACCCAGGGCTCAGCCGACACCATCTCCCCCCCCGCCATGTCCCAGCCTCCGGCACAGCAGCAACAGCAGCAACAGCAGCAACAACAGCAGCAACAGCAACAACAACAACAACAACAGCAACAACAACAACAACCACAGACGGCAGCCGCTCCTCAGTCGCAGCAAGCCACCCAGCCTCCAAACATTCCTCACGGTGAGAGAGAGCCGCTGACCGCTGACCGGAGGGGGCGAGGGGGGGTGGGGCAGGGAGAGGTTAGGAAGAGACCGACTGGGAGATTTTTGTTAATGGAAAACGCAACCCAGAAATTGGATCGTCTTCCCGCTCCCTCCCCTCGGCCGGCTCCCGTCCCTGCTCTATGTCCCGTCCCACTGCCCTGCCCAAACCTCAGCGACTCCATCCCACAGCCGCTCTCCCTCACCTCCTTCAGGGCGCATCTCAAAACCCTCCTGTTTGACCGATCATGCCTTCGGGCAACCTCCTATCCCCCCTCCTTCCCCCACCCGCTCACCTCCCCACTCACCCTCCCCACTCTCCACCCACCCACTCCTGATCCCAACCCTCAGCTCGGACCTAAATCCTTGAGTGTCCAGCCCCGGGGCCTTGGGACATCCTCCCGACATGACAGACAAGCTGGTTTGCTTGTTTGTTAGAATAATATAATGATATTCGCCTCTTCTAGACGTCTCAAAGCTCTTCACAGGTTATACTGCAAAGTGAATTGACCGTGTATATTTTGTGGACGAAACGCGTCAGCCGATTGCGCACGGCAGCGTCCCCCACAAACAGCCGTGGGTTGAAATGCCAAAATTTATTACAGGTTCTTGTTGTGTAACTTGTCAACTTTGGCGGGATTGTGAAATGACACCCTCCTCCCCTCTGGATCTGTGTGCGTATGTTTGCAGGTCAGACAGCATTCCCAGGACAGCCGGCTCTGCCGTCCCAGCTGAACCCCAGCGCGGTGATCCCCCCGGCAGCGGCAGCGGCGGCGATGGCTGGTAATACGGGCGTCCCGTGTAGCGTGGCTAGTAGCATGACGGAGGGTGATCCCACCCACCCGCCCCACCCGGCCGTGCATGACCACTTACCCAGCAGCATGTGTGGGAGCCTCGCCGGGAGCCTGTTGCCGGGCGCCGTGCCGGTTAACCTGCCAAACTCGCCAGGCGACGGCGTCCCACCCTCCGTGTGTTTGACTTCTCCCAACCCAGGTTCAGCCGCCGCTCAGAACCCGGCGATAGTGGCTGCCATGCAGGGGAGTGTCATACCCACAGCCAGCCCACTGGCAGGTGAGAGAGAGAGAGAGAGAGAGAGAGCACGCCGCAACACACACACTCACACTCAAACACGCTCTCGCACATACGCTCTCACAAACCCTTTCACACACGTGCATTCTCACACATGCGCTCTCACATGCACGCACTCGTGTGAGTGTGTGTCAGCATGCGTGTGAATTTGTGACACATGCTGACACACACGCTCACACACTCACGCTTTCCACACTCACACGGTCTCACACGCACTCACACACACTCGCACGCGCTCTCACACGCACGTTCACTCGCAAACACACCCGTGCACACACACACACAAGTCTTAGCAAGACTTAACGCCCGGCTGGGACCACACTGACAAATGCGCGCCCGGGTGCACACACTCGCAAACACACACACTTGCTCACACACACACACACACACACACACGCCACTGTGTACCCAGGGAGTGGCTTGTGAGTGAGTGTAACCTGTTGTTTGTTTACAGAGCCGGGAGCATCCTTACAGACTGACGTGATGGCGCCGCCCGCGGCTGTGGTGGCTGCTTCCGTCCCCCCCTCACAGTGACCGGCTCACAGACCCGCCTCAAACACGCAAACTAGGTCCAGGTTCACAAGAGTTCAGTCAGCCCAGTGAAGAGCAGCCCAGCTGTGGTGGTGGGGGGGGGGGGAGGCGGGAGTGGGGAGGAGGGAGAGTCACGGATATCCCCCTACCATCCCCTCCCCCCTCTCTCCCACCCCACCCCCCCCCCACTCACCCCTTCCCTTGAGCTACGTTCCCGTGTCTCCCGAATCTCCTGCCAACACCCAGCTCTTGGCAAGACTTAACGCCCGGCTGGGACCTCACAGTAAGACGGTCAAATAATAAGCTATACAACTCATATTATTCTCGCCACTGGTGCGTCGGCTTGCTTCCGCTCCTCTCCTATTCGTGCACACGAGTGTGTGCGTGTGCAAGCACGCGTGTACACGCGTGCGTAGGCTCGAGGGTCTTGTCTCCAAACCCAATCGTGTTGGTGAATTTCACCAAAAGTTCCGAAGAAGGAGGAGAAACAATGGAACTTAAAAAAAATTATTATTATTGTTTTGGGTGGGTGGGGTGGTTGGGAAAAAAAAGTGGTTTCAAATATGATTTGGAACGCTTTTGAAAGGCTTCAGGGGGTAACATTCCTTAACATCCCCCCCA
>CM068772.1:1412946-1586068 GCA_035084275.1 Hydrolagus colliei | reverse complement strand
ACTTCACTCACCTCCATCTCGAGTGTTTGCCCGGGAATCGCTGCTTAGAACTGTGGCCGGCTTAGGGGGGGATCTTAATTTATTTGCTCAGCTGGAGTGAATGAATTGGCTAAGGGGTGATTGGTCGCTTTTACAGCTCTGCCCTCGACGGCCACAAAAGGATTAACGCGTGAGGCCTTGCCAGCGACAGACACCACTGTGGATTCCTGTCGCTCAGTGGTTGGCGCGCTCGGCTTCGCTGGGTTCGATTCCCAGGCGGGTCAGGTCTGCGCGAAACCTTGGGCATGTTTCCTTACTCCGCACTCCTTTTCTTCTCAGTCACGAGATTTTACAGTGTATCCTGTATTATTAGCTCAGTGGTTAGAGCGCTCGCCTTACAAACGTGAGAACTGTGTTCGAATCCAGGCAGGTCAGGGTGAAACCTTGGGCGAGTTTCCTTACTCCGCACACACACACACACACACACACACACACACACACACACACACGCCTAATAATAATCCGTCCAAAAAAACACAATAATAAAATTGGTCATTTCAATTCTCGACTGTGTGTGGGGGACGCTGCTGTGTGCAATTGGCTTCCGAGTTTCGCCCCCAAATATACAGTTAGTTCTGTGAATCCGGTATATTCTGTGAAGCTTTTTGAGACGTTGATAAGATGTGAAAAGCTCTATATCGAATGCAAGGATAATTATTATTATAATATTACTATTATATCCTGCGACGCTCTCATTGCTATAGACTCTGTCAAACGCAGGGATTATTAATTCAAAGAGAAGGGAGTTTCTCTCTCTCTCTCTCTCTCTCTGTGTCTCTCTCACACACACAGTGTCTGGCTGACAATCTCCCCAGCTCAGTGATGTGTGAGGGTCCCCACTGTGAGTGAGCAGCTGCTGTGATTTGCTGGCGATAGAGAGGCTTCTCCTCTTTGGCAGGGTCTTGGGAAAAGCCTGGGGATGTTTGGAGAGGATGATGTCACGCTGTAAAACCATCCGCTCCGTCCCTCCGTTCCTACTTTGGGGGCTGAACAGGGGTGGGGTAGTGAGTGGGGGTGGGGGGGGGGGGGGGGGGAGGGAAGCAGCCTGGGAGTGGAGGGAGGGAGGGAGGGGAGGGGAGGGGGCCGTAAATACAATCCAAGATGAAGGTCTTCAGGCAGGATTTGAAAGTGGGAGAAGGAGCGAGGGAGAGAGGGATTGAGGGAGGGATTGAGAGAGAGAGTGGGGGAGGGATTGAGTAGGGACAGATTGAGGGTGGGAGGGAGGGACTGAGGGTGGGAGGGATTGAGGGAGGGATTGAGGATGGGAGGGAGGGAGGGATTGAGGATGGGAGGGTGCGAGAGATTGAAGGAGGGAAGGAGTGAGGGTTTGAGGGATTGAACGAGGGAGAGATTGAACGAGGGAGGGATTGAGGGAGAGAGAGACAGAACTTCGGGGCATAGGAGCTGAAGGTGGAGGGTAGAGGAGGGGGACTTGGTAAACCCTCCCTCCAGTCCCGATGACCTGGAGGGTCAGAAGCCTCTGTACCCCACTCTGGGAGTTTGTTTTTTCTCACAAAGCCTCGGACTGTTTTTTTCCGACAACTCAAATATCCTAGCTTTGTTCATCCGCGATGGCTGTGGAGTAACACATGGTTCGGCAGATGGGGCGTTTGGGGGTAGGACAATCGGGAGCAAAAATATACTTCATCTCGCTCTGCGTTTACTGAGTTTGCCTCTGGTTTCTGGAAAATATCCAGTGTTGCCAGCTCCCCGTGTGGAGTTCCCCCTGTAGCTCAGTGGGTTAGAGCCCTGGCCTGGCAAGCGAGAGGACCCGGGTTCGATCCCCGCCTTCCAGGGCGAAATCTTAGGCAAGTTTCCTTACTCCGCGCACGCACACAAACACACACAAACACACACACACACAGATACACACACACAGTTGTTCGTCGATTGACGGATCAATTTTCAGGGGTAATAGTCCCTCCAAACAAAAATAATAATAATTTGGTCACTCAATCCATGACTGTTTTTTGGGGACGTTGCTGTGAGCCATTGGCTGCCCCGTTTCGCCCACAAAACACACAGTCACTTCACTTTACAGTGTATGCCGCGAAGCACTTTGCGACGTCTCAAAGACGTGATGAGGAGCTGTTCTATCGAGAGCAAGGAATATTATCAGTATCTGATCTGGAGGTGGGGCAGGGGAGGGAGAGAGGGAGGCAAGGGAGGGAGGGAGGAGGGAAGGGAGAGAGAGAGGGAGGGAGGCAGGCAACAACAACAACTTCGGTTTATATCGCGCTCTCCACACCGGATGGCATCTCAGAGCACTTCAGGCAAGGGGAGAGAAAAGGAGGGAGAGAAGAAGGAAGCAATGGAGGAAGGAAGGAAGGGTGGGAGAGAGGGAGGCAGAGTGGCAAGGAGAGAGAGAGGCAAGGCATGAGGAGGGAGGGAGGGAGGAGGGAGGGAAGGAGAGAGAGGCAAGGAGGGAGGAAGGGAGAAAGGGAAAGAGGCAAGGAGGAAGGAAGGAAGGAAGGAAGGAAGGAAGGAAGGAAGGAAGGAAGGAAGGAAGGAAGGAAGGAAGGAAGGAAGGAAGGAAGGAAGGAAGGAAGGAAGGAAGGAAGGAAGGAAGGAAGGAAGGAAGGAAGGAAGGAAGGAAGGAAGGAAGGAAGGAAGGAAGGAAGGCAGGCAGGCAGGGGGGGAGGGAAGGAGAAAGGCAAGGAGGGAGGGAGGGAGGGAGAAAGTCATGCTTTCAAAGTCCTAACAAGATGGTAAAGTGGAGCACTAAAGGGATCACGTTTGGAACAAGGTTTTGCAGGCGGCAAAGTCAAGTGAATTAGCATTTGTAGCCTTGGGGAGCAGAGCCAGAAGACCACTGTCACACCTAATTAAAGTCTCCGCACAACATCTTGTTAGTATCCAGAGATAACCCGCGGTATCTACAGGGCACACTTGACAGGCGAGCTCTCGGGTTCGCAGATAATTGGAATTGGCAACGAAACACATAGCGATTCCCTGGGGCTCGCGTTCCATCGGGTTTCAAAGACACACGCAACGGATGGCGGGTGTCCCCTCACAGAGCAGGCTGGGTATCAGGGCCTCTGCGTGGGCCAAAGTTACTACCACACCACCCCCCCGGGACCTCAATCGCCCATCGTAAGAAACAGGACATGCCGTAGAGTGTCTGTAGCTCAGTCGGTCAGAGCGAGAGGACCTGGGTTCGGTTCCCAGGCGGGACAGGGCGACATGTTGGACGAGTTTCCCTACCCCACCCTCCCCCACACACATACACACAACAACAACAACTTGGATTTACATAGCGCACTCCCTCTCTCCCAGCGTCTCAGAGCGCTTCCCAATAACGGATCCCGGGGCAGAGCCGGGGAGGGGGGGGTGGGGGGGGGGGGGGAGAGGCGGCTAAGAAAGTGACCGAAAGCGCGGTCGAAACGAAAGGTCTTTAGAGCCGAGACCCGAAAATAGGAAAGAAGGGAGTGAGAGGGAGGGAGTTCCAGAGACTGAAGGCACGGCCTCCGATGGTCGCGCACACACACACGCACACGCACACACACACGCACACAAACACTCACACGCGCATCTGTATGTCCTGCAGTTAGTCAATTGGCGGATGACTTTCCCGGGGGTAACAATCCCTTCGAAAACATTTTTTTTTCAATTCAATCACTCAATCCACAGCTGCGTGTGAGGGACGCCACCGCGCGCAATTGGCTGCTGCGTTTCGCCCACAAAATATACAGTCGAATCACTTGACAGTGTATCCTGGTGAAGGGCTTCGAGTCTAGAAGAGGTGATAAGAAGCTGTGTAAAATGTAAGGAGTATTATCAGACCCAAATTGTTTTCGCCAGATCCCCACCCCCTCCCTCAAAAGAATAGTGGTTCTACTTTAGTGTGAAAACCTCACAAAGCCGTTTGAGAGATCAAGGCAACAACAAATTGATCAGGGGAGAGAGGCAAGGAACGATTTTCGTTTCTCTCAGTCTCGCTGCCCGAGAGGCCGGTGGACACAGATGCAATTATGATTTTTCAAAAGGGATTTGCATAGGGACTGAAACAGCAAACATTGTGCAGGATTGTGGGGTTGAGAGCAGAGAGGGTGGGGGAGGGAGGGAGGGAGTGAGTGAGGGAGGGAGGGAGGAAGGAAGGGTAGGTGGGGAGGGAGGGAGGGGGGGAGGGAGGGAGGGGGGGGGGGAGGGAGGGAGGGGGGGAGGGAGGGGGGGAGGGAGGGAGGGAGGGAGGGAGGGAGGAGGGAGGGAGGGAGGGAGGGAGGGAGGGAGGGAGGGAGGGAGGGAGGGAGGGAGGGAGGGAGGGAGGGAGGGAGGGAGGGAGGGAGGGAGGGAGGGAGGGAGGGAGGGAGGGAGGGAGGGAGGGAGGGAGGGAGGGAGGGAGGGAGGGAGGGAGGGAGGGAGGGAGCCGGCACAGGCTAGGATGGGCCGAATGGCCTCGTTCCGTGCGGTGAGATTCTCTGACGCTGCGTTTGTGCCGAGACGATTTGCTGAGCTGATAAACACAGATTGCTCGCGAGGCGACGTGTAATGAGCTGCTTCACCGAGTGGAAAATAGAGGCTTTTTTTTGGTGTAAAAAATAAACCCGGAGGGGACTGGCTACAGTGACAACCCGGCTTTTAATTGAAAGTGTAATTGGAAATTTGGAGTCAATTTCTCTCGGTGCGGCGACTGGAACAGGCGTGGGGGGGGGGGGGGGGTGCGGATGGGTGGTGGTGGGTGGGGGGAGGGGGGGAGAGTCAGGGGAAGAGAGAAGAATGTCATGAAGGGAGTGGAGGAGGCGTGGGTGAGGGGAGCTAGATTCATCTGCGCCATTGTCGGTCAGGATACCATGAGTGACAGAGAGGCAGAGAGAGATAAACTCCTTTCTCTTTCCCAACAACAACAACGATAAAATTGCACGTATAGCGCCTTTCACGTCGGGAGGACGTCCCAAAGCGCTGAACAGTCAGTGGGGGGGGGGGGGGGGGGGGGGAAGGGAGGGGAGGGGAGGGGGAGGGGGGAGGTGGGAGGGGAAGGAGAGTGGGAGAGGGGCAAGACTTGGTGGGGCAGCCGAAGGCGCGGTGTGGGAACTTTCAGGTCCATCTGAACCGGGCACAGACAGGGAGTGGGGTTTAATGTGTCAGCGTCCCTCAGGCAGAGTGGTTTAACCCCCGCAAACCCTCCCCCCCCCACCCTCTCACCCCCCAGCGCTACGTTGGAACGTCGGCTTAGACCAAGGACCCAATGTGACCCTGGAAAGTCATGAGCGATTGACAGGGTTTTGCTAATAATAATAATCCTTGCATTTGATCTGGCGCTTTTCACGTCTTCTAGACTCGTGTCTCAAAGCGCTTCACAGAATATACTGTAAAGTGAAGTGACTGTATATTTGTGGGAGAGCGAAACGCGGCAGCCCAATTGCGCACGGCAGCGTCCCCCCCCCCACAAACACCGTGGGTTGAAATGACCAATTTTATTACTGTGTTTTATTGTGGGAGAGATTATTATGAGGCGCGCTCGTGCGTGCGTGCGTGCGTGCGTGTGTGCGTGGAGTAAGCAAACTTGCTTCGCCCTGACCTGCCTGGATTCGAACACAGGTCTCACACTTGTAAGGTGAGTCAGTGCTCTAATAGTGAGCTACAAGTCCACAGGACTGTCCCTCTCTCTCGCGATGGCCAAGCTATTTTTTGGGGTTTAGCTGGTTAGACTCCAACACACACTCTGGGCTCCCCCTCACCCCCCACCCACCTCCCTAACACCCCTCCAAGCTTTGGCTCTTGCCAACCTGCGCCTAATACTCTCCGGAATTGGGTAAGCAGGGGGTGGGTGAGAGAGAGAGAGAGAGAGAGAGAGAGAGAGAGCATTCCAACAATCTCTATCTCTGGGGTTTCCCTGTGTGAATGGGACGTGAGGAATTCCCAGTTGGGTTCGGAGGCTGTTAAGCAACAGTGACGGGATTCTGTGTGTGTCAGACAGACACCCGACTGATCCCCCCCTCCCCCCCCCGATAGAGGAGTGAGGACAGAGACCTGGAGGGGGGTGGGAGGGAGAGGGGGGGGGGAGAGGGAGAGGAGGCGCTGGAGTCAGGACGGGGAGATGGAGGATGGAGTGAGGTGATGTGCTAGTGATGGTTACTCGCAGTCGTTCCCGTAAGGAAAGGTTTCCAGTAAAGTGGGGTCCGAGGGGAGGGGAGGTCACGGGATTGCGGGCGAAAACATCAAGTACTAATGGGTGGTTTTAGCCACGGAATAACCTGAAGACAAGAGGGTAAACACAGCCGTGTGCATCAGCTAATGTTCCATCAATTAACTCACGTAGTCCCAACCCAGCCCCTGTTAGACGGTCTGGTCTGACCTTTAAATCGGATCGGAACAACACTCCTTGCCTTTGGTATAGACTAGAGCTTTTCACGTCTTATCGACGTCTCAAAGCGCTTCACAGAATACACTGCAAAGTGAATTAACTGACCATATGTGGGCGAAACGCGGCAGCCGATTGCGCACAGCAGCGTCCCCCAGCGTCGTGGATTCAAATGACCAATTTTTATTATTGTGCTTTTTTTTGAGGGATTATTATTAGGCGCGTGTTTGTGTGTGCGTGTGTGTGTGTGCGTGTGTGCGTGTGTGTGTGTGTGTGCGTGCGCGCGCGTGTGTGCGTGTGTGTGTGCGTGTGTGTGTGTGTGCGTATGTGTGTGGAATGAGGAAACCTGCCCAAGGTTTCGCCCTGACCTGCCTGGATTCGAACACGGGTCTCACGCTTGCAAGGCGAGTGAGTGAGTGAGTGAGTAAGTAAGTGAGTGAGTGAGTGAGTGAGTGAGTGAGTGAGTGAGTGAGTGAGTGAGTGAGTGAGTGAGTGAGTGAGTGAGTGAGTGAGTGAGTGAGTGAGTGAGTGAGTGAGTGAGTGAGTGAGTGAGTGAGTGAGTGAGTGAGTGAGTGAGTGAGTGAGTGAGTGAGTGAGTGAGTGAGTGCTCTAAACCACTGAGCTACAGGAGGTCCACAGGACTCGTTCTGAGCAGGTGTTGGGCAGCAAGTCGGGGGCTGAGTGTTGGCACTTTGCGAACTGAGGCTCCCAGATAAACGCTGCTGAGATAATTCACCATCTCTCTCTCTCTCTCTTTCATTTCTTTGTCTGAGATGTTGAGAGAGTCTGCGAGATGCTCTCAATTGTCACGAGCGTTTGAGCGGTAGTTTTGACGGCTGATTTCCTCCTCTGCCGATAACTGCTCAGTCGCAGATTGGCATCGTTGGGAGTCCTATAGCTCGGTGGTTAGAGTGCTCGCCTCGCAGGAGAGATGACCCGGGTTCAATTCCCAGGCAGTGAGAAAATTGGGCACATTTCCTCACTCTGCACACACACACACACACACATATGTGCGCACACGCACACACACACACACACACGCACACACACACGCACACACACACACGCACGCACACACATGCACACACACACACGCACGCACACACGCACACACACACACGCACACACACACACGCACACACACACACACACGCACACCTCAGTTTAACCAGCAGTAAGTAGGGACGTTTTGGGACGTCTGGAAAACGCGATTAGGCGCCGTGTCAAATATTATTTTATTACTATTAATCCCCAGGATTGAAATGTGTGGGTGTTTGGGGGTGGGGGAGAGTGACGGGCTGATACGGGAGGGACAGAGAGAAACTGAACCAAACGATATCCATCAGTTACTTCTTTTCATCAGCTCCAGAGACAGAAATAAAATGGTGGAAGGTTGAGTACAGAGAGGAGGCAGAGGACAACTGGACTGATTGGAATAAAAGCAACTGACGGTGTGTAAATGGCTGCAATTTCCTCTCTCGGTGTAGCACAAGAACAATCATCATCTGGCTAATCCATCCCCCCCACCATTCCCACCCCCGCTATCCTCGCAATCACTCCTGTCACCCACAAATGAGCTGTTGCCAGAGTGGCTGAGGGTCCTTTCGCTCAGAGGTTAGAGCGCTCGCCTCGCAAGCGAGAGACCTGGGTTCAATTCCGGACAGGAGGCGAAACCTTAGGCAAGTTTCCTTACTCCACACATACACTCACACACACACTCACACACTCACTCACACACTCACACACACACTCACACACTCACACACACACTCACACACACTCACACACACACACACTCACACTCACACACTCACACTCACACTCACACACACACACACACACTCACACACACACACTCACACTCACACACACTCACACTCACACACTCACACTCACACACTCACACACACACACTCTCACACACACACACTCACACACACACACGCCTGATAATAATTCCTAAAAAACCCCAATAATAAATTGGTCATTTTCAATCCACAGCTGTGTGTGGGGGACGCTGCTGTACGCAATTGGCCGCTGCGTTTCACCAGAGATATATACAGTCAATTCGCTTTACGGTACATTCTACCAAGCGCTTTGAGACGCCTCGAAGACGTGATAAGGCGCTGTATCAAATGCAAAAATGACTATTTATCAATAATACATAAACAAACACAACACTTAGGATGCAGCTATCACGTGGCAAAGCACTTCACTCGCCCCCGCAAAGCGTAGTGACTGTGTGTTTTGCGGGCGAAAAGCGGCAGCCAATCACGCACGGCAGCGTCCCCGCAAACAGCCGAGGATTTGAGTCAACACATGAATATTATTACCCCAATTTCCCATCCCAAGTCCTCATCTCCACAGCAGCTGCTGCGGCTCAGTGCACTTGTCCTGCAAGCTGGGGAGACCCGTGTTCGAATCCAGGCAAGTTTCCTTGGGCGAGTTTCCTTACTCCACGCACACGCCTCATAATAATCCGTCCAAAAAAAACACAATAGTAAAATCGGTCATTTTCAACCCTCGGCTGTTTGTGGGGGAAGACGCTGCTGTGCGCAATCGGCTGCCGCGTTTTCGCTCTCCCACAAATATACAGTCAATTCACGTTACAGTCTATTCTGTGAGCGCTTTGGGACGTCGATAGGATGCGAAAAGCGCTATATCACATGCAAGGATTATCTCTTGTTGTTTCTTCTCCCCCTTCTCCCTGAAGAGGGAGCGGGAATCTGATGTGTTGAACTGTAAGCCTCTCTTACTGCGGTCGTTGATAAGCACAGAGCTTGTGGAAAGCCCAACGTTCCACAATCATTTCCCCGTCGAATAAGAAGATGAGAATATCCGGTTGATATCGGTGTCGAGTTGATTCCTCTCCCTTTCATTTCCCCATTGGCCAAGTGTGTCGTCCTTCCCTTTCGTAGAAGATAATGATAATCCTTCCAATCCCACTTTATTATCAATTACCCCACAAAATGCCCTGTAATAATGGGAATAATCCTCGCGTTTGATATCGCGTGTTCTTCACGTCTTCTAGACGTTCCCAAAGCGTTTCACAGAATATACTGCAAAGTGAATTGACTGTCTATTTGGGCACGAAATGGCGCACAGAGTTCCCCACAAACAATCGTGGATTGAAATTATATATTTTTTTGTGTAGGGGGGGGGGGGGATTATTATTGTGGAGTAAGGAAACTCGCTTTACAGTGTGTCCTGCAAAAGAGTTTTGAGAGGTCTCGAAGACGTGATAAGGTGCTGTATTATTATTATTGTCGCCATGTCGTTAAGCTTCCGCGACGGGATAAACTGTGTAGTGTAGGGACTGTGTGTTTTTCCCAGGAGGGAGGGAAGCTTGTTTTTGCTCTGTCTATCTCCCTTCTCCTTCTCTTTCGATCTCTCGTCTCTCTCTGTCTCTCTCTCTCTCTCTCTCTCTCTCTCTCCTCTCGCTTCTGCTCTTCCCTCCCCACCCCCTCCCCCCCCCCCCCCCCACTCCTCTCTCTCTCTCTCTCTCCCCCCCACCTCTATCTCTGCGTGACTCTCTCACCAGCATCACATTGCCTTCGGGAATGAACCATTAAAGCTACTCTGTAAACAATACGCTTCAGATTAGAATTACATGGGTCTGACAGCGGGTGGAAAGGAATAAAGCAATCACAGTGTCTCAGATTTGTTCTCAAGCTTCTCTGATATCGTTAGAGCACCAGGTTTGAATTACTGTGTGTTCTCCATTGTCCTTTGTCTGTCCCGAAGACCGACCCTGGGCGGAAGACAAATCGATTGGAAGACGTGTCTCGAACCCAAGACAGAGGGACGTTCGGGAGGCAAAAGTGGGAGGCGGAGTCCCTGTAGCTCAGTGGCTTTAGAGAGATCGCCCCCCCCCCCCCACCCACCCACGAGCGAGGGGACCTGGGTTCGATACCGGGGTCAGGGCGAAACCTTAGGCAAGTTTTCTTACCCCGCACACGCACACACACACACACCGCACACCTGGAGTGAGGAGACTTGCCCAATGTTCGCCTCAGCTGGAGTCAGTGGTTAGAGCGCTCGCCCTACAACGTGAGACCTGTGTTTCGAATCTAGACGGGTCAGGGTGAAACCTTGGGCAACTTTCCTTACTCCACACCCCCCTCACCACCACCCCGCACCCCCCACCCCCCCCACCCCCCCCCCCCACACACACACACACCTAATAATAATCTCCCCACCCAGAAAAAATTGGTCATTTCAAACCAAGGCTGTTTGTGGGGGACGCTGCTGTGCGCAATTGGCTGCCGCGTTTTGCCCACAAATATCTACAGTCACTTCACTTTACAGTCTATTCCGTGAAGCGCTTTGAGACACAGTCCAGGTAGAAGACGTGACAAGGTGCTGTGTCAAATGCCAGGATTATTATTAATATCATAATGATTATTACTGTCGGGAATCGAACCCCGGGCCCTCTGGCTTGGGAGACGAGCGCTCTGACCACCGAGCTCCGGGAGCCTGGTGGACGGGCGTCTCTGAACAACGAGAGGACCAGCGTTGTGAGAGCGAGAGCAACCCCCCCCCCCCCCCCCCGCGCCCCCACCCCCCCACCCCCCACACACACACAAATTCCTGCCAATTAGCTCAGATGCAAAACCTAAACATGCGTCAGTGTTGGACTAAACAGAAGGAGGCCCTGTCGAGTCCTTAGTTAAGCGTTCTCCATCTAATTGCTGCCTATTTTCCCTTCCCTCGGCAGATGCCTCGCACACAGGGGTAGAAATTCTGTACCGTTGCCAAAGGCAAGATAGCAGCGGGTGACTGGCTGTTAACGGGGAAGGAAAAAGTGACAGATTGTCCCTCTCTCTCTCTCTCTCTCTCTCTCTCTTTCTCTCTGAGAATTGGAGAAATGTGGGTCATTTTCTGATCGGGCAAGGCCGAGAACTCCAATTCCACCCCACCGCTCCCCCTCGCCTCTCTCCTCCTCGCTGAAATAAACCTCAAACCATCGTTCCAACCCTGGTATCATCTTATCACCAAATGGCTGGTGCTGTCTCGAGGAATAACTGATCGGAACAGATACTTGATCTCTGAGGAGATCAGTGGGTTAGGTTAGAGCGCTCGCCTCGCAAGCTAGAGGACCCGGGTTCGATTCCCAGGCGGGCCAGGTCAGAGCAAAACCTGAGGCAAGTTTCCTTACTCCATACATACGCACACACACACTCTCACACACACACATGCACACACCCTCACACACATGTCTTGTTTACCCAGCAGTAAATAGGAACCCAGTTGTTAGTCGATTGGAGGATCGCGGTAATAATTTAATTCCTCCCAAACTTTTTGGGGGAAAAAAATTATAATTTGGTCACTGAACCACAGCTGTTTGTGGGGACGCTGCTGTACGCAATTGGCTGCTGCGTTTCGCCCACAAACATACACGGTCATATAAATTCGCAGTGTATTCAGTGAAGCGCTTTGGAGCGTCTCGAAGATGTGATTTTCTTTCCTGTGATCACACAGAGAGAGAGAGTGGGGGTGAGGGTGGGGTGGGGGGGGGGGGGGGGGAGAGAGTGGGGGGAGACAGAGAGAGGAGGAGAGAGTGGGGGGAGAGAAAGGGTGAGAGAGTGAGAGAGAGAATGGGGTGAGAGAGTGGGGGCGAGAGAGTGAGGGAGAGCGTGGGGGAGAGAGGGGGGAGGGGGAGAGTGAGGAAGAGAAGGGGGGAGAGTGAAAAGAGGGGAGAGAGCGGGCTGGAGAGCGGGGGGGGGGGGGGGGGGCAGGAGAGAGAGGTGGAGAGAGGAAGAAAGGGGTCAGAGAGAGGGGAGAGAGAGTGAGATTTTCCGATCGAGACTCAAATTATTTCTGTTCCAAGTGAAGAAAGTAAAGTGGCTTTGGTTTTGCCAGTGGTGCTGACAGAGGAGGGAAATCAAATGGAATTTTAATATTAGTTTATGTCACACTTGAGGCTATAAGAAGGAATTTCTGATGATCTCGCAGTCGAATGTGAAATTTATAATGCGTGTGACTGGGACTGACAGAAACTGTGTAAGGCCCCCTGCGTCTCAGAGGCCGCGTGTGAGGCTTTGAAGCCCGAAAATAGCCGGCAAAACAAAGGTCCTTTTCAACAACAACAACAACAATGAAATTACACTTTCACGTCACGAGGACGTCCCAAGGCGTTGGACAGTCACCGCTTGGGGTCAGGGACGGGGAGGATGGAGGGTGGAGGGAAAGGGGTTGGGGGGGGGGGGGGGGGGGGGGGATTTGGGGTGACCGATGGATGGAAGAGGAGGGTCTGGAGGTGGGACTTGAAGGAGGCCGGGGAGGTTGGGTGGGGCGAGGTGGAGGGTCTGCGGGATGGAGTTGGGGGTCAGAGCGGCTGGAGGCTCGTCCGCCAATGGTGGTGGGGGTGGGGTCGGGGAACGTGGAGCAGGCCAGAGTCTGCTGGGCAGAGGGAGGGGGGGAGGGCAGTTTGGTAAGGGGGACAGGAAGTCACGGATGTGAGGTGGGGGGGGGGGGGGGGGGGGCGAGGCCGTGGAGGCCTTTGGATGTGAGGACCACGATCTTGAATTGGATCCTCTGGAGGATGGGGAGCCAATGGAGACGGGGGCGAGGATGGGGGAGATGAGGTCACGGAGCTTGGAGCGGTGGAGGAGGACCTGGTTATTTTCAACCTATGACTGTTTGTGTGTGGAGGTGGGGGGGGGGGTGGTCGCTGCTGTGCGCAATTGGCTGCCGAGTTTCGCCCACAAAATATACAGTCGCTTCACTTTACAGTATATTCTGTGAAGCGCTTTGAGACGTGGATAACATGTGAAAAGCGCTACATCAAATGCAAGGATTATTATTATTATATTTTGTTATCGCTGCCCCGGTTCTAACGAGTCTCCTGGGATGGTGGGGGGGGGGGGGGGCGGGGGGGGTTAAGAGCCAAAGAAAAAATAAAATCGCTTCCGAACGCGCGCAATTGAATGGCTTTGGCAACCAACAGCTTGAATTCATCAAGACCAGAAAGTTAACAGGCAGATCAACTGACCTCACTCTCCACCCTCTCTCCCATTCCCCGCGTCCTCCATTTGCAACGCAATTAACTGGGTGACTGTGCGGTGTTAGTGTTACACAAAGCCAACCTTAACAAAGCCACCAGCCCCGTGAACGGCATGAAGTTAGTGACTAAACACACTCGAGTTACACATTACACCCCTCCCACACCCACACGCACACACACACACCTCCCCCGCCCACACAGACCTACACGCGCGCACACGCACACACGCGCACATCCCCCACACGTACATCCTCCCCCACACACACACACACATTCCCCTGCACACACACACCCATATGCTCTCTCCCCCACCCCTCACACACACAACTTGCACTTCAGGTAGCTTTCTGGGGCTCACAATCACCCACACCTTCCCCACCACCCTCACACACACGCCCGCATACACACACCCACACGCGCGCATGCACACGCACATACGTATCTCACAACTCCATCATTGTGGAATCCTAGAGCTCAGTGGTTAGAGCACTCGCATAGCACTTTTCACATCTTCTAGACTGTGTCTCAAAGTGCTTCACAAAATATACTGTAAAGTGAAGTGACTGTATATTTGTGGGAGAAACGCGGCAGCCGATCGCGTCCCCCCCACACACACAGCCGTGGGTTGAAGTGACCAATTTATTATTTTTTATTGGTGGGGGGATTATTATTAGGTATGTGTTGTGTGGGTGGGTGTGTGTGTGTCTGTGTGTGTGTGTGTGTGTGTGTGTGTGTGTGTGTGAAACTTGGGCAAGTTTCGTTACTCCGCACACACACACACAAACGCGCGCCTAATAATAATCCGTCCAAAAAAAAAACCACGATAATAAAATGAATTATTCCAATTATCCCACACAAACGGCTGTTTGTGTGGGACGCTGCTGTGCGCAATTGGCTGCCGCGGTTCGCCCACAAATCTACAGTCAAATCACTTGACAGTATATTCTGTGAAGCGCTTTGAGACATCGATAAGTTGTGAAAAGCGCTACGTCAAATGCAAGGATTATTATTATTCTATTATATTTTGTGTGCGAAACGTGGCAGCCAATTGCACCCAGTGGTGTCCCACAAACAGTTATGAATTGAGCCACAACATTTTTATGATGATTTTTATTTTGAAAGGGGATTATTACCCCCTGAGCAGCAATCCCCCGATCGACTAACAACTGAGTTCCTCGCAGTTGATGAGAGCAATAATTTGTGGGGTGGGTGGGTTGCTCTCTCAAAACACTGAGAGAGAAGTTTGTTGTTTGTGTGTGTGTGTGTGTGTGTGTGTAGTAAGGAAATCTGCCCAACATTTTGGGAAGAATTCAGGAATCGAACCCGGGTCCTCTGGCTTGTGAGGCGAGCAGTCTACCTTGAGCTACAGGGACATCTAACGAATGTCCATCGATCACCTCCCCCTCCAAAACCTTTTCTCCAGCAGTTAACAATAATAATAATAATCCTTTCATTTTGATTCAGCAGCTTTTCACATCTTATCTGCATCTCAAAGCGCTTCACAGAATATACCGTAAAGAGAATTGACTGTGTATGTGTTTGTGGGCGAAAACGCAGCACGGCAGCGTCCGTCTCTCCCCCCCCCCCCCACCCCCCCACACCACACACAAACAAAATGACCAATTTGACAGACAATTCCTCGGGAAATTTTGCCGAGCTTGTCAGCTGCTGTGATAGTACAGAGGCATTCGATTCTCCCCCCTGTCGGAGCTCATCTCTGCAGCCTTCAGTCCAACGCCAAGACAGATATCTCTGCTGCCCTGCGATCCGACCCGTCAACCGACAACCAGCCAGGAGCGTTTCTGCCGTGAGCGCGCTCTGTCCGCCCGTCCGCAGCTCGGCAAAATCGCTTCAGACGGCGACGTTCACGTGGAGGACGCACGTCTTAAAGTGCGCAACGCGAGAATCCATGGTGCCTGGCGGGGTGGTGGGGGGGGAGGGGCGGGGGGGCAGGGGGGGGGCAGGGGGGGGGGGGGTAATAGGATATCCGAAAGCGAGGTCGCCAAGCTATAACAATCCCCGCGTTTGACACAGCGCTTTTCTACGTCTTCGAGACGTCTCAAAGCCTCATCCACACGCCTAACGATCATCCCGCCAAAATAATCCGTCCACAATAATAACATCGGTCGTTTCAACCCACGGCTGTTTGTGGGGGGGGGGGGGAAACGCCGCTGTGCGCAATCGGCTGCCGCGTTTCGCTCTCCCACAACTATATATATATATATATACGGTCGATTCACTTTGCAGGCTACTCCGCGAAGGGCTTTGAGACGTCGGCAAGATGTGAAAAGCCGCGATATCGAATGCGAGGATTATTACTATTACGGGAACCAGCCGTAAAGCGAATCGACTTGCGTAGTGACCTGCGGGCGAAACGCGGCGGCAAACTGCGGCCAGCGGGGTCCCGCAAACAGCCGTGGATCGAGGGAATTATTTTCGAAGGGTTTATTGCCCCGCGCCCCATCGCCTCACACGCAGGTTCCTACTGTTGTGTAAACCGAAGCGCGCGCGTGCGTGTGTGTTATGTGTGCGTTGTGTGTGTGGAGCCTTGTCCCGCTCGCCCGCCGGGCTGGGAATCGAACCTGGGTCCTCTGGCTTGCGGGGGCAATAGGACTCTAACCGCTCCTCTGCGGGAAGTGGGGGGAAAACAGCAGCCCTGCAGATGTAGGTAAACAGAGACCATACAGTGCGGAGAGAGGCAGCGGCTCACACATAGCTAATAGCGATTTAACTCCTGCTGCCAGGCTGGGAGAGTCTACATGACTGCCTGTAGCGCTTACCAATCAGTAATTGCAATGAATACAACGTCACTCCCCCTGTAAGTGGTTGAAACAATACAGGGACATGTACCAGACTAGAGAGAGGGAGAGAGAGAGAGAGGCTTTAACTTTCCATCAGCGCTCGAAGTTATCTGGTGGACGTTGTCTTCAAACGAAGGAGATGGAGGGAGGGAGGGAGGGAGGGAGGGAGGGAGGGAGGGAGGGTGGGAGGGAGGGAGGGAGGGAGGGAGGGAGGGAGGGAGGGAGGGAGGGAGGGAGGGAGGGAGGGAGGAGGGAGGGAGGGAGGGAGGGAGGGAGGGAGGGAGGGAGGGAGGGAGGGTGGGAGGGAGGGAGGGAGGGAGGGAGGGAGGGAGGGAGGGAGGGGAGGGAGGGAGGGGAGGGAGGGAGGGGAGGGAGGGAGGGAGGGGAGGGAGGGAGGGCAAAAATAAAGAGGAAAGAGAGAGATTGACACAGAAGAGAGAAAGCTAGAGAGTACAAAAATACAAAAGAGAGAGAGAGAGAGAGCTCGCAAGGGAAGAGATGGGGAGACACAGGGAGAGACACAGAGAGAGAGAGAGAGAGAGAGAGAGAGTGGAATAAAAACATGGGCTCCCTCCCAAATTGGATGTAGGTTGCAGTTTGCGTTTCCAGGAATTGGAACGTAATCAAACGCAGCTTCTAATTTATTATCAATTAACAATAAAATAACTTCGCCCACGAAACACACAGTCAGTTCATTTTACAGTGTGTCCTGCGATGTGTTTTGAGATGCATTGACGAGATGCTAAGACGCTGTGTGTATGATTCGACTGGTTCATTAATAGGGATCCCGCTGCTTGATCTTCGAAGCGTTTCACATTGAGACAGCGAGGCGAGCGAGGCAGAGCCGGGAAGCAATTTAACGTCTGAGCGCAGGCATTCGCGGAGCGCGTTGCAGACTCGCGCACCGAGGGAGAGATAAAGGCCAGGTGCATACTGTGCTTATCAAGGCAAGGCTTCCTTCACGGATACATAACAACATAAGAATTAGGAGTAGGAGTAGGCCATTCAGCCCCTCGAGCCCGCCCCGCCATTCAATAAGGTCACGGCTGATCTTCCAATCTAACTCCACCTGCCCCCCCACCCGCCTTATCCCCATATCCCTTAATCCCTTTATCCAGAAGAAGTCTGTCAATCTCTAGTCTTGAATATGTTCAAGGACTGACTGAGCATCTACAGCCTTTTGGAGCAGAGAATTCCATCACTTCACTGCCCTCTGAGTGAAGAAGTTTTTCCTCAACCCAGTGTGAAAAGGCTGACCCCTGATCTGAAGACTGTGACCACCCCCCCTAGTTACAGACCTCTCTGACCCCAATTGTACAGCAACATCGCTCTGTGCCATCTCTCCACATCTCCAAAGTTTGGCACCTGGGCCAATCTTCTGGCACCTTTGCCAACCGAGGAACAGGGACCATCAGTGTGTCAGCCAGTCCCAAACTCCCAACACCAAACTCTCCCACCAATGCGTAGCCTCGTCCCAGCAGGTCAGTAGGAACCCTGTTGGTAGTCGATTGGCGGATCGCTATTCGGGAGCGATAATTCTTTCCCCCACCCCGCCCCGCCCCCCCCACCCTCCAACCTCCCCCCCAAAAAATAATAATAATAATTCGGTCATTTCAACCCCCCCCCCCTCCCCCCGCTGTTTGTGGGGGACGCTGCTGTGCGCAATTGGCTGCCACGTTTCGCCCACAAAATGTGCAAAGCGTCTCGAAGACGTGATAAGGCGCTGTATCAAATCGATAGAGCGCTTTGCACGCCCAACTGGGCGTCTCAAATTGTCCGGCCTTGAGCACGCAAGTTGTAACAGACGGACAGACAGCCGGCCAGCCAGCGAGCGCAGCAACCTGTAACTATCTCGCCAAATCCTCCCTAGGTGTGAAAATTCATTGCCTCAATCAACCACTGGACGAAATCACTTGTTCAACTCCGATTGCCCACTAGACAGTGAAAGCATAAAACTCTATTGATTTTCCCCTCAGCTATCTGCGTTCTCATCTCAGGCACATTTTCCACTAGCTCCGGCTTTTCTGGTTTAATCTCTCTCTCTCTCTCTCACACACACACACGCACACACACACACAAACCCACCACCCCTGCCTGCTCTCCCAACCCTTTCCCATTCCCCCACTCCCTCCCTCCCTCCGTCCATCCCAACCCAACCCATTCTCTTGCCCACCTGATTTTTTGGGGTTAAATCCATGCTATCTTTCCAATTTAGTTCTTGTTTGATCCCCGTTTTCTCTGGTCGATAGCTGGTTATGTTTGACACAGAGATTTGGAAACCATTTACGCGGAGGTACTTTCTGGGAGAAGGTTTATTGCCTTCTCTCTAATCAGTGGAACCCGGAGTCCTGTCCTGTCCAGCCACAATCTGTGTAGGACCAGGGCTTGGAAGAAACACCCCCCCTACCCCACCACCCCACACTCTCCCCTCCCTCCAGCCCCTATCACCCCCCACCCACTCCTCACTGCCCCTCCCAATTGAATATAGAAAATCTTGAAACGTTCAGCCCATCATGGAGCCCTGTAACTCAGTGGTTAGAGCGAGAGGACCCAGGTTCAACTCCCGGAAGACTGAGACCAAAACGATAGGGAAGTTTCCTTACACTGCATACACACACACACCACGCACACACGCACACACACACACGTGTGCACACATACTACACACACATATACACACAAACAAACACACCTCCGTTTACCCAGGACTAAAAAGGAACTCAGCTGTTATTCGATTGGCAGATTGCTTATGGAGGGGGTGGCGGGGGGGGAGAGAATAATCTCTTTTTGAAGAGAATAATCTCTTCAAAAAATTTTTTACATAAAAAAATAATAAATTGATCGTTTCAACCCACGGCAGTTTGTGGGGGGGACGCTGCTGTGCGCAATTGGCTGCCGCGTTTCGCCCACAAAATACACAGTCGATTCACTTTACAGTATTGAGCGCTTTGAGACGTCTCAAAGACCTGAAAAATGCGCCGTGTCAAAAACTGCCAGGATTATTATTTATGATTATTATTAATTATGATTATTATACTAAGATTCAAAGTGCGCAATTTTTTTCGTTTATTACCCTGCGCCCCCCCCCCCACACACACACACACACACAACCACAAAAAAGCGACGTGAAAACGCCCAGGTTTATTTCCAGCTCAATAAATAACAGCGGAGAGCGCTGCCTATCCTCTGGCTCGCTCCGACAGTTGCTTCGATGAGCTTCTCACAGAGATTAATGCTTTGCTAGGGCGTTTCATGAATATTTCTTCCCTCCGCGTCGCTGCTCCCCAAACAAACTCATGTGATGGTTCCAACCCCCTCCGGCTCGGCAGGATCTCCCCCCCACCCCTCCCGCCTTCCCCCAGCATTGGCAAAACCATGAGGAATAATAATATTCACAATAATAATAATTTAAAAAATAATAAGAATGAACAATAATAATTAATCAAATATTATTATTAATAATAATCAAATGTTTCACTTCAATTAAATTGTTCACGGCTGTTTGTGGGGGGGACGCAGCTGTGCACAATCGGCTGCCGCGTTTCGCCCACAAATATACAGTCAATTCACTTGACAGTCTATTCTGTGAAGCGCTTCGAGACACAGATTAGAAGACGTGCAACGGCGCTATCTCAATTGCAAGGATTATTATCATTATTAATCGTGTCACACCTTCAAGGCATCTCGAAGCGCTTCACGGTTTGCCCTGTGAGGTGGAGTGACTGTGAAGTGGAGTGACTGTGTTTTTTTCTGTGGGTCGAACGCAGCAGCGTCCCCACAAACAGCCGGGGATCGCGCGGCCACATTCTGCTGTCTAAATTGACTTTTCCCAAGCGATAATTACCCTCGGAAATCAATTGCAATAACTTGCAATTGATTTCCTGATTAGTAACCTGGGGGGGGGAACAACAACAACAACAACTCTCGCTCATATAATAATAATCCTTGCATTTGATGTAGCGCTTTTTCATATCTTCTGGGCGTCTCAAAGCGCTTCACAGAATAGACTGTAAAGTGAATTGACTGTATATTTGTGGCGAAACGCGGCAGCCGATTGCGCACAGCAGCGTCCCCCACAAACAGCCGTGGGTTGGAAAATGACCAATTTATTTATTTTATTGTTTTCGAGGGAGTATTATCAGTCGTGTGTGTGTGTGTGTGTGTGTGTCTGTGGAGTAACTTAACCCTGACCTGCCTGGATTCGAACACAGCTCTCACGCTTGTAAGGAAGGCGAGTGCTCTAACCACTGAGCTACAGGGACTCTGTATCCTCAGCCATGATTAGATGGATTTCTGCTGGAAGGTATTATTTGTGGGGTGGGTGCTGGTCAGGGGGTGTGGGGTGGGGGGGGGGGGGGGGTGCAGGGTATAGTTTTTGGGGGGCACACGGCATGCCAGGGGACTGGCAGGACGGAGGGTGAAGTCCCTGTGGCTCAGTGGTTACTAGCGCTCTCCTTACAAACATGAGACCTGTGTTCAAATCCAGGCAGGTCAGGGCGAAACCTTGAGCAAGTTTCCTTATTCTACGCGCGCGCGCGCACGCACGCACGCACGCACGCACGCACACACACACACATCTAATAATAATCCGTCCATAAAAAAACACAACCCTGTAATAAAATTGTTCTTTTCGATCCACGTCTGTTTGTGGGGGACGCTGCTGTGCGCAATCGGCTGCCGCGTTTCGCCCACAAGTATATACAGTCACTTCACTTTACAGTGTGTCCTGCGAAGCGCTTTGAGACGTCGATAAGATGTGAAACGCCGCGATATCAAATGCCAGGATTGTTATTATTATTATTACAATTATTAAGCCGAACTCGGTGGATCTCAGTATTCTTTCGGCAGCAAATGATTTTCTTTTGCTGATGGGAGTGAAGCGAGTGGCTTCTGTCACAATCATTCCAACCTGACCTGCTGTAATAATCACCTTTCACACCCCCCCACACCCCCCCGCCCCCGTTTCGCTCTCTGACAGTCCATCTGTTCAGCTGCTTTTGGCTGCGAATTATCAGATTAATTTTTGTTTCCCTGCGTGAATTTCAGCACTTATCTCGGTGTCAGCGAGAGGCAATCGAGCACTTTTCCACCCTCTGCACTCACAACTGGCTGAGGTCAGGCTCTCTCGTTCTCTCTCTTTTTCTGCCTCTCTCGCTGTCTTCCTCTACCCTCCCTCACTCTATTTTCTCTCTCTCTCTCTCCTCTCCCCTCTCTTTTTCTCTCCCCCTCTCCCACTCTCTCCTCCCCTTTTCTCTTGTCTCTCCCCCTCCCTCCTCTCTCTTTCTCTCTCCCTCTCTCTCCTTTCTCTCTTCTCTCTCCCCCTCTCTCTCTATCTTTATCTCCCTCCCCCTCCTCCTCTCTCTTTGCCAGCAGATTTCCATGGGTTTCAAAGTAGTCCGTATTGTGACTGATGTCCTTTAATAATTAATCCGTGACTTTGGTAATGAGACTTCACGACGATTTTACAGGTCAAAATATGGGTTTGGAAGCCAATGACCCTTTGGCCCCCTCCCAGACCCCCTCCCTACCTTCCGCCCATCAGAGTTTTTTTTTAATTTGTAGAGTGACTGCCCAAGGTTTCGCCCTGACCTAACCTCCCTGGAATCGAACCCAAGTCTCCCGCTTGTAAGGCAAGTGTTCTAACCGCTGAGCTACAGGATGTCCAGAAGCCACAACAATAATAATATAATAACATAATAATAATCCTTGCCTTTTTATATCGCGGCTTTTCACATCTTACCGACGTCTCAAAGCGCTTCACAGAATATACTGTGAAGTGAAGTGACTGTATATATTTGTGGGCGAAACGCGGCAGCCGATTGCGCACAGCAGCGTCCTCCACACACAGCCGTGAGTTGAAATGACCAATTTTTATTATTGTGGTTTTTTGGGGACAAATTATTTATTAGGCGCGTGCACGCGTGCTCGTGTATGTGTGTGCGTGCGTGCGTGCGTGTGGAATAAGGAAACTTGCCCAAGGTTTCGCCCTGACCTGCCTGAATTCGAACACAGGTCGCGCAATTGTAAGGCGAGCGCTCCAACCACCGACATACAGGAGCTCCTTAAGCTATACAATAAGATGCTCTACCTTTCGCCCACAAATATATAGTCAATTCACTTCACAGTATAGTCTGTGTAGCATTGGGACGTCGACAAGACGTGAAAAATGCTCTTATCAAATGCAAGGATTAGTATTATTATTATTATTATTCGAAGGGAATCCAAATGTGATCTATGCCAGGACTCACATCGCCGAGGCCGTCCCTGCTGTTTGACTGATGATTTCTTCGCACTGATGTGTCCTTGAGAAGCTACGAAAAAGCCTTCAAACTTTTTCTTTCCAACAATTCGATCGCAGATGACACAAAGCACTTGGCATGGATTAAATCCACAAAGCCTGCTGCCTCTTAAACCACTCTCTCACTCTCTCTCTCTCTCTCTCGACACGCTTTCCAAATTCTTACCAGCAGCCGGCTTTTATCCTGATTTAAGCGAAAAGTTTCAGTTCCGAGTAGTGATTTGGGCAATTTAGTGGAAAGGGGGAGGTGGGGAGGGAGACAGAGAGAGTGTGTCAGAGAGAGAGAGAGAGAAAAAACACAAACATTAAAAAAAAAAGGCAATGTGAGCTTTGGCAGATGAAAAGCGGCTTCAAACAGAGGAGACTTGCTTTGAGCAGCCGTTTCAATTTAAGAAGCTTATTCCACGGAAATTCAGCATTAAATAATCTTAGGTTATTTATCAGTGGAGATTGTCTCTCGCCGAACGCTTGGGAGTAATTTTCTGCTGCGTAGTGCGGTTCTCGCTGTAGTTGCTGAAGTTAAAGCAGCCGTAAAGATTCTGTCTTGACATATACCACCACCCAATAACTATAACTAGGGGGACATAGTTTTAAGATTTCGCACTGAGTTGAGGAAAAGCTTCTTCACTCAGAGGCCAGTGAATTGATGGAATTCTCTTCCCCCAAAAGGCTGTAGGTGCTCAGTCAGTCCTTGAACATATTCAAGACTGAAATTGACAGATTTCTTATGGACAAAGGGATTAAGGGATATGGGGGCAGGTGGAGTTAGATTAGAAGATCACCTGTGATCCTATTGAATGGCAGGGCAGGCTTGAGGGGCTGAATGGCCTACTCCTGATCCTAATTCTTAAATTCTTAAGTTCACCCTCTCCCTCCCTCCCTCCCTCTCCCTCTCCCTCCCTCCCTCCCTCCCTCCCTCCCTCCCTCCCTCTCCCTCCCTCCCTCCCTCCCTCCCTCACTCCCTCCCTCACTTCCCTCTCTCTCTGGCGAAACATTCTGCTAATTTTAAGACCTCACAGCCCAGTGCAGCTCTGGGGGAGACACCAGCATTGGCGGACGATGGGACATTAAACCCTCACCCCCTGTCATCTTTGCCCTGTTCAGGCGGACATTAAAGATCTTGCATCGGTGTTGGAAACGAGAAGGGAGTTTCCCTCTCTCTCCCTCCTTTTCTCGTTTTCTCCCCATCTCTCTCTCCCTTTCTCCCCCTCTCTCTCTATCTCTCTCGCTCTCTGTCTCCCACCCCCACCCACCGGTCTCATAGCTGACAATCCCACTCCTCAGCCCAAGATAAAATTGTGCGCTTGCCTCGAGGCTGTTTGGGGAATGGGGGGGGTGGTGGTGGGGGGGGGGGGGGGGGGGGGAGAGACGGGGGGGGTGGAAGAGATGGGGACGACGACAGCGCTGTGTGCAAATTAGCCGCTACGTTTCGCCCACAAAAACTTCAGTCACAAGTACACAGTCCATCATGAGAAACGCTTTCGATACAGTGCGCTCGATGACATACTAATAATAATAATCCTTGCATTTGATAGAGTGGCTTTTCACGTCTTATCGACGTCTCAAAGCGCTTCACAGAACACACCGTAAAGGGAATTTTCCCGTGTAAAAGCTTCAACACACACACACGTAATAATAATCCCTCAAAAATAAAATTGGTCATTTTCAATCCACGGCTGTTTGTGGGAGACGCTGCTGTGCGCAATCGGCTGCCGCGTTTCGCCCACAAATATACAGCCAATTCACTTTACGGTATATTCTATGAGACGTCTCGAGGACGTGAAAAGCCGCGATATCAAATGCAAGGAATATTATGATTATTATTATTATTATTCTCCCCCCAAATGGTGGTGGAGTTGGCAGAGGGCCAGCTCCTGTGGACAAGACTCCATTGACACAGAATTAACTTGACGGAAACGTCCATTTTCAGGCTAATATGACACTGACAATTCATTCCCGCTCCACTCCTCTCTGTTTACTGGCGGGAGCTGATTAACAAGAGGAGAATGCTCTCAAACGCTCTCAAACACCCAGCTAATAGGATTCCGTTCAAAGGGAATATGGTTTAGACATCAGGAGACAAATGTATTTTACTAATGGGTTTAAGTGTAAATTCCCTCGCACACACACATGCTCGCACACACAGACACACACCCGCACACACCCGCACACACACACGCTCGCACACACATACCCGCACGGGTAATGGGGCGATGGGGGAGATGGGGGAGATAGGGGGGGCAGTGGGCGAAGGGGGGAGGAGGGAGAGAATGGTGGAGGGGGATAAAAACAAATGAAATAGGAAGAAACAGGCTTCAGATACGGAGGGTTTGGACACAGAGCCATCTTATTCACGTTTCAAAGGTGAGGGGACACACATACACACACATACACACACACACGAGAGATTACAGGGAGAATCTGAGAGAGGGAGAGGGAGGGAGGAGAGTGAGAGAGCGAGAGAAGTGGGGGAGAGAGGGAGGGAGAGAGAGAGAGTGAGGGGGAGGGAGACTGAGAGAGGTGGGGGAGAGAGGGAGAGTGAGATTGGAGGGAGAGTGAGAGAGGTAGGGAGAGAGAGTGAGAGAGGTGGCGGGGAGAGGGAGGGAGGGAGGGAGTGAGTGAGTGAGGTGGGGGAGAGAGAGAGAAAAAGCGTGACAAACTTCTGTCAGAGCTTCTGAAGAAAGGCATGTTCAGAGGAAACAGAGAGACGATTCTCTCTCCATATTTATGAGGCTAGTGTTAGCTTCCTAATACAGCACACTGCCGAGAGAGAGGGAGAGAGAGAGAGAGAATCAGTCAGTCCGCACGTCTCTCTCTTCTCCTCCCCCCCACCCCACTCTCTCTCCCTCTCTCTCTGTACTGTTTGCCCAGCTATACAGATATCCCAACTTCACATTCTCGTCACCCAGTCCTCGCCAGTCTCCACTGGCTCATATCGGATCGACTGCAAGTTCCTCGCTCTCACCTACACATCCCTCCAGACACACACGCACACACACACAGACACACACGCACATACACAGACACACACGCGCACACACACAGACACACACGCACACACACACAGACACACACGCACACACACACAGACACACACGCACACACACACAGACACACACGCACACACACAGACACACACGCACACACACACAGACACACACAGACACACACGCACACACACACACAGACACACACGCACACACACACAGACACACAAACAGCCATGGATTGAAATGACTGATTTATTGTTTTTTTTTGAGGGATTATTATCAGGCGCGCGTGTGTGTGTGTAGAGTAAGGAAACTTGTCTCTGGTTTCGTCCTGACCTGCTTGGAATTGAACCCGGGTCTCTCGCTTGTAAGGCGACACACACATATAACACACACACACACACACACACGCACGCACGCAACACACACGCGCTTTTGATACACTGAACTCTCGCATTTGATACAGCGCCAGGTCTCCAAGACGTCGCAAAGCGCTTCACAGAATATACTGCGAAGTGTAGTGACTGCATGTGTTGTGGGAGCAACGCGGCAGCCAATTGCGCGCAGCAGCCGCGGTTCGAGTGACTAACTAATGTTTTTCAGGGGGGGGTGGGGGGAGATATATATATATATTTTTGAAGGGGGTAATTAACCCCGAAAACACCAACGTCGCCAATCGACTAACAAGCGAGTGGCTACTTACTGCTAGGTAAACAGAGGCGTGTGGATACGTGCGTGTGTGTGTGTGTGTGTATGCGTGCGCGTGTGTATGGGATAAGGAATCTTGCCCAAATTTCGTCCTGACCCACCCAGGTATCGAACCCAGACTCTCGCTCGCAAGAGGCGAACGCTCTAACCCACTGAGCTACGGGGACTCCACATTCACGTCCTCTCCTAACCTTTGCCCCTCCCACCACCCCCAACTCATCGGGGCCTCGTTCACCTCATTAAACCCAAACTCCAGCCCCAGGTTGCCCGGGAGGCCTGGCAAATGTTCTATAAATAGCCTCTCGATGAGATAATTAGTTTTCACGTATTGACTTTGTTTAGATGTAACACATTCCCAAATTAATTCCCGCGCTGAGCCATCTGTCAGGCAGGCAAACTGGGAACAGTTAGTCAAGCCTCCCCCCTCTCCCCCCCACCCCCCCCCTCGCTACTAAACATACACAGTGAACAGGCAAGAAAATCCAGGTTCAATAACAATAATAATAATAATAATAATCCTGACATTTGATATCGCGGCTTTCCACATCTCAAAGCGCTTCACAGAATATACTGTAAATGTACTCTGAAGTAGATACTGTGTATATTTGTGGGCGAAACGTGGCAGTTAATTGTGAGAGCAGCGTCCCCCACAAACAGTCGTGGATTGAAATGACCAATTTTTTTTGAGGGGATTATTATCGTGTGTGTGTGTGTGTGGGGGGGGGGGTGGAGGGGTGTGTTTGTGTGTGTGTATGTGGAGAGAGAGAGAGAGAGAGAGAAAATAAGGAAACTTGCTAAGGTTTCACTCAGACCTGACCAGACTGGAATCGAACCCAGGTCTTTCACTCGTAGGGCGAGTGCTCTACCCACTGAGCTACGGGGACTCTAATAGGATTATATTAACAACAATAATAATAGACATTCTATCAGACACCCTCCACAGATCCCCAGTAATGTTTGGTTGAGTGAACCCCAGCTTTCGGATTCAGATATCAAACAACTGTTGCCAGACTGTTGACAAACAAACCCCCTTCTCCCCCTTCTTCCTCCCTGACTGTACCCCACCTCTCCCTCCCTCTCCCCGCTTACCCTCTTTTCTCCTCTTTTCTCCTCTTTTCTCCCCTGGTCCCACTTCTGTGATTGTTTGTGGACGCTACTGCGCGCAATTTGGCTGCCGCGTTCGCCCACAAATATACAGTCAATTCTCCTACTCTCCTTCCCCCGACCATTGATTGATTGATTGATTGATTGAAAATTTGCCCAAGGCCTCGCCCTGACCTGCCTGGATTCGAACGCAGGTCTCACGCTTGTAGGGCGAGTGCTCTAACCTCTAAGCCACAGGGACTCGACTGCTCCCCTATGTATCGGCCACGTAATAACAAAACAACATTGACCGCATCAACGCTAAGCGCGCTCTCTCTGTGTGTAAATATGTACATACATGTAATAAATACCATGACACGCACGGAATTAGTGATTTCAAAAAGGTGTAGAGATCAGCAAATCCTCTCCGCGTGTCGGTGGCCTCAGTGTCTGCTGTGACCGCGGACGCTAAATTAGACCCTTTCCAAACCACGGCCTCTCATCCCGAATCATGTCACTCGTGAGGAAGCTCGAGCGGAGAGGAACGATCTTAATGACACTGACCACTGGCTGAAATTCTCCTTGGCCCGAAACGGAGGGCCAACGACGCTTTACAGGCAAATGCTACGAAGGCGGCTTCGAGATGTGAAAGTCGCCGTGTGTAACGCAAGGTGGATTGCTCTGCTGTAAGTAGTTAAGGCCCATTTTGCTTATCCAAGCTGTTCCATATTTATGCAGCAGTAATGTGTCAAGCTCGCTCCTACAGATGTCTCTTTGACAACCAGTATATATATTTTTTTATTTTTTTGGTGTGAAATCAATTAAATTTGCAGTAACTCCAACTTTCAGAGATTGTTTCCAAACTGCTCAGTGAAATAATGAGCTTTGGCTTCTGTTTTCAAGGTAATAGGATTTTTACCTTAATAAGGCCCGGGTGTCCTATTTGAATTATATCGCTGATGGCTTTGGGGGTTTTCTTTGCGCTCATTAAAGACCGAATCTCTGCTGTTGTTTCGCGCACACACACACACACACACAGCTGATAATAATCCCTCAAAAAGAAACGATAAATAAAATTGGTCATTTCAACCCACGGCTGTGTGTGTAGGGGGACGCTGCTGTGCGCAATCGGCTGCCGCGTTTCGCCCGCAAATATACAGTCAATTCACTTTACAGTACATTCTGTGAAGCGCTTTGAGACGTCGATAAGATGTGAAAAGCCACCATATCAAACGCAAGGATTATTCCTTCACCAGAAATCAAACTCAGCAATTTAGAGATCATCACCACTGCCCACTCTGTCCCCTCAGCCCCTCAATCATCATAATAATAACCGTCACATTTGATATCGCGGCTTTTCACGTCTTCTAGACCGTGTCTCAAAACGCTTCACAGAATAGACCGTAAAATGAATTGACTGTATATTTGTGGGCGAAACGCGGCAGCCGATTGCGCACAGCAGCGTCCCCCACACAAACAGCCGTGGGTTGAAATGAATGATATATTTATTATTGGGGGTTTTTTAGGTTGTTATTGTCAAGTGTGTGAACGTGTGTGTGTGGGAGTAAGGGAGCTTGCCCAAGGTTTCGCCCTGACCTGCCAGGAATTGAACCCAGATCTCTTGCTTGCCAAAGCGAGTGCTCTAACCGCTGAGCTACAGAGCTACGATTTCAAGCCTCTATGCCTCATAGAATCATAGACTAGAAGGAGGCCATTCAGCCCATCAAGCCTGTGCTGGCTCTTTGGAACAGCTGCCAATCAGTCCCACTCCCCCCTCCCGCTCCTTCACCAAATCCTTCCAAACGTTTCCTCTTCAAGTCCTGTAGCTCGGTGATTAGAGCACTGGCTTGACGAGCGAGAGATCTGGGGTTCAATTCCCGGCAAGTCAGGGCGAAACCTTGAGCAACTTTCCTGAATCCGTACGTCTAATAATAATTCCCTCCAAATAAACAACAGTAATAATTTGGCCACTCAACCCACGGCTGTGTGTGGGGGACGCTGCTGTGCGCAATTGGCTGCCGCGTTTCGCTTTACAGTGTATTCACTTTACAGTATATTCTGCCAAGCGCTTTGAGACGTCCAGAAGACGTGAACAGCGCTCACTACATCAAACGCAAGGATTATCATTATTGTTAATGGCAGTGTCCGATTCCCTATGGAAAGTTGTCACTGAGTCTGTTTCCACCAGCCCACCAGGGGGTGCGTGTAACAGCTGTGTGTGTGTGTGTGTGTGTGTGAGAGAGTGTGTGTGAGAGTGAGTGTGTGTGCAAAGAAAAGTGCGCTGTACGTACATGCCTGCCCTCTTCCCTCTCAAAACGCACAGAAGGTACTCTGGTCTCTATCACCTTACTCAGCAGCGGGGCCACACCCCTGCCCTGCGTGTCGAAACGTTTCACCCGAGCTCTGCTTTTGTTCTTGTGACTATCGGGTATCTCCACCTCGAGAACCGCAGGGGACTCAGCGCACAAAAGGATTGCCATCCGGGCCTTCGATTGTATCTGCTTCCAACTCCTCGAGAACCATCCTTTCAGTCCTCACCCCCTCCCCTCCCCTCCCCTCCCCTCCCTTCCCTTCCCCTCCAAATCAACTATTTTTGGAACGAGTGATGACTCCCCGTCCAGCTTCTCTCGATTCATCCTGGTGTGGGAGAGTCTCAGTCTAGACTGAGAGAGCTCAATGTCACAAACGTGAGAGGTGTGGGGGGGGGGAGGGGGGAGGCTTGAACCCACAACCTTCTGACTTCCGACTGAGCTGGGCTGACACACGAAACCACACTACCGACAGCAAGATGGCTGCTGCCAACTCCCCGACAGTTGCGTTCGATACGGAACGGGGCTCCACAAACACCAGCTGGCATTTGTATAGCACCCTACACAGGGGGTGGCTCGAAGCGTTGAACAGTGGCGAGCGCGAGACAGAGAGAGATGTAGGGGAGAGACAGAGGGAGAGAGAGAGAGAGAGAGAGAGACAGAGAGGTGAGGTGGGGGAGAGGTAAAAAAAATACTAAAACCTTGCATTTGATATGGCGCTTTCCACATCTTATCAACGTCTCAAAGCGCTGCACAGAATATACTGTAAAGTGAAGTGACTGTATATGTTTGTGGGCGAAACGAGGCAGCCAATTGCGCACAGCAGCGTCCCCCGCTGTTTCAACCCAACAGCCGTGGGTTGAAATGACCAATTTTATTATCGTGGGTTTTTGGGGGGGAGGGATTGTTATTAGGAGTGTGGAGTAAGGAAACTTGCCCAAGGTTTCGCCCTGACCTGCCTGGATTCAAACACAGGTCTCCCCAGCTTGCAAGGCAAGTGCTCTAACCACCGAGCCACAGGAGCTCCACGGTAATAATAGGCATGGTCGAAGAGGAAGGTCTGAAGATAAAGAGGAGGGTGGGGGGGGGGGGGTGGCAGGGGCGAGGCAGGGGCATCGGGCCAGAGGTTCAGGGCAAAGAACAACAGCACACAACAAATGACGTTTACACAGCGTCTCTCAAGACGGGAGACGCTGGACAGGCTGGGGTCAGGACCGGAGCTGGGAGATGGGAGTAGGAGGGCGTGGAGGGCAAGGAGGGTGGGGAGACATGCCTCGAAGGAGTGGAGGGGAGAGGAGGGAAGAGGAGGATTGAGGCCAAGGGAATGTGGGGTTGGACTTCCAACAGGGAGTCAGCAGGGGGTGATTGGTGTCTGACTGGATGCCCAATAGGCTTACGGTCATTACAGCTTGAGCTCTGAGAGAGAAGAGAGAGAGAGAGAGAGAGAGACCTAGTGTGAGGTGACCACAACCTCAAAGCGTTTAGCCTTACATTGCAGCGAGAGCCACGTATCATTTTACACCCAGTGTATGCAAGTGATCAGCCGTGCCCGATGAAGGTTTGTAAGCAGTTTTCACCATCAAGGTTGCAAGTTCTTCCTCTCCCCTTTTCCGTTCTGTTCTCTCCTGCCCTGTCCTGTCCTGCAGCTCAGTGGTTTAGAGCACTCGCCTTACGAGCGAGAAACACGGGTTCGATTCCAGGAAGATCGGGGCAAAACCGTGGGCAAGTTTCCTTACTCCACACACACACACACAAAACACACACACACGCAACACACACACCACACACACACACAGACATGCCTGATAATAATCCCTCAAAAAATAAGCAATAATAAATTGGTCATTTCGCTGACCACTGTGTGTGTGGGGGAACGCTGCTGTGCGCATCTGGCTGCCGCGTTTCGCCCACAAATACACAGTCAATTCACTTGACAGTATATTCTGTGAAGCGCTTTGAGACGCCGATAAGACGAGAAAAGTGATATATTAAGGATTATTATTCTTATTGTCGCCAGATTCCTCTGTATATCTCTACGCCCCCCCCCCCCCAGGCCCCGCCACCCCCCCCCAACCCCACCCCCCCCCCCCACCACCCCCCCACCACGCGCGCTCCAGTGGCAACCACCGTATGGGGCGTACAGCCTACTTCCTGCGTGCGCAGGAAATCATCTCGATGCGATGCCATTAGCGACGGCCATTTTGAGTTGCCATTATCACGCGAGGGAAACGCGCGGTTTCGCGGACGGAAATCACGGCCTCGAGCGACAACAACAACAACAAAATGACGTCCGCGGAGGGTCTTTCACGTTGGGAGGACCTCGCAAGGCGCTGACAAACCTCTGGAGGGCAAAATACATGTACAATCTTCGGTCACCTATTGCCCCCCCCGTGCCCACGGCTCGAGGCCTGGGATCCCAGGCCCCATCCGGGGTGAAGTGGAGGGCGCTAGATAAAACAAAGGTGTTGTTGTTGTTGCTTAAGCCCCGGCAATCCAGGTCAATCCACACTCACGGGAATCGGAGAAGCCCTCCTTACCTTCCCTGCTCAGGCTCTACATCAGAATCAAACCCAAGTCAAAACCAAAAGCAGCAACAGACCGACACGTCAAAGCTTCTCCATCTGTTGCATCCAGCAAGCGGAGATCCCCCCACCTCACCCCCTCCCTACACACCCCCAACTCCCCCACTCCCCACACCCCCAACTCCCCCACTCCCCACACCCCAACTCCCCCACTCCCCAACTCCCCCACTCCCCACACCCCCAACTCCCCAACTCCCCAACTCCCCCACACCCCAACTCCCCAACTCCCCCACACCCCAACTCCCCAACTCCCCAACTCCCCCCACACCCCCACACCCCAACTCCCCCACTCCCCAACTCCCCCACTCCCCCACTCCCCACACCCCAACTCCCCCACTCCCCACACCCCAACTCCCCAACTCCCCCACTCCCCCACACCCCCAACTCCCCCACTCCCCCACTCCCCACACCCCAACTCCCCAACTCCCCCACTCCCCACACCCCAACTCCCCCACTCCCCACACCCCCAACTCCCCAACTCCCCAACTCCCCCACACCCCAACTCCCCAACTCCCCCACTCCCCAACTCCCCAACTCCCCCACACCCCCAACTCCCCAACTCCCCACACCCCAACTCCCCAACTCCCCCACTCCCCACACCCCAACTCCCCAACTCCCCCACTCCCCACACCCCAACTCCCCACACCCCAACTCCCCAACTCCCCCACTCCCCACACCCCCAACTCCCCCACTCCCCAACCCTCTCCCGCCAGCAGATCCCCCAACATCACAATGTCAGGGTGCAAAATGCGGAGTTTCTCACCACGTTGGCCGTTCCTGTTCAATTGCGGGAGTTCAGGAGAGCAGAGCGCGCAGTGGGGGGAGTAGACGGGTAGCAGGGGAGCGAGGGGAGTGAGGTTGGGACCGCACTTGAGTGGTTTAAACAACAACAACAACAACAACAAAATTACACTCGTATAACGCCTTTCACATCAGGAGGACGTCCGAAGGCGCTGGACAGTCATTGTTTCAGACCCGAGCTGGACAACAACACTGTAAACAGCCCCCACCCCTGACCCCCCAAACCCCCCCTGACCCCCAAACCCCCCCTGACCCCCAAACCCCCAAACCCCCCCTGACCCCCAAACCCCCCCTGACCCCCAAACCCCCTCTTGTCATTTGCAAAACCCGGTTTCCTCGTGAAGGAACTCCAACTTGAAATCTTGCATTTAAGACAGTAAACAATGCTTTGGCCACAGTTACACTCACACACGCACACTCACTCATGCTCTCACACACTCACTCACACTCTCACGCGCACACTCTCACACTCACACACACTCTCGCGCTCACTCACACACACTCTCGCGCTCACTCACACACACTCTCACTCACACAAGCACACACACCTACACAACACCATTGGTTTCCAATCAACCCAATGGCCGACACCTTCACCTGGCGCCTCAATTAGAAAACACACCGATGCCGAAGTCACTTGCCACCATATCATACACCTCACCCCACCCCACCCCCCCCAACACCAAACGGTGAGAAGCCCAGCTCCCCCCCCCCCCCCCCCCCCCAACTCACAATCTGGAAGTCTTGCGCGGTGCAAAACTCTCCCCTGAACACGCAGTGGAGGAGCATTTCCTTCATGTCGTGGCCGGCCCTGGCGTAGAACTCCCTCATGTTGAAGGGCTTGGGCTTGAAGTTCCTGAAGTTGGCCTTGTCCACCAGGGCTTCCAGGATGTGCCTCTCGGCCAGGTGGGGGTCGGGGATCTCGTACTTGTTGTTGAGGAGGGTCAGCAGCTCGCCGGCGTGGTACAGGTCGTTCTTGGTGATCTTGCTGAACCTGAACTCGTTGAGGTTGCAGATGGTGACGGCCGGGAAGCTCATGTTGGTGGCGCTGACCTCGTCCAGCTTGGTGATGTGATGGTACTGGAAATAGTACTGGATCCTCTGGGTGCAGGTGTGCACCAGGAACGACAGGGAACCCAGGAACGCCAACGTCCAGATGATCCGCTTGAAGGAGAAGCGCTCGTAGGTGAAGATGTGGCTGATGCCGTGGAGGGTGGACGTGTTGGCAAAGGCTTCCACACTCGCTGGGTGCTTGCCGACCGCATCCTCGGCTTGTGCCTTTAGATCCATTGGGTTTAGCCTCGGCTTGGAGTGGTGGGGGCGGGGGGGGGGGTGGGAGAGAGTGTGTGGGGGGGGGGGGGGGGGGGGGGAAGGTAACGGGAGAAGTAGAGAGAGAGAGAGAGGGAGAGATGAGGAGGAAGGGAGTGAACGGCAGAGTGAGAGAGTGAGGGAGAGTGGGAGTGAAAGGAGGGAAAGGTAGAGGAAAAGAGAACAGGGTGAGAGTGGGGAGGGGAGGGGGTGGTGTGAGGGCGAGAGAGGATAGGGGAGAAGAGTGATCAGTGAGAGAGGGGGGAGATAGGGAAAGAAAGGCGTGGATTAGACAGATTGGATAAGGGGATGGTGGAGAGGGGGACAAGAGAGATAGAGAAATACGCTGTGAAGTAGAAAGGGAGATTATAGGGGAGATATGGGGGGGTGGGAGAGAGAGAGGAGATGAGAAATAATAGCAAATAAAATGTGATTGAGTGGAAAGAGACAGACACAGAGAGAGAGAGAGAGAGGAGAGAGATGGCTTCTGACAGTCTCACTGTGTGTGTGTCTATAGCGTTTCTTCGTTGCAGCAGCTCTCGGAACAGCAATCGCTCTGTGTGTGTTTCACATGAAAAGCAAAAAGCTGCCTTTTGCCATCAGTGAGGGAGGGAGGGAGGGAGGGAGCGAGAGAGAACGAGAGAATGAGAGAGAGAGAGAAATGCTGGGATCAAAATGCAGAAGGATAAGATTGAGAGAGGCAAGCGGTGAGAGGGGGGAATGAATGAAATCAGTCACAAAAACCATTCCAAAGAAAATAAGAAATCCTGTCCCACCCCCAGGCCCCCCCCAAAAAACAAAGGGGGGGGGGTAGAGAAATCTCACGTCCTAAGGTGCCAAACAGCAGGAATTATATAAAAAAATAACAATAAGGCAATTGATGACTGACTCAGACCGACTGACTCAATGACTGACTGGCTGGAGAGAATCACAGTTTGATTGCCTGCATCTGAAACACTGAGCAATGCTATCTGTGTGTGTGTGTTTTTGTGTATGATGTTTCGAACATCCCATTTTCTCTCTCCCTCTCTCTCTCTCTCTCTCCCTGCTCAGCTGTGGATCTCCCTATGAACAGTGAAATGATCTCTTAATCTCCCTGTTGTGTGTGTGTGTGCGTGTGTGTGTGTGGAGAGGGAGAGGGTTGCAATATATAAAATAATTTATATATCGCGCCCACCATAATAATAACAATCCTTGCGTTTGATATTTTCGCCCACCCAGTCACTTCACTTTACAGTATATTCTGCGAAGCTCTTTGAGACGATTCAATGACGCGATAAGGCGTTAAATCAAACGCAAGGGTGATTATTATCGTCGCTTTCCACCATCGGCAATAAAAAAATCAGAATTGTCCCTTCTGTTCACCCCCCTAGCCACCCACCCACCCTCTTGTTATTTGCTTCTCATTTTCCTTCCCCCCCCTCCCTCCACTTCTCTCCCTCCCATCACCTCGCAAGAGAGAGAGAGAGAGAGGGACCCGGGTTTGATTTTCAGGCAGAGCGAAACGTTAGGACGAGTTTCCTTTTTTGTGAGAAAAAAACATTTAAAAAAAATCTCTAATAATTTGGTCGCTTGAATCCACGGCTGTTTGTGGGGACGCTGCCGTGGGCAATTGGCTGTCGAGTTTTGCCCCCACACAAAATATATACAGTCACTACACTTTACAGTATCTCCTGTGAAGTACTTTGGGACATCTCAAAGATGTGATGAGTTGTTGTTTCAAATCCAAGGAGTTATTAGTATTTATTATAGCCAGTGGCCTCTCTCCCCATCCATTTAGACATGAAACAGAAACAAAATTGGATTTCCATTTTCCGTCCAAAGCATTGTATTGTGTGTGTGTGTCTCCGACTGATAATAAATAATAATCCTCGCATTTAATGTAGTGCTTTGCACGTCTTCGAGACGTCCCAAAGCGCTTCACAGCGGATACTCTAAAGTGAACTGACTGTATATATTTTGTGGGCGAAACGCGGCAGCCAATTGCGCACAGCAGCGTCCCCCACACAAACAGCCGTGGGTTGAAGTGACCAATTTATTTGTGTTTTTTTGGAGGGATTATTATCAGGCATGCGTGCGTGCGTGTGTGTGGAGTAAGGAAACTTGCCCAAAGGTTTCACCCTGTCGGACATCGAACCCAGGTCTCTCGCTCTCGCTTGCGAGGCGAGTGCTCTAACCTACAGGAACTCCACTGATCTGCTGAATGGCACAGTCTAGTTGTGTCCCACTGCTGTGAGATGCTGATTGTAAACCTTTTCCGTTCAAAACATTATCAGCCACTGTGCAACTTATGTACGTGTCATATATTATTTTTCTCTCTGGGTGACAGTTCTCACGGCTAAAAACATAACCTCCTGAAGGAAATTAATTACACACCCGCAAATAACCCAGCTCCTCTCCCAGGCCCTGCAACCCTCCTGTTTGTGTGGCCTTGTCGGTAGCAAAACAAAGGTCTTGTTTTCCGTCGGATGTTCCTAATAATAATAATAATCCTGGCATTTGATATCGTGGCTTTTCACATCTCAGCGGCTTCTCAAAAGCGCTGCACGGCATAGACTGTAAAGTGAATTGACTGTACATTTGTGGGCGAAATTTCCAAGCGGGGAGGGAGGGAGGGAGGGAGGGACGGAGGGACGGACGGACGGAAAAGCCAGGAGCAAGACTGCCGGCCAATCGCTGCAACAAACAAACAAACAAACAAAAGTGAAAAAGGATGTTTGGGTTTGGGCTGGTGAAACTCGATTGGGTAATTATTTCACGCGGAGAACAACAGCCCCACTGGAGAATGAGCTAAAGACTGTAAATCCATTGAGCTGCTCAAACGACATAATCCGAAGTTTATTAACGCCTTTTGATACTTAAAATGGAATTAGTCTTTTAACTGACTCCCGGATGCATTCCTGTAATGCTGGATCAACGGGTCCGCACGCGTTGGGATGTCCTTCTTGGCGTTCGTGAAAGGCGCCCGGGAGAGAGTTCGGGCAAGTTTCGAAACGGTTCCCCAACCGACCGTCCTCTTGGGTGCCGGCCTCGACACTCTCACTCCGTCGGACCGGGATCTCCCCTCCCCCGCCCTCCCCCCCCCCCCCCCCCCACCCCGAGTCGGAAGGTGGTGGGTTCAATTCCCACGTTGGGGACTTGGAGCTCAGGGCGGCCTAGGCCGACACTACCGTTTGTTGGGCATCTTTGTGCCCTCCACAACCCCCCCCCCCCGCCCCCCCCCCCCCCCCCCCGCTCCCCCCGACCCCCTACAGGGTCATTTTGTTGTCATTGTTGTTGAACGGCAAATATCCCATTGAATTTTCCAATAACGTCCGCCTGAACAGAGCCCAACTAAAATGACACCTGACATTTACACAGTGAGACTGCCTCTCATGTCAGGAGAATGTCCCAAGGCACTGGGCTGGACAGTCAGGGATTGGGATCCGAGCTGGGAGTTGGGATCAGGATGGGGCAGAAGGGAGGGACGATAGGAGGGCAGGAGGGTGACCGAAGGCTCGGTCGAAGAGGAGGGTCTGGAGATGGGTCTGGACGGAGGCCGGGGAGTGGGCGAGGCGGAGGGACTGTGGGATGGAGTACCAGAGGTTGGGGGCAGAGAGGCTGAAGGCTCGCCCGCCAATGGTGAGGTAGGACAGGGTGGGGGAACGTGACGCAGGCCAGAGTCCACTGAGGGGAGTGAGATCTAACGTTTCATCCAAAGGATGGCTTCTCTGACAATGAAACCCTCCCCCTTGCATTGGAGCGATCACCTAGAGTGTGTGATCTCTCTCTCTTTCTCTCTCTCTTTATCTCTCCTATAGCTCAGTGCTTAGAGCACTCATCTTACAAGCGTGAGACCTGTGTTCGAATCCAGGCAGGTCAGGGCGAAACCTTGGGCAAGTTTCCTTACTCCACGCACACACACGTGCGCCTAATAATAATCCTTCCAAAAAAATCCCACAATAATTAAAATTGCTCATTTCAATCCACGAGTGTTTTGGGGGATACTGCTGCGTTTCGCCCATTTTCACTCCCCATCCCTCCCCCTCACCACTCTCTCCATCTCAATTTAGTCACTCAATCCATGACTGTTTGTGGGGAGACCGCTGAGCGCCATTGACTGCCGCGTTTCACCCACAAAATACGCACTCAATTCACAGAGGTGCGTGTGTGTGTTTGTGCGCGCGGAGTAAGGAAACTTGCCCAAAGTTTCCGTCCGGCCGGGAATCGAACCCGGGTGCTCTCTCTTGCGAGGCGAGCGCTCTGAGCTAAACCACTGAGCTATTCGATCCGGAGATTCAGAGACTTTAACGGAAGCAAATCAAGCAGGATGACAATAGCAAATTCCCTGCTCTCTCCTGTCTCCCATCTGACGTAAACGATTCAAATCCATTTTTATTATTTAGATGTGACGTCTGTTAAGGAAGGCAGGAAGAGCTGAAGGTTGGAAAGTCACACTCCTCCTCCTTCGCCACCCCCCACCACTCCTGCTGCCGATGGATGGTCCTGCCATCTCCTATCCTATCCTCACAAGGCAATCAATATACGTCCCAGCTGCAGAGAGTTGATAAAGTCCACTGAGAGTGTGTGAGATACCTGCTTAGCAGTCAGTCAAGCATCCCGCTTGTCCAACGTTTAAACAGTTTGAAGTGGCGGAGAGTGTCAGGGCTCCGCTGTAAACGCTCTGAGACGCTGTTTGGTGTTGAAGATCGCTGGGTAATTGTTGTAACTCGAATGCGATCTCACGTGCAGAGCCACATCGAAACCGGAGACTGCGCAAAATAGAGCCATTCAATCAACAATAATATTAACCTTAACAACCATCCTCGCATTTGATTCCCTGCCTTATCACGTCTTCGCAACGTCTAGAAGCGCCTTCACACAACACCCTGGAAAGGGAGTTGACTGTGTATTTTGTGGGCGAAACGCAGCAGCCAATTGCGCACAACAGCGTTCCCCCAAAACACTCGTGGATTGAGTGACTAAATTCTTCTAGTCTTACTATTTTTAAGGGATCATTACCCCCCGGAAAAGCGATCCGCCCATCTAACAACTGGGATTTTGTGTTACTGTTGGGTAAACAGAGGCGAGTGTGTGTGTGTGTGTGTGGTGTGTGTAAAGTAAGGAAACTCTCTGACCGGCTCGCGAATCACAGCCAGTTCCTCTGGCTTGTGAGGCGAACATTCCCACCACTGAGCTACAGGACTCCATATGGAAACCTAAGGCCTGTGCAGCACTTAAGTGGAAAGAGACTGGAGTGAGGTGATATGCTCTCTCTCTCTCTCTCTCTCTCTGTTCAGGAATATAGGAACAAGGAGCAGGAGTAGGCCATTCAGCCCCTCGAGCCTGCTCCACCGTTCAATAATATCAAGTCTGATCTTCTCACCTAACGGAATGAGTTTGTTCCTGAACGCATTGGAAGTTCACAGGGCGCTGCTCATTGCTGTGGTCCAGAGTAAAATGGTTTCCCTTCCGGAGTGGAACGGCAGACCCGAAGCTCACCAAACACAGACAGCAAATCGTCTTTCCACACAGGACAGCGCCGCACTCAGCCGCCGAGCAATCAGAGATCAATTAGCAAGTCAATCCTTCAGCTTTTCCTGCAATGATGCGTGTTCTTTCTCTACCGTCAATCCCTCAGTAGCCCGCAGAGTACCTGCCTGCCTGCTCTTTGAGAGGCGGAAAAACTGGCCTTGGATTCAGGTTCGAAACGGATGTCTTTACTTCACGTTTTAACAATAGATTAAAACGTTTTTCTCCCCTAAAGATTTGCTCCCATGTCTTATCTCAATCTCTCTCTCTCTCTCTCTCTCTCGCACACTCTATCTCTCTGCCTATCTCTCATACACTCGATCTGGGATGCTGCTGGGCGCAGTTGGTTACCAAGAGTGTCACATCCTCTAGACGTCTCACAGGACACACTGCAAAGCGAAGTGACTGTATATTTGTGGGTGAAACGCGGCAGCCAATTGCGCGCAGCAGCGTCCCCCACACAAACAGCCGTGGGTTGAAATGACCAATTATATTATTGTTTTTTTTGAGGGATTATTATCAGGCACACGCGTGTGTGTGCGCGTGCGTGCGTGTGTGTGTGTCAGGATTCGCCCTGACACAGTCTCTCGCTCGCAAGGCGAGTGCTCTAACCACTGAGCTACAGGACACCACAGTATTATATTATTGAATAATATTCTAATCTATCATTATGATTATTTTTTATGACTGCAAATCTTGCCAATAGGGGATGCGAAAGAGGATTTAGGAGGGACTACTTCACACAGAGGGTAGTGAGAGAAAGAGAGCGTGAGAGAGAGAGAGAGAGAGGGACAGACAGAGCATATTGTAAACGGATTGACTGTACGTTTTGTGGGCGAAACGCAGCAGCCGGTTGCGCGCAGGGAAACATTCCTATTTTCTAGAGTTGCCCAGCGATGGACAATTAATCTCCGGAGCGTGAAATGGAGCCCAGTTTGATGGAAGGTGTGACACTAATTTCCAATCAGTCCACCACTGGTTCCAGTCACGTTTAATGACTTTGAAGTCAAATATCCCTTTTGTTCCTCCATCCCCGCTGTTTGTGTTTGCTCTGAGCTTTTGAATGAATGATTACATAGACCTGTAGCATGACATTGGAAAACCAGTTATATTTAATTGAGTTGATATTGAAAGGAGCAAAGAGAGAGAGATAGAGAGAGGGAGAGAGAGCCCGGCTTCCCCCCTTTCTTGTCGAAGCCGTTAAATATTCTCTGGGATTTATCTGTGTGTAATTATGCTCTGCAAATCTGGCACACTGATTCAACAAAGCCAACAAGACTCTGCCATCCATTAGATAAGGTGAAACCTTGTACAATCTCTAGATATTAATGGGCAGAAATTCTGTCGGGATCTTGATTGAAGTCTAATTATGCCGCGTTTCAGAGCTGCGGGTTATCGGAGCCTAGCTCGACTTTGAAGGCGATCGTTTTTGTCCCCTTTACCCCCCCCCCCCCCCACTCCCACTCCCGCCACACCAGCCCCTCTCCACTGCACCTCAGCTCTGAAAAGAAAGTTTTACAGAAAGCCGCTCCCCACACACAGCGCCTCAGGAAATCGGCGAATTCTGGACGCTGTGAAAAGCGACATCAATGGAATAAAAATCTGGCCTGCAGCGTAAATTACTCCAAACTGATCTGTTCCCGCGGGAGACTCTGCCATCTCAGTATTGAGGACGTCCTTACAACTGTTCCCTTTGATGTTTAAACCCAGCCCGAGCATCCCCCCCACCCCACTCCTCGTTTGCCCTTTTCATGTGGACCTTAAAGTCGGTTGTTAATCAGAGATCAATTAGGCTAATTAGTTGCCACCCAGAGAATGGCAAAAAAATAAAGTCACTCCTTTCTCTCTCTCTCTCTCTCTCTCTTCATTCTCACCTCTCTGTTTCTTTCTGAGCGCTCTGGGACGCTGCCCTGCATTAAGGGCGCTATACAAATGCAAGTTGCTGTTGTTTCATTTTTCGTACACTCTCAATCTCCCATACTTTCTTTTCTTCCTTCATTCTCTTTTGTTCGTTGTCTCTCCCTCGCCATCTCTCTCTCTCTCTCTCTCTCTCTTTCCGTCGCTCTCCCTTCAATTAGCAACTCGCTGCCTCCAATCGCATCTCCTCTCGCCCTGACAGCCCCATCTCACACTAACATCCAATCCATCAATAACAAAGGAAGTCTTGCACTGCCTTCCACTAATAGTTGACTGGATATGAAACGTCTCAGTCAATAATTTAGGGCTCAATCGTTATCAAAGGATATTCTGTCTCATTCAGTTTCCATCTGTGGTGAGTGTTCCGAGCAATGAGAGGGAGCCAGATGTTAATAATAATAATAATAATAATCCTTGCATTCGACACAGCGCTTTTCACGTCTTATCGGCGTCTCAAAGGGCTTCACAGAATGTACTGTAAAGTGAAGTGACTGAATATTTGTGGGCGAAACGCGGCAGCCGATTGCGCACAGCAACGCACACAGCCGTGGGTTGAAAATGACCAATTTTTATTATTTTTTGGGGAGAGATTATTATTAGGCGCGTGTGCGTGTGTGTGTGTGCGTGTGTGTGTGTGGAGTAAGGAAACTCGCCCAAGTTTTCGCCCTGACCTGCCTGGATTCGAACACGGGTCTCTCACGCTTGTAAAGCGAGTGTTCTAACCACTGAGCTACAGGAGCCACATCCCCTGTAAAGTGGATTCATTGACTGCTGTGTATTTTTGTGCGCATAACACGGCAACTAACTGCGCACAGCAGCGTCCCCACAAGCAGCCGTGGATCGCTTGACCCAATGCTTATTTTTGAAGGGATTTCTAACCCCCCAGGAAAAGCGATCCACCAATCGACTGCCAACCCGGGTTCCCAGTCACTGCTGCCTAAACAGCGATGGTCCCGCAAACATAAGGCAACGTTCCCCAGCTACAAAAGAAAGGATGAGATTACACGGACTGCCTGGGAACTTTGGTCTTCGGTTCCCCTCATCATCCCTGTCAGTTGTGTGTGTGTGTCTCTTACCTTCCTGTCAATTATCCAGAAGTAATGGCATTCTGATTAAAAGCACTGTCAGTGAAGAGCGTTCAGGCAATTATAGATGGAAAAATAGCATCACGACTTTGACAACGCTTTCATTCCTCTCTCGGCTGTGTCCTCAGCCAGGAACGGGGGTTGGGTGGGGAGCTTGGTGGGGGTAGGGAGACAGTGAGAGAGAAAGGAGCTCATTACCGTTTATCGCACCAAGCGATATTGCTTGAAACACTGCTAACATCTAAGTCTTCAAAATATCCTGCCAGCATCTGATAGAATACACAGGCTTCATCAAATTTAAGGAACTCACTGAATAATAACAACAACAACAAAATGACACTTGAAAAGCGCCTTTTACGTCAGGAGGATGTCTCAAGGCGCTGGACAGTCAATGCTTCAGCCTGAGGATTGGGAGGGGTGGGGGGTGGGGGAGGGAAGGGGGGTATTGGGAGTTGCCGATGGGTCCATCGAAGAGGAGAGTTTTGAGAAGAGGCTTGAAGGAGGCCAGGGAGGGGGAGAGGCTGAGGGACTGCGGGAGGGAGTTCCAGAGGTTGGGGGCAGAGTGGCTGAAGGCTCGTCCGCCAATAATAATGACGATAAGAATCCTTGCATTTGATACAGCAGCTTATCACTTCATTGGGATGTCTCAAAGCGCTTTACAGCATGTACGGTAAAGTGTAGTGACTGTGTATTTCGTGGGCGCAACCCGGTAGCCAATTTGCGCGCATGGGGAGAGAGAGAAGGGGGGATTCATAAGTGAGCTTGAGGTTCATACAACTGTTTGCTGACAGACATCGATCTGATAGAGAAAATCTTGGGCAAGTTTCCTTACTCCACACACGCGCCTAATAATAATCCGTCCCCAAAAAATACCACGATAATAAAATTGGTCGTTTCGATCCACGGCTGTTTGTGGGGGACGCTGCTGTGCGCAATCGGTTGCCGTGTTTCTCCCACGAATATACAGTCAATTCACTCTACAGTATCTTCTCTGAAGCGCTTTGAGCCGTCTAGAAGACGTGAAAAGCCGCTATACCAAATGCAAGGATTATTCTGATTATTATTATTATTATTACTGAATTATACGCAAACCTTGCAGCGAGACATTAACAGTAAATTGGACTCCATTTCCCGCTTTGCAAATGCTGCATTAATGCCGAGCATCGGGGAGCTAACAGCTTGCTCTGCGTTTTGTTTTCTGCGCAATAAATTGGCGAGATTGCCCGAGCGAGAATCTTCTGAAACAATAACATTTCAGCCGTCATCCACGCCACAAGGCAACAAACATCCTCTGGGGAATTTCGATGGTTTAAGGATTATTTCTCTCGAAGCGAAAAGGGCTTGTGTGAAAGGCGTGGGATTTTTCTTGATCAGCCCAGAGTGCCTGAAAGTCCATTAATGAATTCGCTAGTGATTTATGAGTCTCCTCCACCGAGCTGTTTGTTTCACTCCCCGCTTGTCGCTTTCGATGAGACGTTCCGTATAGAAACGTAGGGACAGGACGAGGCCATTCAGCCCCTCAAGCCTCTTTCCGCCACTCTATTAAACCACCTGTACCTCAACTCCCGCCTTCGCCCCGTGAGCCCTGGACTAACAAACTGTTAGATGTTAGTCGATTGCTCGATCGCTTTCCCAGGGGTAATAATTTTTAAAATGGTAATGGAATTGGTCACTTCAATCCACGACTGTTTGTGGGACGTCGCTGTGCGTAATCGGCTGCCGCATTTCGCCCACAAAACACGCAGTCAATTCATTTAACAGTGTATCCTGTGAAGCGCTTTAAGATGTCTCGACGACGCGATAACGGCGCGGAATCAAACGCAAGGATTATTATTATTATTATTGCTGTTATTATCTGTCTCCTCCGAGTGCAAACAACTGAGTCAGGCTCACAGCATTAATGGTTGCGTTTGATTCTGCGCCTTATCACGTCTTCTAGACTGTGTCTCAAAGCGCTTCACAGGATACACTGTTAGATGAAGTGACTGTATATTTTGTGGGCGAAACACGGCAACCAGTTGCGCACAGCAGCGTCCCCCACAAACAGCCGTGGATTGAAATGTCCAATTTATTACCGGTAAGTTGCCCAAGGTTGCGCCCTCCCCTCACTCCACACCAAACAACGTCTCCGAGCGTTTCCCAATACCGGATGCCGGAGCCGAGCAAGGGGGAGGGGGGAAGAAGGTGACTGAAAGCACAGTCGAAAAGAAAGGTTATTAGCCGAGACCTGAAGATAGGAAGAGAGGGGGGGGGGGGCGGGCGAAGGGAGTGAGGAAGGGAGTTCCAGAGCCTCGGGGCGCAGTGGCTGAAGGCACGGCCGCCGAGGGTGGAGCGGAGGATTCGGGGGGGGGACATGATGGAGGAGGCCAGACCCAGAGGAGCGAAGGCAACGGGTGCTGTTGTGAGGAGAGAGGAGATCAGAGAGGTGGGGGGGGGTGGGGGGAGTGCAGAGGAGTGGAGGGATTTGAAGACAAACGTGAGGATCTTGAAATCGATCCTCTCTGGGAAGGACTGGGGTAATGGGGGAGCGGAGTTTGGTGCGGGTGAGAATGCGGGCGTAGTGATCCTTGTATTTGACACAGCGCCTAATCACTTCGAGACGAGTGTGTGTGTGTGTGTGTGTTACGGGAGCGAAAACGAAGTACTTTCCCTGCTTTGCTGTACCTGGATAGCAATGGGTTAATGGTGTATGCGTGTGTGTGTGTGTGTGTGAGCTGGGTTCCTGTTGCGAGAGCTCCTGTTGAATGGACATAGGCTGTAAATGTTACAAAAGGGCAAAGATTTTAGTCAGCAAGTGGAAGCCTTGTCACTTGACCTTTCGTTCAGACGCTCATCTCCTTGGATTATATGTATGTAACGGACAAACAGTGAGAGACAGAGAAGGTCAGTGCCGAGTGACGCTCCAGCCTGTTTTATTTGAGAAGTAAAGTGACCGAGGACACTTTGTGGAATCCTGAACAGACGGTGCATTCATCCGTGGCCGTTGCTGTCTGCGCTCGTGCCCGCAGTCACTACGCTTCCCAGCGGGGTCAAAGGCGTTCTGTCTCGAGGGCGGGGAATTATTTTTCCAGCCGTCAGATAACGACAACAAGAACAAATACACCGGACGGCGTCTCAGAGCGTTTAAGACAAGCTCAGCGCTGAGCGAGAGACCATTCCCCCCCACCCCCAACAAGTGAAAGCCATCACTTATCCCGCGGATCCAACATATTTCAAAGGAACAAAATATTTCAGCCCAGAGAGAGAGAGACAAAGAGAGAGAGAGGTGGGGGAGAGTGGGGGAGAGATGGGAGATAAAACTGCAGTGTTAAGCTCAAGGTGGCTCTGTTTATCAGCCGTGGCCTCTGTTCTGTAGCCAAGTCCGTACAGCCAGGCCTCAGGGGGAAGCCATTTGAAAGAAACCTCAAACAATCAACTTCAAAGGTGAGGAGGGAAGCGAGCTGAGATACGCTGACCTCCCCAACTCGGGAATCCGAGGGGCAAAGGGAAACAGCCGACTCCTCTAACTGGTTATGATGATAAAAATAATAATATTTGATTCAGCGCCTGACCACGTCGACGAGACGTCTCGAAAAATTGTTCACTCAATCCACAACCTCCGTGTGCAATTGGTCTCCGCGTTTCGCCTGCAAAACACACAGCTTGTGAAACTCCTGTAGCTCAGTGGTTAGAGCGCTCACCTTACAAACGTGAGATTCTGTGTTCGAATCCAGGCAAGTCAGGGCGAAAACTTGGGCAAGTTTCCTTACTCCACACACACACACACACACACACGCACACGTACACACAAACACACACACACGCACGCACCTAATAATAATCCGTCCAAAAAAACACAATAATAAATATTGGTCATTTCAACCCACGGCTGTTTGTGGGGGGGTCGGGACGCTGGTCTGCACAATTGGCTGCCGCGTTTCGCTCTCCCACAAACATACAGTCAATTCACTTTACAGTGAAGCACTTTGAGACGTCGATAAGATGTGAAAAGCCACAATATCAAACGCAAGGATTATTAATCATCGATTATTATTAGTATTATTATCATCATCATCTTGACGAGACGTCTCAAAGTTCTCGACAGGATTTAATTGCAAAGCGAGAAATTCCCGGTTCGATTCCCAACCGAGTCAGTGCTACAGTTGGGGCAGGTTTCCCTTATCCAGACGCTCGCCTCCGTCTTCCTACCAGTAAATAGCCATCAGTCGATTGACAGATTCCTTTCCGTTGGGATAATAATCTCTCTTCCAACCTCAAAAAAACATGTGGTGGGTGGTTACTCGATGCCTGTTTGTGGGACACTGCTAAGCACATTTGGCTGCCAGTTCACAAAATACACAGTCACTACACGTTGCGGCATATTCTGTGACGCGCTTTGAGATAAGAACTCGCCCTTCATGGCATCTCGGAGACGTCTGAATGACATGATAAGGCCCACTAGCAAATTATTATCATCATTATTATTATTGGATTCCCATCATGACTGCCTGCTGCCCGATTTCATTGCAAAAAGCCAGATAAGATTAAAAGAGAATTAAAATCGTTCTTCTCCAAGGTATATATATATATGTTTTAAATTTCATCAGGAGATTTTCTGTACCTTATATATATATATATATATAATGCCGGCAATTGAATTTCCCAACATGGCAATCAAAATTACTTTCAAGGTGGTGGTGGTGATTTTTTTTTACACGCGGGTATAAATGTTCACAGTTTGTCTCCCTGAATTAAATCCATAAAAACTGCATTAAAAGTCGCGGCTTCTCGAAGTCCGCCCTGCCATTCTCTCTTCGCAGAAATCCATTCACATCCACATTTTGGGGGGGGGGGGGGGGGGGAGTTTTTAATGTGATTTTCTCTTCGCCTGAGAGAAGAAAGGAATTTCTACTTTCTTAATCCACTGAGAGTTTGGGGGTTTATTTTGTTGGCACCGACGATAATAAATAATGATAATCCTGGCGTTTGATGCGGTGCCTTATCACGTCGTTACGATTTCTCAAAGCGCTTCACGGGGCAAGGAAAGCGTAGTGACTGTGCGTGAAGGCGGCAAATTCTCACAAACGGCCGTGAAGCAAATGACTGATTTTATCTGGGCAGCGAAGGGAGGGAGAGGGGAGGGGAGGGGGGCGACTGACTAGGACACGGGAGAAAGAGAGAGACTGTACCCCTCCCCCACACTCCCCCAGCACTGTTCTAGAGCAAGAGCTTAGACTTGTGAGTTCAAAGGACAATTTAGATTGTTGGTTCTTCTTCATTCTGCCTGTTTCTCAGTGACTAAGGAGCAGCGATAGAGGAGGAAGCAGACATAGGGATCGTGGAGTCCTGTAGCTCAGTGGTTAGAGCACTCGCCTTATAAGCGTGAGACCCTGTGTTCGAATCCAGGTAGGTCAGGGCAGGGCGTAAACCTTAGTTTCCTTACTCCACACACACCTAATACTAAGCCTTCAAAACATTTTTTTTTAAAAAGGGCCATTTCAATCCATGAAACGTGGGGGACGCTGCTGTGCGCAATTGGCTGCCACATTTCGCCCACAAATATACAGTCAATTCATTTTACAGTATATCCTGTGAATCGCTTTGAGACGTCTGTCTAGAAGATGTGAAAGGCGCTACATCAAATGCAAGGATTATTATTATTATTATTATTAAGTCTCTAACTCTCTCTTTCTCTCTCTATTGCAGAGCAGGGCATGAAACTGATTAATTGCCAAACTGCCCTTTGGATCCTCCTTTGCAGAGAAATGATGGGAGTCCTTAACAATAACAAAGTAGTCTTCAGGGAGAACTTGATGTTTGCAATTCAGTCCCATTACAGTGTAAATCCTGCCCCATTATTCTTCTCTCACGAGGAACTCAAAGCTGTTTCCCATCCAGGGAAAGACACCCGCAGATATTCCATCGCAAACAGATAATTAAGGCGGCACAGAGGTACTTAATCAATATTATCCTTGCATTTGATTCAGCACCTTTCATGTTGGGAGGATGTCTTAAAGCGCTTCGCACGGTTTTACTGTAAAGTACAGTGACTGCACCCCCCCCATCCTTTGAAACTCCATCCCACAGTCCCATCGCCTCATCCACCCCTCCTTTTCCTCCTTCACATCTGGTCTCAAGCCTCTCCTCTTCGACCGAACCTTTGGTCACGCTCCTACCCTCCCACCGTCCCTATCCCTCCACACCGTCCTGATCCTAACCCCCCAGGCGCGGGCCCCAATCCCTGACTGTCCAGCCCAGTGTCTTGGGAATGTCCTCCTGACCTGAAAGCCGCTGCGTAAATCTCATTTGTTATTGTTGTTGGAACCGTGAGCATTGAACGAATCTCCATCGTCTCAGAGCAATTGTCTTGTGTGTCTGGATTGTGTGAATGAGCGAGCGAGTGAGCGAGGCAGCGCAAGAGATTAAAGGTGCAAAAATAGCAAATTGCAAAGCCTCAGTCAAGTGTTCTCTGCCTTAAACCGGCCGGTGCGTGCGAGAAGACAAAGCACATGGTAAAGCAAGATTCTAGATGTAATTGGCCCCAAAGTACCTCTTTCTCTCTTTCTCTCTCTCCGGCTCCTGATGTGAGACACAGTGTAAATCTGCTCCACCACAGGATATTTTAATGGGGAGCCATCGTCAGCATGTTTTATACAAAGGCCTGTTATTTTTTGTCAGCCAAGCTGATCAAGTTGTACCAAACGGCTTCGTAATTAACGGGTCCCAACGGGAGAGGAGGTGTGGATGGCGATGGGATGGGATGTGGGGGGGGGATCAGAACTGGGAGTGCAAGCCAAGCAAATGGGGAGAGGAGGGTGGAAACAAGAGCCAAAGACCAATGGAGTGTGAGGTGGAAAATAATAATATTAATAATAATAATCCTTGCATTTGATACAGCGCCTTATCACGTCTTCGAAACGCCTCAAAGTACTTCACAGAATGTACTGTAAAGTGAATTGACTGTACTGTATACAGTATTTTCTGGGCAAAGAACACAAGCTGCAAACCAGATACTGTATTAAGTAAGGCATCAAAATCTACCACAATAGTAGTTATATCTGCAGCCTACACTTAATTAGACAAGGCTATAAAAGGCATTTAATGTATAATTTAATTACTCTGATTAAATCATCTTTGTCACGACCAAATACTCTTGTGAACAAGGTATCTTGATTTACATAGGAAGCAAAACGTGACAGACTAATATAGTAATAATACTAATGATAAAAATCCTTGCACTCGATATGGGGCCTTTATGGGATCGTTGAGACATCTCAAAGCACTTCACGGGATACCAAAGGTCCGGTGGAGTGACTGTATATTTTGTGGGCAAAACGATTGTGTACGGCAGGGTCCCACAAACGGTTGTGGAGTGAGGGACCAATTGTGTAGGGGGACACAGTATAAAAGTCCAACTGTTGGCCAGGACACCAGGAGAAAGAAACTCCCTTGGAAAGATTATTATTAATAATAGTTACAGGGAGATTTAGTTGCAGGTTGGCGAGAGCCATCGCTTGGAGGGTTCCCAGAGTATGTGTTGGGGTAACTGTTGGGAGTCTAACAAACTAAAACCTCATCGCTTGGATTACAAAGTGGGTCGAAACTTTGGGCAAGTTTCCTTACTCCACACGCCTCGGTTTAATTAACAATAATAATGATTACCAATAAGGTAAACAGAGGCAATGTAGAGTAAGGAAACTTAGTAATAATTATTACTACGTGCCTCTGTAGACCACATGCCTCTGTTTACTAATTACAGTATTAGTCAGATATCATTGTTAGTCAATTGGCAGATCGCTTCCCAGGGGTAATAAGCATTGCAATTTAAAAAAATAATGAATTGGGTCACTTCAATCCCCAACTGTTTGTGGGGACGCAGCCGTGTGTTTGTGGAAGCGTTCAGAGATGCCGCCTGGCGCTATATAAATCAAAGTTCTCGCTGTTGCTGTGCGCAATTGGCTTGTGCGTTTCAACCGCAAGTATACATACAGTCCATTCACTTTACAGTATATTCTGTGAGGCGCTTTGAGACGTCTCGAAGACGGGATAAGCTGCTGAATCAAATGCGAGGATTATTTTTATTGTACTCTGCCTGGCCAAGCTTTCCCGCTGCCTGTCCAGTTAGGACCAGCCTAGCTGATGGAGGTTTGCAGAGTTAACTGAGGCTGAATTGTAGATTGATAGGGCTGTTGGGTGCTGGAGTTATAGGGGTTGGTTTGGGGTTGTTAGACTGTTAAGCTATAGGGTTGAAGATTTACAGATTTACAGATCTCATCCCAGCCTTATTTTTCTGGTCTCTCCGCTGTTGTCTTTGTCGATATATATCAGCTCCGCTCTGAGCCTCTCTGATATAGTTGTTAGCGAGGGAGAAGACGAGCAATCTTGTACCATATCCCTGGGAACTGTAACTGCTCCTGGTACTGAATATAGAATAGATTTCAGAGAGTACCATTAGATTGAATTATCTGAATTCTAAATATTCATGTGTTTTAGTCTGCGGGCAGACAGGCTGTCCACTTTAATTGCTCCTCGGTAAATAGACATTGGATTTTGATCAATTCAATTATCCTGTGGGTTATTTTATTAATGGGGTTTAATTTGGGATGTTTCATTGGATTCTTCAGTCTAATTAGCGCTTCAGCCCGGATCGGTCGCTCTCTCTAAATCGGAAGAAGTTAAACCTCACTCCCCATCTGTGCCCTGTTCAGGTGGACATTCAAGCTATCTTTATAGCTTTATCTCTCGAAGAAAGAAGGGAGTTTTCCTCTCTCTTTCTCTCTGATCCCTCTCGCTCTCTCCCAGTGACCCGGCTGACAATCCCACCCTCTCACCCTCTCACCGCCCGCCCTCAACCCCACCACCCCACAACGCCCCAGATAAAATGGTTGGCCATTTGTGAGACGTGGCTGTGTGTAAATTGGCTTCACCCGCATTCACCAGCAAAACAACCGCAAATTATGCTTGTAAAACATCCTTCACAGGACACACAGTGAAGCGAATTGACTGCGTGCTTTGGTGGGCGAAAGGCGGCAGCCAATTGCGCACGGACAAACCCTATTACGTCCCAAGGTCCTGGACAGTCAGGGAATTCTACTAATAATAAAAATCATTGCATTTGTTTACAGGGCCTCATCACGTCTTCGAGCAATCTCAAAGCACTTCGCAGGAGCCCCTGTAAAGTGAATTGATTCGGGCCCTGTCGCTGGACTTTACAGTAAATCCCAACGCAGTCGCTTTGAGGAGAGCTCCTGACAGCACAAGGCAACGCTTCAAATGCCAGGTTTGTTATCCCGGTTATTCATTGTGCTGGTTATACTACTACTAATAATAATAATCCTGGCATTTGATATTGCGGCTTTTCACATCTTATCGACGTCTCAAAGCGCCTCACAGAATGCACTGTAAAGTGAATTTCACTGTGCATTTGTGGGCGAAACGCGGCAGCCGATTGCGCTCAGCAGCGTCCCCCACAAACAGTCGTGGATTGAAGTGACTAATTTCAGACAGACAGACAGACAGACAGACAGACAGACAGACAGACAGACAGACAGACAGACAGACAGACAGACAGACAGACAGACAGACAGACAGACAGACAGACAGACAGACAGACAGACAGACAGACAGACAGACAGACAGACAGACAGACAGACAGACAGACAGACAGACAGACAGACAGACAGACAGACAGACAGACAGACAGACAGACAGACAGACAGACAGACAGACAGACAGACAGACAGACAGACAGACAGACAGACAGACAGACAGACAGACAGACAGACAGACAGACAGACAGACAGACAGACAGACAGACAGACAGACAGACAGACAGACAGACAGACAGACAGACAGACAGACAGACAGACAGACAGACAGACAGACAGACAGACAGACAGACAGACAGACAGACAGACAGACAGACAGACAGACAAGACAAGACAAGACAGACAAGAGACGAGACAGAAAGTTGGTCAGAAAGGACACACAAAGTCCCGATGCCCTCTCCCTCAGGCCGGTGAGAAGTTTGCTCAGCAAACCCGCCGCTAACCTCGCAAGCTGAATCGATCGATCAGAGCCGTGCGAAAATCAATGGAACAACACTTCTCACGGAATCGCCTTCCTATTGTTGGTCCTCCAGTTTAATTACAGCCGTAGTTGGCTGTGTTGTCTCCCCAGCTGTAAACCAGGCAATTGATTGTGGGACGCGGAGTGAGCTTTAATTGCATTAATCATCATCCGACACGAGAGGATCATTTTACCTGTTTAGGTTCATTCCGAGGCTGCAGTTGTGAAGGGTTTTTTGAAGTCCATTAAAGGGTAACTGCGCCAGGACTGACGTGTGCTGCGTGAGCCTGGCTCGCTGCTGTCATCTGGGGTGTACTTGGCCGATCTCCAGAAGGCAGAGAATGCAAGCAAAAGCATCCTCCGGCTTTTCTGGAGTCGCGGAGCTCAGTGGTTGGATCGCTCGCCTCGCAAGCGAGAGGACCCAGGTTCGATTCCCGGGTGGGACGGGATAGGATAGGGTAGGACAGGTCAGGGTGAAACCTTCTTCGGCTTAGCAAATCCTTAAGTTCCGTATCAAGGCGACTGCATTCCGCAAGCTTTCAACAACAATAACAGCAGCAACAACAAAATGACATTTATGGAGCAGCCTTTCACGTCAGGAGGACGTCCCAAGGCGCTGTTCACTCAGGTCGGGATCTGGGCAAGTGGGTGGGGGCAAGGGGCAAGGGAGGGAGAGAGTTGGGAGGGCGGCAGAAGGCACGGTCGAAGAGGAGGGTCTTGGGACCGTCCTTGAAGGTGGCAAGGGAGGGAGCGAGACGAAGGGAATGTGGGATAGAGTTCCAGAGTGTGGGGGGCAGAGAGGCTGAAAACCCGTCCGCCGATGGTGGGGCAGGTCGGACAGGGGACATGGAGCAGGCCGGAGCTCGCTAAACAAAGGGTTCATGGGAGGACAGCAGAGAGATGGGAGGGGGGAAAGGATATCAACTCCGCAGACAACAGTAGTTTCACAGACACAACCAATTAACACGCCGATGGAGAGAGAGAGAAAACCCTTCCCTCTATTGGCGTGGGCCCTTTAAATAGTGTTGGGTATTACAGGGGATGGGGTGGTGGTGTGGTGGAGGGAGGGGGTGAGGTGGGGAATGGGAACAGGGATTTAAAGGGCACAGATGAGAAGACAGTTTGTAATTAAACACAAAGCACAACAAGCGTGATGGTGGCAAAATTACACCTCTGAATTCAGCCCGTCTCGATACATGCAAATTACACGGCTATTTATTGTTTCCGATTACTGCGAGACACAAGAGCTATTACTCTCCCACTGAGCAGACAAGCTTCTTGCTTCTGGGTATCTAAATTTACCAGCGATGCTGCTTACAACAGGAATCCTTCTATTAAACTCTCCATCCTCCAGACCCCTTGTATACCTTGGCCTGCCGTGGTTTGTATAAGGCAGGTGGTGGGGGGTGGGGGGGGGCGAAGGCCGGGTGTTTTGGTGTAGGGCCAGCAACTTGACTGTGCATTTCCTTTTAAATATTCCTCCCCCCAAAAAATAGATATATACATACCATAATCAGCAATAAATCGGTCCCTTCAATCCAACGCGGCTGTTTGTGAGGACGTCGCCGTGCGCGATTGGCTGCCGCGTTTCATCCACAAAATGTACGGTCACTACACTTCATGGTGTATTCTGTGTGGCGCTTTGAGACGTCGTAAACACGAGTGCAAGCGGGGCCTTTGGATAGCCGGGCATAAAAGTCACCCGTTGTTATATTAAACGCAATCTCTCTTGTGAGTTTCTGAGCTGCAATCTAATGAGTGGCCATTACTGTGTCAAGGAGTCATTCGCTCCGATACCTGAGGTCTGATTCGCGGGCTCCGACTGGCGTGATGGATCTTTCAGACGGCACTAATCTACCTGTCCAGGAAAAATATATGAAACAAATCCCATTTGCCCAAAGGAGATCAGAGAAGTTATTGAGAACAAGCTCGAACCCCCAGGATCGTGTTAGATCCGAATTTTCCCACTGAGCTCCTGAAAAACAATGTATTTTAGAAACTTTCATCCTTTCAGGTCAAGTGCAGTCTTGTAGCTCAGTGGTTAGAGCGCTCGCCTCGCAAGCTAGAGGCCCTGGATCCTATTCCCGGCCGGGTCAGAGCGAAACGTTGGGCAAGTTTGCTTGCTCCACACACTTCAATTTACCCTAGCAGTAAGTAGGAATACGGTTGAGATTCGATTGGTGAAATGCTTTTCGGGGATAATAGTCCCTTAAAATAAAAAATAATAGTAATATATTGGTCACTTAGCCCACCACTGTTTGCAGGACGCTGCTGTGCGCAATTGTCCTACGCATTTCGCCTACAGTCAGTTCGCTTCATTGGATCTTCAGCGGAACGCTTTGAGACGTCTCAAAGAGGTGTTAAGGAGCTATATCAAGACGGAAAAGCATTATCATTATTTAGTGGATGGAGTAAGACGGCAGGGGGCTTTCAAAGTTGAGGGGTAAAGATCTTGAGCCCCCAACCGTGTGCCTTGGAGATGTGAGTGCTCACCCACTGAGCTGTGTTGTTGTATAATTAAGTTGGAACAGGAGAGAGAAAAACAATCAATCACGCGGCTGCCGTGATCATGACGAGAGAGAGAGATGGAGATGTAACTATTGATCTTGGTGTCAAGCCACGTATCCTCACCGTGCATTAATGAATGTGTTTGCACTCGGTTAATGAAACCGCCAAGGCTCGTGTCTTCTTGACTAAATATAACATTAGAGATTCAGTGTTCACACAACCCATTGTATTGCAGTTCCGGGTAAGGCTTCATTTAATTCATCATTGCAAACCAAACAATGATTCCAACAGGTCCTATTTGAACAGTGCCTTCCAAGCGCCTCACAGGATGTTACTGTGTAGAGAGACTGTGTGTTTGATAAGACGCTATACAGATGTAACATTTCCTTTACACCCTGAAATCACGTAATTCTCTCCCTTAATCCCTCCGCCTTGCCCCCTCCCTCCCTCCCTCCCTCCCTCCCTCCCTCCCTCCCTCCCTCCCTCCCTCCCTCCCTCCCTCCCTCCCTCCCTCCCTCCCTCACCAGCTTCAAACCCCACCTAAGACCCTATAATAATAAGAAGAATAATCCTTACATTTTGATATAGCACTTTTCACATCTTCTAGACGTCTCAAATCGCTTCACAGAATATACTGTAAAGTGAATGAACTGTATATTTGTGGGCGAAACGTGGCAGCCAATTTCGCACAGCAGCGTCCCCCACACAAACAGCCGTGGATTTAAACGACCAATATTTTATTACAGGTTATTTTTGGAGGGATTATTATTCGGCGTGTGGAATAAGGAGACTTGCCCAAGGTTTCGCCCTGATCTGCCCGTATTCGAACACAGCTCCCACGCTTGTAAGGCGAGTGCTCTAACCACTGAGCTAGAGGACTCCACCTTTCTTTTCCCTCCTCCCTCCCACACCCCCTGGCTCGGGGTCAGACTCTGCCACTGTACGGGATGCTTCCCCACATGAGGGGTGCTGTGTAAATGCAAGCTGTTGTTGTTGTTTCCTCACCAGACGGTGTGCGACGGTGACTTTAATCTAGTTCCTCCGGTTAGTGGGATGAGGATACAAAATTCGCTCAGTGATTAGAGCACTCACCTTAAAGCCTGGGACCTGTGTTCGAATCCAGGCAGGTGGGATGAAACCTTGGGCCAGTTTCCTTACTCCACACACCAAATAATAATCCCTCCGAAAACCCCACAATAATAAAATTGGTCATTTCAGTCCATGACTGTTTGTGTGCAATTGGCTGCCACGTTTCGCCCACAAATATACAGTCAATTCACTTTACAGTATATTCTGTGAAGCGCTTTGAGACATCGATAAGATGTGAAAAGCCGCTATATCAAATGCAAGGATTATTATTGTTATTAAAATGAAACCCCAGGCCTATTTAATGCTGTTGTTAGTTGATTGGTGGATCACTTACCGGGAGTAATAATCCCTTCAAAATAATAATAATGTGGTCACTTCAATCCACGACTGTTTGTTTGTGGGACGTCACTGTGCGCAATTGGCTGCCGCGATTCGCCCACAAAACACACTGCATTTCACAGTGATCTCACGAAGCGCTTTGAGACGTTTAATAGGGATTCTTATTAAAATATATATGAATAATATATACAAATATAGAGTCAATCCACTTTACAGTATATTCTGTGAACCGCCGTGAGACGTTTCAAAGACGAGATAAGTCCTTATATCGAATGCAAGGATTCTTATTAATACATATATTAATAATATATACAAATATAGAGTCAATCCACTTTACAGTATATTCTGTGAACCGCTGTGAGACGTCTAGAAGACGTGGAGGCTGTTTTTATTATTTCCTAACGATTCCTCGCTTCCCATAGTCCCCATTGATCTCTGAGTTTAGCTGCTGCTGTAGCTATATTTACCCTCTGACCTGCCCCATCCATCACTCATTCTTAAGCTTCAGACACATACAGTAAGGAGGGCCTTACAAGGCGTTAATGGCCTATTCTTGGGAGGACGGAGTGGAGGAGGAAGGCAGTCTGTCATGTCGGCATCAATGTTATGGATTTCAGGAGGAATGTCGCTTACTCAGAACTCTGGTGACTTTTGTCTACTCTGCGGCAGAGATCGGCAGAGCCGTAAAGCGGATCCTCCGCCAAGCAAGTCACGGCACCCAATAACTAAATTGGGGTCGAGTCACAGCAATGATAATACAACAACAACAACAACTAGCATTCGGCGGGCGACAGAAGGCACGATCGAAAAGGAGGGTCTTGGGACAGGCCTCGAAGGAGGCAAGGGAGGAAGCGAGGCAGAGGGGACTGTGGGACGGAGATCCACAGCATGTGGGTCGGGCGGAGGACATGGGGCAGACCGGAGCCTGCTAAACGACGGGGTGGGCAGGTTTATAGGGAGACAGCAGAGGTCGTGGTTCTTGATGACCTGCGGGCTTGTGAAGGGAAGAGCCAGGAAGGCCGACGAGGAGGGAGTTTCCGCAGTCGAGCCTTGAAGTGACGAATGCGCGGACGTCTCAAAGTGCTTTGCAGCTACATCACTGTAGAGGGCAGCCACCGGGCGCTCGCTCACTCCCCGGTACTGGGCTACAGGGTCAGGCTGGACTGTGTGAGCACAAACATCCCTTGTTGGAGTGGGTTCAACCCGCAAACTTTCGACTTTGAAATCCGAAGTAAAAACAAAATTCAAGATCCTGGTCCTCGCATTTAAAGCCCTCCACAACCTCGCCCCTCCGTGACCTCCTATCTCCTTACCAACCTCGTTCCCCCCCCACTCCCTCCGCTCAGCAGGCTCTGGCCTGACCCATGTCCCCGCCTCACCTGCTCCACTATTGGCGGGCGAGCCTTCAGCCACTACCTCTGGAACTCCATCCCACAGTCCCTCCGCCTCGCCCCCCCCCCACCCTCTCTGGCCTCCTTCAAGTCTCGCCTCAAGACCCTGCTCTTCGATGGTCTCATCGGCAAATCCTAATCCCCCCCCTCCCCACCACTTCCCTCCCCCACACCCCCCCCACCACCCCTGTCCTCAGCTCGGATCTGAAGCAGTGACTGTCCAGCGCCTTCGGTCGTCCTCCTGACGTGAAAGCTATACAAGTGTCATTTTGTTGTTGGTGGTGGTAAAAACAGATGAACGCTAAGCAGGTCAGGCATCTACAGAGGAAAGTGCAGTGGGTAGCCAACCTTTGGTCAGAATGTCAGTGGGTTGATGCTGCCATCTGCTGGTATTGCCTTACATCATTTGAGTTTATAATAATAATAATCCTTGCATTCGATATAGCGTCTTATCCAGAACTCTGCAGCTCGTGTCCTCACCAGCACCAATGCTCCGCGACCACATCACTCCCACCCTCGCCCGGCTCGATTGGCTCCCCATTCCCCAGAGGATCGAATTCAAGATCCTCGTCATCACCATCAAGGCCATTCACTGCCTTTCCCCCTCATAACTACCCCTCAGTCTTGCTATCCCCCAGCCCCCTCCATTCAGCGGGCTCCAGCCTGCTCCATGTCCCCTGCCTGACCCGCCCTACCATCGATGGTCGGGTTTTCAGCCTCTCTGCCCCCACACTCTGGAACTCCATCCCACAGTCCTTTTGCCTCGCTCCCTCCCTCGCCTCCTTCAAGACCCTCCACTTCGACCATGCCTTTAACTGCGCTCCCAGCTCTCTCCCTCCCTTCCCCCCCTACCCTGCCCCTCTCCCACTGTTCAGCGCCTTGGGAAAGGCGCTCGATAAATGTAATTTTGTTGCTGTTGTTATCATATCTTCTAGACGTCTAAAAAACGCTTCACAGGACATACCGTTAAGCGAGCGTATGTTCAGTGTGCTAAACCTGGCAGACAATTGCGCGCAGCAGTGCTCCACGAACAGCCGTGGATTGAGTGACCAAACTATTGTTTTTTTAACGGATTATTATCCCCGGAACAGCATTGTTGTTTATTGTTGTTGTTTGATTCCCCCCCCGCCGGCCTTCCCCACCCCCCTCCCATCTTCTTTCCTCACCCCCTTTCCCCCCTTTCTCTTCCCCCTGTCCCTCTTCCCCCTTTCTCCCTGATTTTAAGCCACCACCACCTCTCCCCCCCTTACCCCCTTTTCCTCCCTGATTTTACCCAATCTTTGCCTCCCTCTCTCCCCCCTTATCCCCTTTTGCCCCTGGCCCCACTTTCACAGACTGTTTGCGGGACACTGTTGTGCGCAATTTGGCTGCTGCGTTTCTCCCACGAATATACAGTCAATTTTCCTACTTTCCTTCCGCCAACCACAACCCTTCCCCCCCTGCTCTGGTCCCTACCTCTTCTCCCCCCTTTCTTCCCTCTTGTCTTCTTCCCTCCCCCCCGCTCTGGTCCCAACCTTCAGACGTTGTTGTATTCTGTGAAGTGCTTTGAGACGTCGATAAGACGTGGAAAGTGCTACATAAATGTAAGGATTATTATTATTACATGTGTATAGCGCCTTTCACATCAGGAATCCATCAAGTAAGTGGGAACCTTATGTGGTCTGCGCAGAAAGGAAGCATGCCTAACGTTTCGCCCTAATCTGCCCGGGAATCCAACTGAATAGTGAAGCAAGTTTCTCCCAGTGGCCTAGCCCAAAATCCCCTAACCCTAACCCTTCACCCCCACTGCTCCCTCTCTCCCCTCCCCACCCCCCACCACCCACCTCCCACCCCACCCCCAATAAAATTGGGTTGCTCACCACATGACAAGGAGCTAGAGTGAATTCACTGTATATTTGTGCGTGAAACATGGCAGCCAAGTTGTACAGAGCAGTGTCCCACAGACAGTCGTGCATTGAAAATGACCGATTTTTATTATTGTGGTTTTTTTTGGAGGGATTATTATTAGGCATCCGGAATAAGGAAATTTGCCCAATCTTTCGCTTTGATCTGCCTGGATTCGAACACAGGTCTCACGCTTGTAAGACGAGTGCTCTAACCACTGAGCTACAGGAGATCCACTAGACCATAGCGCACTCGCGTCCGAAAGACGTCCCAGGGCACTGGGCTATCAGGGTTTTGGGAATCCGAGACTTGGGGTCAGGAGGGGTGAACAGCAGGACTGGTGGTGGTGATGGGAGGTTGATGAATGCACGGATATTGAGGAAGGTCTTTAGACGGGATGTGGAGGAGGCAAGAGAGGTTCATTCCCCCTGAAGCCAGAGATCAAGCCTACATCATCAGGTGAGCGCTGAGACTTTACACCGAGTTGCTGCTTATCTATACCTGTTGAGGTGGACATTAAATATCTTGCAGCGCTATTCAAAAAAGAAAGGGGGTTCCCGCAGTGTCCTGGCCAAAACACCATCTTCCCACACCTCCCTCCCCCCCCCCCCCCCCCCCCCGCCCCCCGATAAAATTGGTCTTTGACTTCATAGCTGTTTGTGTGATGGTGCCGCCCGCCGTGTTCTTGTCAAAACACAGTCACGACACATTACAAGAGCTCCTGAAAAAGTGCTTCAGGACATTCTCTTCACATACCAGGAGCTAATTCAAAGGCAAGGATTGTGATAACAGTTATCATTTTTTACAATGATGAACTGGCGCTGGCTATTTGCATATTTTTGAAAGTGGCACATTTACAACAAAGCATATAATTAACGAAAACAAATTTACAATTGTATAATGCCTTTCACGTCAGGAAGAGACAAGTCTAAACAAGGCTTGACTAATGTACCAAAGGGAACAATATCAGATGGGAGGCAAGAGAGTGGGGAATTTGCTAATGTCATTGAACTTGATTTCCTTACATTGAAATATCCGAAGCTTTGGGTCCAGTATCTAAAATCCCATGGCTAAGTGGTTAGAGCACTCGCCTCATAAGCATAAGGGCCCAGGTTCGATTCCTCAGCAGAGCTAACCCTTGGGCAAGTTTCCTCACTCAACTCTGTTTACCCAGCAGTAAATAGGTCAGTTTTAGGTCAATGGCCAAACTACTTTCCAGGGGGTAATAATTCCTTCCAGACAAAAATGAACGCCAATGTGCGGGATACTGCTGTGCACAATTGGCTAACGCATTTCACCCACACAGTCAATCCACTATACAATATGTTCTGTGAAGATATTGATACCTTTCCTGAGCTATGGTGCCCAGAATTGCCCAGCTGAGGTCTAACCAGTGACTTCTAACGGGGCAATTTTTGTACTCTGCCTGTACTTCTAAAGACAAGAACCCAGTGTTATCCTGTAGAACCAGAGGACACGGCCTGCGATTGAATGGGGGGGGGGAATTCAGAACCAATCTATGGACAGGTGCAAAAGCTGTAGGTATCAAGTCTGGAACCATACCATTTTCCTGCAGATATACCCCGTGGTTTTTTTTCAGAATCTTATTGGGAATTTCCTGACTCTTGTTGTTCAATATTGTAGCAAAGTTTCCTCGGCTTGAGGGGTGAGAATTGGCCCTGTTCGTTGTGTTAATCTTCTGTCTAATTACTGTCTGTTTCTCGAGCAATATCCCACAAGTGGTCCGTAGCTTCTGAGTTACTGTAGTGTGTGTGTGTGGGCTTGAGTAGTAAGTCTGCTATTGTCTAATACGTTAACGCTTGTAAAATGTTGACTGATACTTTCTGCAGGAAGTTTTGACATGTTAATCCCAATAATAAAACTAACGTAATTGAAGCAATGTGCAAAAAGTGTATTATAATTATTGAAATAAATAAAGCATTTTTTCCTGAAATGTCTTGCCCTTCTCTGATGCCTGAAGGCGCAAGGGTGGAAGTAAGAGAGTGAAGGCCGAGGGAGGGAGAGAGGGGGAGAGTGAAGGCCGAGGGAGCCTGCCCTCGCGTCTTCACTCCCCCCCCCATCTCCCTCCCTCCCTCGCGCCTTCACTCCCACCCTCCTTCACGTCTTCACTCCCTCCCCCCCCACGCCTTCCCTCTCTCCCTCCCTCCCACGCGCCTTCACTCTCTGTCCCCCTCCCTCCCTCCCTCCCTCGCGCCTGCCTGCCCCCTCGCGCTTGCGCATTCGCTCCCGTCCCGCTGCGCGCCTGCGCACTCTCCCATCCGCACCCATAGCATGTCGGGAAATGTAGTTCTCCCCCCCTCCCTCCCCCCCCCACTCCCTCCCCCCCCCCCCCTCCCTCCCCCCACCCCCCTCCCTCCCCCCCCCGCCCCCTCCCTCTCTCCCTCCCCCCTCCAGTGCTTGGGGTGTCCTCCTGACGTGAAAGTTCCCATCCAATTAACCAGATGTTATCCGGCACAATTGCTGTGGCACATTTAATGAATCGATTGTCACACAGGTATTTCGGCTTACCGCTAGTACAACCTTAATGTCACCCTGCTGTTTTTTTCACCCGTGTGGCGTCCCCCATTGCACAAATTATCCATAGACCATAAACCTCTAACATAGCTTCAAACGAGGCATCTAAGGTGAAAAGCACAAGAGAGTAGTGTTAACAATAAACCAGAAGATAAAAATCTGCAAAAGGCTAGGAAAAGGAAAAAACGGGAACATTTTAATGCATGAATACAATGTTGGTTCCTTCACCATCCATCCAACAACAACAACAACAAATTACACTTATAAAGCGCTTTTCACGTCGGGAGGACGTCCCAAGGCGCTGCACAGGAGGCGTGTGACCCGAGCTGGGAGGGGAGTGTTTGGGAAGGGGTGAAACAAGTAGGGGAGGTCGAAAAATTCGGGGGGGAACAAAAGGCACGATCGAAGAGGAAAGTCTTCAAACCGGCCTTGAAAGAGGAAAGGGAAGAAGCGAGACGGAGGGATTGGGGGATGGAATTCCATAAAGACGGAACAGAAAAACTGAAGGCCCGGCCTCCGATGGTGGGGCGGTTCGGGCGGGGGGCTTGGAGCAGGCCAAGTCCTGCTGAACGGAGGGTCCGGGTGGGCTTGTAGGTGGAGAGTAAATTGGTTAGATAGGGCGGGGCAAGGCCATGTAGGGCCTTGAAGGTGAGGACGAGGATCTTGAACTCGATCCTCTGGAGGATGGGGAGTCAGTGGAGACGGGCGAGGGTGGGGGTTATGTGGTCGCGGAGGTGGGTGCGGGATAGTACACGGGCTGCAGAGTTTGGGATGACCTGCAGCCTGTGAATGGAGGAACTGGGGAGGCCGACGAGGAGAGAATTTCCGTAGTCCAGCCGTGAGGTGATGTACGCGTGCACGAGTGTTTCGGCAGCGCGGGGGGTGAGATAGTTGCGGAGCCTGGCAATGTTGCGCAGGTGGAAATAAGTGGTGCCGGTCAAGGCGCGGATGTGGGGGAGGAAGGAGAGTTTTGGGTCGAACATGATGACGAGGTTCCTGATTGGCTTTGTGAGGTGGAGAGTGCAGCCTTGGATGTTGAGGCTGGCAGCGCCCGATGTGCGGAGGCGCTGGCTTGAGCCAATCAGGAGGGCCTCGGTCTTACTCACGTTCAATTGCAGGAAGTTGTCCCTCGTCCAGGACTCGATGTCGGACAGACATGCTGTCAGAACATCGATGGTCTGGGGGTTGAGGGATGAGGCAGAAAGGTACAGCTGGGTGTCATCCGCATACATGTGGAAATTTACCCCATGTTTGCGGATGACATCGCCCAGAGGGAGCGTGTAAAGGGTGAAAAGGAGGGGGCCGAGGACAGAGCCCTGGGGGACGCTGTGAGAAACTGTGCGGGGGTTTGAGGAAAAACCGTTGGAAGATACAAAGTGTAAACGGTGGGTCAAATAAGAATGGAACCAGTCAAGGACTGTGCCTTGAATGTTGAGGTGGGAGGAAAGACGTTGGAGGAGGATGGTGTGATCGACTGTGTCGAACGCAGCAGACAGGTCAAGGAGGACGAGGGGGCAGAGGGAGCCCTGGTCACAGGAGGTTAGGATGTCATTTGTGACCTTAACCAGGGCAGTTTCTGTACTGTGAATAGGGCAGAAACCTGATTGGACATTGGAAAGGACATTGGAAAGGGTACAAAGAAGATTTACTAGGATGGTGCCAGGATTGAGGGACTTCAGCTATGAGGAGAGGCTAGATAGGCTAGGGTTATTCTCTCTGGAGCAGAGAAGATTGAGGGGAGACCTAATAGAGGTTTATAAGATCCTGAGGGGTTTCGACAGGGCAAATAGAGAAAAACTATTTCCACTCGTGGGCGAATCCGTGACTCGTGGTCACAGATTTAAAATAGTTTCAAGGCGAAGTAGAGGGGAGCTGAGGAGAAATGTTTTCACTCAGCGAGTTGTTCGAATCTGGAATGCATTGCCTGAAAAGGTGGTGGAGGCTGATTCGATAACAACTTTTAAAAGGGAATTAGATCTTTATTTAGGGAGAACAGGTCTATTGGGCTATGGGGAGCGGGCAGGCCAGTGGGATTGAATCGCTCTTTTCAAAGAGCCGGCACAGACTAGATGGGCCGAATGGCCTCCTTTAAAATTCTATGAATCTATGAATCTATGGAGGGGTTAATCATAGGTCAAACCCTACATATAAGGAACCAACCTAATGAATCTACGCTGTAATGCGAGTGTGTCCTTTCTGGAATAAGGAAACGAAAACTGCATACAAGATTCTAGTTTCCTTTCGTGTTGACTCAAAACATATCTTCAAGATGAGGAGAAGTTTCCATAGTCCAGAGTCTGTTACCAGAGAAAGTGCGTACGTGTGATATATGATGAATTGTTTAACCACAGATAAGGTTCCACATAGTATCATGTGTGTTGAATGTGCCTGATTGGTTGATCAAAAGGGAAACGAAAAGGCTCAAAAAGCTAGGGTCATGACCCAACAGCAGCAGACGGGGCAGGAAAGCAAGTCAGGCCAAGCACACTGAATGCTCCGGTATGTAATCCTCACGAGACCTCACTGTTACACCTATCGCCACATCCCAATTGTGGCATTGCAACATCCTATATATAAGAACCCGCAGTGCACAGAACAGTACAACACGGAAGTCGGGGTGTGAGCGTGAGGATCCGCTGCTCTCCGCTGAACTTGAAACTTATTTGTTCGATCCCAGTAAAGAGAAAGGATGGTGGTGAGTTGAATGCAACCTAGAGATATACATAACACAGTAGCTAACGGTCGGCACTCTTCTTGACAGACTATCTTGGCTCCTCTCTCTCTCTGGACTTAACCCTAAATCAACTGCACTACCCTCATTCACCCATTCCGTTACCTCATCAAAAAACTCTATCAGATTAGTCAGGCAAGATTTGCCTTTAGCAAATCTGTGCTGGCTGTCCTTTATTAACCTATATCTTTCCAAGTAAAGATCTATCTTGTCCCTGATTATAATCTCTAGAAGTTTCCCCACTACTGATATTAGACTGATTGGCCTGTTCTTCTGCCCCTTTCTTCCCAGGCTTGTTCTTCTGCCCCTTTTTTGTACAGGGGAGTAACGTTACCAATCTTCCAGTCATCTGGCACCAACCCTGTGTCCAAGGAAGATTGAAAGATTATGGTCAGAGCCTCTGTTATTTGCTCCTGTACTTCCCTTAGTAACCTAGGATGCATCCCATCCGTACCGGGCGACTTATCTACCTTGAGCGCCGTCACTCTTTTTAGTACTTCCTCTCTGTTTATACTAATCCTATCCATTTCCTCTACCCTCTCCTCCGGTACTGGGGCATTGGCTGCATCTTCTTTTGTGAAGACAGATCAGATGCAAAGTACTCATTCAGTACATCAGCCATGCCCTCTGCCTCCACAATAAGATTTCCTCCTTGGTCCCTAATTAGCCCCACCCTACCTTTCACTAACCTTTTATTCTTGATATGCTTATAAAATACCTTAGCGTTCCCTTTAATGTTAAATACTAAATCGTTTCTCATAGTCTTTCTGCCCCTCTAATTTCCCTTTTCAGTTCCTTCATGCACTTCCTATATTCTGTTTGGTTGTCTTCCGTACTTTGGGCATGACATTGGTCATAAGCCTCCTTTTTATGTTTTATTTTAGTCCCAATTTCCCTAGTCATCCAGGGAGGTCTGGATGCCCTACTTTTTACCTTTATGGAATGTATCTGTTCTGTGCCCGAACTATCTCCTCTTTGAAGACTTCCCACACACTGCTCCTTAGCTGTTTTACCTACCAATCTTTCTTTCCAGTCCACCTTGCCTAGGTCCCTTTTTAACTTGCTGAAATTAGCCTTCTTCCAGTTGAGTATCCTCACCTTTGATGGTTTCTTGTCCCTTTCCATAAGTACTTTGAATCTAATGATGTTGTGATCGCTATTGCCCAAGTGCTCTCCTACAGAAACCTGCTCTACTTGACCCACTTTATTCACCAGAACTAGATCCAGCACTGCTTCCTTCCTCCTTGAGCTGGAAACATACTGATCATGAAAATTGTCCTGTAAGCATTTCAGGAATCCTTCTCCATCGTTGCCCTTTACGCTGCTATTTTTCCAGTCTATGTTGGGATAATTGAAGTCCCCCATTTTCACTACTCTATTGGCTTTCCATTTTTCTGAAATCTGTTTGCAAATCTGCTCGTCTATCTCCTTCTAACTATTTGGTGGTCTATAGTAACAGCGTAACAGCTCCTATTTTATTCCTTGACTCTCACCAGATAGATTCTGTTTTTAGGCCTTGTTGCACCTCGTTCGTTTCTAAGACTGCAACCGTGTCCTTAATTAATATTGCCACTCCCCCTCCTTTTTTTCCTTCTCTGTCCCTCCTGAATACATTATAGTCAGGAATGTTCAGTTCCCATGCCTGCTCTTGTTTGAGCCAAGTCTCCATTACTGTTAGTATGTCATATCCCCTTGTAGCAACTTGACCCTGCAGCTCACCAATCTTATTTGTCAAACTCCGTGCATTTACACACATGACTCCAAGACAGACTTCGCCTATTCTGTATGTTTCCCCTGTCTTATCGCTACTTTTGCCGGAATACTACTTATTGCATTCCCATCCCCCTCAAAATTAGTTTAACCCCCCCCCTACAGCATTAGATAACCTCCCTGCAAGGACTTTGGTCCGAGCATTGTTTAGGTGTAACCCATCCATCTTGTACAGGTCCTGCCCCAGAACTGGTCCCAATGATACAGGAACCTAAAGTCCTCCTTTCCACACTTGTTCTCCAGCCATTCATGTGCTTGATCCTACCATTTTGAAACTCACTTACACGAGGCACTGGGAGTAGTCCAGAGATTACCACCTTCAAGGTTCCACCCTTTAGTTTTTCCCCAGCTTCTGATACTCTCCTTGTAGCATGTCAGCCCTCTTCCTCCCGACATCATGGATCCCAATATGGACCACCAATTCTGGATGTTCCCCATCCCCCAGCAGAATCTTATCTACCCGTTCGGTGATGTCTTCAACACTGGCACAAGGGAGGCAACATGCCATCCGTAACCTCACGCTTTCGGTTTCAGAAACGTCTGGCTATACCGAGGACTGTTCAACCCCCTGTGACAATTGCATTTCTACTCTTTGTCGTGCTCCTGTGCATCCACTTGTAGTTTACAACTCTCCCCTGACGTATCAGCGGCCTCATCAGCACTCAGTACTGGTTTGCAAATGCCACACTCTCAGGGTATTTCTGCACTTCCTGACCCCTCTTCCTACCACGCCGGATTGTCACCCAGTCACTCCCCTTCTGAACCCTTAGTTGTTGTGGGGTGACCACCTCCTGAAAGATTTGGTCCATGAAGTCCTCAGCCTCTCGTATCTGATGCACTGACTCTAGTCTCCCTTCCAGCACCAAAACTTTGTGCTCTAGCTCAAGCATCCGGAGGCACTTCCTGCACACATGGTTGTGCAGGTTGCACAAAGCATCTTGGAGTTTCCACATAAGGCACATGGAGAATGCTACCATTCTCAGCTGCCCAGCCATGTTCCTTATTTTATTGAAAATAGAACAACCTTGCACCTACTTCCCCCTAATTCCCACTCTCACCCAATTCCTTCTCACTCTGGCCTCGCCTCACTCAGGATGTAGCTCACTCAGGGCTCTCTGCTCAAGTAAGGCTCTCGCAACTATCCCCTATTTATACCCTCCTGATGCAACCAGTGTGCCTTTCACGTCGGAAGGACGTTCCAAGGCGCTGGACAGTGTTGTAACATATTGTCCTGTGTTTTGCTTTTGTTGACAACTCTACAGGTGTTTGAAGTGACGGGAATGAGGATGGAGATAGGAGACAACGTGAGGATCAAAGGAAAGGTTCTGGAGCATTGCCCAGCGTGAGAATCCGTTTTTTGCATCTTGGCCAAGAAACATGTTGACCAACACGTCAACAAATTACATTTGTTCAGAGCCTTTCATGCCGAGAGGCATTCCAAGGCGCTGGACAGTCAGTGTTTTGAACCTGAGCTGGGTTCAGGATAAGGGAGGGTGGGTGAGGGGAAGGGAGATAACCGATGGCACGTCTCCATTCACATCCCCACACGCGGCTCAGACTAAGCTAAAGAGCAGCAGGTTCTGGATTTGAATTCCACTGGGTCCTTTCAATTGATCCAACTGAATTGGACAGTAGATACCCAATGATACCCAACTCCATCTCTCTGCTTCCACATCGAGGACCCCTCTGTCATGATAGAGTGTCTGACACACATCAAGTCCTGGATGAGAGCCAATTTTCTCCAATTGAATATAGACAAAACCAAGGCTCTCCTGCTTGGCTCCTCCTCATCACAACAACAACAACAACAACAACAACAAATTACATTTATAGAGCGCCTTTCACGTCGGGAGGACGTCCCAAGGCGCTGCACAGGAGGCGTGTGACCCGAGCTGGGAGGGGAGTGTTTGGGAAGGGGTGAAACACTAAGGGGAGGTAAAAGAGTTCGGGGTGGAACAAAAGGCACGATCGAACAGGAAAGTCTTCAAACTGGCCTTGAAAGAGCAAAGGGAAGAGACTAGGATCTTGAACTCGATCCTCTGGAGGATGGTGAGCCAGTGGAGACGGGCGAGGGTGGGGGTTATGTGGTCGCGGAGGCGGGTGCGGGATAGTACACGGGCTGCAGAGCTTTGGATGACCTGCAGCCTGTGAATGGAGCACAGGAATGTGCTCTGACATCACTGATCCAGTATGGAATTGTGATATCTTGATCCAGCCTCAAATGTCGTTTAAACCTCACATCTGTGCCATGGCCCATTCTGCTGCTCATATGGGTAACAATATTCAAATAACAGTATTTTATAATGTTTGATTCTCTATGTTCTGCTTGGAACCAGATTTAACGTGAATCTTGGCACTGACAGCAACAATTATGACTTACACATCAGCCTTCGTTTCAACCAGCTCGGTGATCACCGAAAAATTGTCTTGAACACACTGAAAAATGGTGCTTGGGGAAGTGAGCAAAAAGATGGAAACTTTCCCTTCTACAATGGGAAATATGCAGAGGTAAATACTAATGAATAATACTTACATGTGATACAGCACACATCAAATCAGCTGGACATCACAAATGATAACACTGTACACTGTGGTGATTTTGTATTTTTGGGGTGTAAGCGGCAGTCAATTTATGTACAGTAATGCCCCACCAACAGAGATAAAGCGAGTCACCAATTTAATTTGGGGGATTGTTGTCCAGCACTCCAGGGGAGGGAAGGATTGCTGAAACATGATCAAAGTACCTCATTGGCAAAATCGCCGAAAGTTCACTCAGCTGTAGTGGTGCGCATTGGGCGAGAGATGGGTAGGAACTGAAGTGGGTGCGGATGCTCCAACAACAACAACTTGCATTTATATAGCGGTTTTCCTGGGGAAATATTTACTTAACCAAGCCCTCCTTTCCATTTACAGATCATAATTTTGTTCATAATTTCGTTCATATTCAGCCCGAACAGGCTGAATATGATGGCGCTCACCTACATGTCTGTGGTTGACATGACTGTGTCAGACGTGCAATTTTACTGAGCTGCTGAGATGTCTGAATCATTCAATCCAATAAAATCTTATTGAGACGCCATCCTGCGTGGAGGGCCCTATCTAAATTGAAGTTGTTGTTGTTGTTGGGTTGTCTGTTCTTTGCCTCTAGTAGCCGCTAGCCCCGCTGCACTGGCTCTGATATTCCACCCTCCTTTCCTCCATTCCACTCTCGATGGCTGTGCTTTCAGCCACTGCTCCCCGAAACTCTGTATGATCAAAAGCCAGTCAAGCAGGTTAGGCTTGCAAGAGGTCAGGGTGTGGAGACGAAGGGATTCTGGGATGGAGTGGCAGAGGGTGGGGGCAGGGAAACTGAATACCCAACCACCACTGATGGGGTGGGCTGGGACATGGAGCAGGCTAGTGACTTGAAGCCCGTAAGTTTCAATGCAATGAAGGTTATGGTATCACATTGACAAATGATGGGACATTACTCTGTTAAGATGATACAGCGAATAATAATAAATAATCCCTGCATTTGACACAGCGCTTTTCACATCTTCAAGACGTCTCAAAGCGCTCCACAGAATACACTGTAAAGTGAAATGACTGTATGTTTGAGTAACAAAGGTCAGCCAATTGTGCACAGCAGCACCCCACAAACAGTTTTGGATTCGAAGTGACCAATATTATTATTGTGTTTTCCTTAAGGGATAATTATCAGACATATGGAGCAAGGAAACTTGCCCAAGGTGTTACCCTACCAGGAATCAAACCCAGTTGACTTCTGAGCTACAGGACTCCTGGTGATACTGTACCAACTCAGGTGCTCCCTTCACTCAGGAAACACAGCCTACTTCATGTTTCGCTTGCTATCCTCATCCCACCATCACGGTTACGCTTTTGAACTATCAGCTGAGATGAGTGAAGACATTGCTCTTTGCTGATCTCAAACAGGAATAACAACCACAAAATTACACTTGTATAGAGTCTTTCACATCAGGATGTCCCAAGGCGCTGAACAGAGACTGTTCGCACTGAACTAATCCATGCAATCCTCAGAGCACTTGGCGGGTGATCACATCCTTCGCTATCGCCCCCATAAACCCTACAGGAAATGTGGAAGCTGAGCCCAATCAGCATTGATCAGTCCAATTACAATAAGTTGGATTGATACAGGACCCTTCACACGGGACAGCATCTCAGAGTCTTTATCAGTGACAGAGTCTGACTGCTGATCGAGGGAGAGAGGAGGTGATCTTGAGCACTGTCCTGTAATGTAAAACATACATTTCGTGTAAAGCACCACAATATTGCGCAAACCCCTCCCTCCCATTACACACAGGATTACAAGAATACACCAAGTCTATATATTAAATATTTTCTCCAAAAAAATTTAAGTTGGCCATTCGTTGTATTTGTATTTGTTTGAATGTGTAAAATGTTTCACACACGGCTGCAGAGTGTCACAGTAATTCAACCAAGTGGTAAGCAACACAATCTGAAAGCTGGTAATGTCTGTTCTGTGGATATTTCGCTGGGAAATGTGAGCCAATTTCTTTCATTAACAAACAATAATAATCCTTGCATTTGATATTGCACTTTTCACGTCTTCTTTCACGTTTCAAAGTGCTTCACAGAATAAAGTGAGTTGACTGTATATTTGTGGGCGAAACACGGCAGCCAATTGCGCACAGCAGTTCCCATAAATGGTCATGGATTGAAATGATCAATTATTCATTGAGTTTTTTGAGGGATTATTATTAGGCTTGTGGAGTAAGGAAACTTGTCCGAGGGTTCGCCCTGCCTGGAATAGAACCCAGGTCTCCCGTTTGTAAGGTGAGTGCTCTAATTACTGAGCTCCAGGACTCGTTGACTCCAAGATGGTTTTGGAGTAGCAAGGTGACTTTTGTAAGTAGGAGAAGGTTCTGGAAGTGAGTGGAGAAAGACATCAAGAGTGATGGAGGGGAGTTGTGGATGAGAATGACCAAGGAAGATAGGTTATTGCAGGAGGAATCCCAGAGGAGGAGTTCAGATGAGCAGCCGAGTGCTGGAGTGGGAAGAAATGTTTTTCCAGTGGCTGTAGGAGATGGTGGTGTGTTGGGTGGTGGTGGTGAGAGGGATTCAGGAGTTAAGGGAGATGAAGTGATGATTCAAGATGGCTTTATCAATGATGGTGAGATCGGAGACGGTGAGACCCCGAATGATCACCTGGCCAAGGTGGTGACCACTGACACGGGTGGCTGAGTGGATGTGGAGGGAGAGGTTGAGGGAGGAGTTGAAGGAGAAGTCGGCAGAGGTAAAGCAGAAAGGGGTGAAGTGAAGGTTGAAGTCACCTAGGAGGAAGAGGAGTTCGGAGCAGAGGGAGAGAGAGGACAGGAGGGTGGAGAAACAGTGACCCGTTTCAAATCAAACTCCACAACGATCATCAGATTGTGTTCCAAAACATGCTGAAGATGGAGAGGCTCACCTAAATGTCTGTGACTAACATGACTGTGTCAGACATGCAATTTTACTGAAGTGCTGAGATGTCTGAATCATTAAAACCTATAAAATCTTGTTAAGAGCCCATTGAGTTGTCTGTTTTTTACCTGTAGCCTCTTTACCCCGCCAGCCTCGGGGACACTATTTGTGAGCAACTGGCTACTGTGTTTCACCCACAAAATATGCAGACAACTCACTTTACAGTATATTCCGTGAAGCACTTTGAGACATCTGGAAGACATGAAAAGAACTCCTACCCTCAATCCCTCCACTTCATCCCCTTCTTTTCCATTTTCAGGTTGCACCTGAAGATCTTTCTGTTCGACAATGCCTAAGGTCACCTTGCCCCTTCCCCTGGCTCGGTCTCGGGCTCCACTATTGTGGAGCTCCTGTCCTCTCTCTCCCCCTGCTCCGAACTCCTCTTCCTCCTAGGTGACTTCAACCTTCACTTCACCCCTTTCTGCTTTACCTCCACTACTCTGAGATACCGCCTGGCGTGGAGGGTGTTATATAAATCCAAGTTGTTGTTATATAGCAAATGCGAGGATTAATATTAGCACAGTATTGACGTCCACTGGTTGACTGCAATCTTCGTTACATCACCACCCCAGTGGCAGCTATCAGACATTACAGATCGCTCCATTAAACTCCAGGTAACTCGACCTTGACTAAACTTGTCACTACCACTTAAGCCGTCATCCAACATTCATAAAATAAACAGTCACTACACTTTACTTTGTATCCTGTGAAATGCTTTGAAATAGCGCCTTATCACGTATAAGGCGCTAAGTCAAATGCAAGAATAATTTTTTATTATTATCATGATAACACGCAGCCAACCATCAAACCTGTGGAAAATCGGAGCAGTAAGATGAAGCAAGTGAATTGCTTTTTGCTGATATCAAACATTTTAAGGCTACAGTACACACATTCTGCAATGATACATCTTGTAGATTGTAACATGACTGTCTGGGTCGGGCAACCCTCAGGTCGGAGAGTTTGAACTCACTGTCCAGGCAGGTGTTTCAGTGTACAGTTAACCTTCGTCGATCGCGGGTGTTACATTCCTGGAAAACTGCGCAATCGGTAAAATCACATTGGATAAGGTTAACAAGTAATGGGAAAAGGGGGGTTAGGGGAATCCAGCCACAGGCTGCCCACCTCAAGCCTCCAGGCACATCCACATCCTACTAATGCAAGGTACGTACTGAGGCAGGCTACAGCCGCCTGGCCCGCTCCTCCCCCAGCAATAAAGCAAAAGTATCGCAAAGCAATCAAGAATAAAGCAGTAAAACCACAGCTAAGCTAAATTATTTTACCTCTGTTCCTGGAAGTGTTAGGTGACTCTCTCTCTCTCTCTTTCTCTCTCTGTCTCTTCTGTTTACCAAGTAATGCTCCGAGGCTGAAGACATTCCCGATGTTCCTTGTGCGCAGGGCCAAAGCCAGCAAGGAATCATCAGATTTAGTTGGGAGTTGCTGGCACGTCACAAAGGGGCCAGCCAGCGCGTCCACACAAGCTTTACACGCCCTGGGCAAAAGAAGTGACGCTTTTTTTCGTTGTGTATGCTTTAATTCGCAATCGATAAAGTCGCTTTCGTCGAGGGCCAACTGTAATGTCTGCGAGGCGGTTACACAGAAAAGTCTTTAGGTGCAACCTGAAGATAATAATAGTTTTCACGTTTTCCGGATGTCTCAATAAACTTCACAGAATATACTGTAAGGCGGGAAAGGAGGGGGTGAGATGAAGGGGTCATGGTCGAGAACTCCAACGTTTCGGGGCATAGTGGCTCAAACGACGGCCGCTGATGGTGGAGTTGAGGATTCGGGGAACAAGGAGGAGGCTGGAACCTCCTGGAGTGGAGCGGGTACCACTGCGAAGAAAGAGGAGGTTAAGAGAAGTAGGCGTTGCCGAGGGGTTTGATGAGAATTTATGGAGTAGTCCAGTCGAATGCTGACAAAGGCATGGACCAGGGTTTCAGCAGCTTTTGGGGTGAGCTTTTGGAATGCTACTGTGTGTGGAGCCGTATAAGGCAAGTTGTTGTGGAACAGTGTGATTCAAAGCTAGAACTTGTTGCTCTTTAGCTTAAGTCTGAGCCACAGGTGAAGCTAATAATAATAATCTATGCATCTTGATATGGCACACTTCACATCTTCTAGAAGTCTCAAAGCAACTCTATATTTGTGGGCAAATTGCGGCAGCCAATTGCGCACTGCAGTGTCCCACAAACACTCGTGACCGAATTATTATTGTTTATTTTCTTGAGGGATTATTATATTTATTATTCTTATTATTATCAGGATTATTATGATTATTATAAAAATAATCCTTGCATTGGTTATTATGGATTGACTGTACATTATTCAATTCCAGGTAGGGCAAAACCCTGGGCAAATTCCCTTACTCAACTCCTAACAGTAATCCTAGGTGTTACTAAGGGAAGTACAGGAGCAAATAGCAGAGATTCGGGCCACAATCTTTCAATCTTCCTGGAACACAGGGGTGATGCCAGAGGACTGGAAGTTACTCCCCTGTATGAAAAGGGGCAGAAGGACAAACCTGGGAACTACAGGCCAGTCAGTCTAACTTCTAGAGTCTTTAATCAGGGACAAGATAGATCTTCACTTAGAAAAATATAGGCTGATAAAGGACAGCCAGCATGGATTTGTTAAAGGCAAATCTTTCCTTACAAATCTGATAGAATTTTTCGATGAGGTGCACAAGGGCAGCGCAGTTGATGTAGTTTACATGGACTTTCAAAAGGCATTTGACAAAGTGCCACATGAGAGGCTTATTAGGAAATAGAGGCCCACAGCGGTAAAGGGACAGTGGCAGCGTGGATCCACAACTGACTGCGAGACAGAAAACAGAGAGTTGTGGTGAGCGGCTGTTTTTCAGACTGGAGGGAAGTGTGCAGTGGTGTCCCCCAGGGATCGGTATTGGGACCATTGCTCTTTTTAATATATATTAACAATCTGGACTTGGGTGTAGGGAGCACAGTCTCCAAGTTTGCAGTTGATACTAAGTTAGGGAGAATGGTAAATAGTGAGGAGGATAGGAACCATCTGCAAGAAGATATAAAGTGGTAAAGTGGGCAGACACATGGCAGATGCAGAGCTGCCAACCTTCAAGGAAGATTTTCAGGAAGGTTGTAGTAATTTTTCAAGAAGGTTTGTTACATTTTCAGGAAGGATTTTGTTATTGCCTCTATGACGTCAGTATCAGCCAATAGTTAAAGCTCAACATTAACAGGCATCCAGGCACCCTAGACACCTTAACTTTAGCGTTCGGCACGCAAAAAAAAAAAGTTATGACCTACAACACACTTGGGCGCCTTGAAAAAATCTGAGGGTCCAGCTGGGCCCTCTAAAATAAAGATTTAGTGTGGAGCACTGGTTAAGATCACCTTGTATCTTTGGAGCTCCCATGCACGTGCGTGTACTACAGCAGCAGTGCAGCAAACACACACAGACACACACTGTATAATGCACACTACCACTCCGGGAGGCTGAGCACCATAGTGTCACTGCAGCCCTGCCGCCAGCAGAGGAGGGCGGTGGCTGACGTGATGACATTTACCGGTGGCGGGGGGGGGGGACGCCGATGCGCTGACGCCTGTCGGGATGCGCTGACGTGTGAACGCTGCCGGCATGGGAGCGGGGAAGACAAGATGTCGAGTGATTTCTATCTGCAGTACATGTAGTAACTATACGGATGGTGCGAGGGGGATTCAGCTTAAATTATGAAATGGCCAAAAATCGGAAGTTATTTATCTGGGATCAGGAGGGCGGAAGGGAGCATGTAAAAGCGGAATGCTTCTGCAAAAATCAGGAGGGTTGGCAGCTCTGCAGATGAAGTTTAATGCAGAGAAGTGTGAGGTGATACATTTTGGGAGAAGAAATGAGGGGAGGCAATATAGGCTAGATCGTACAATTTTAAGGGGTGTGAGGGAACAGAGAGACCTGGGGGTTTGTGTTAGTGACTCGTTCAAGGTGACAGGTCAGGTAGACAAAGCCGTTAAGAAGGCATATAGGATACTAGGCTTTATAAATGGGGATATGAGCACAATAGTCAGGAAGTGCTGACCAACCTCTATAAGACTTTGGTGAGGCCTCAGCTGGAGTACTGTGTTCAATTCTGGTCACCACACTATAGAAAGGATGTTAAGGCATTGGAAAGGGTGCAAAGAAGGTTTACTAGAATGGGACCAGGATTGAGGGACTTCAGTTATGGGGAAAGGCTAGATAGGCTGGGTTTATTCTCTTTGGAACAGAGAAGGTTGAGAGGAGACCTAATAGAGGTTTATAAAATCATGAGGCGATTCGACAGGGTGAATAAGGAAAAACTGTTTCCACTGGTGGGCGAATCTGTGACTCGTGGTCACAGATTTTAAATAGTTTCAAAACGAAGCAGAGGGGAGCTGAGGAGAAATGTTTTCACTCAGCGGGTTGTTGGAATCTGGAATGCATTGCCTCAAAAGGTGGTGGAGGCCTATTCGATAACAGCTTTTGAAAGAGAATTAGATCTTTATTTACAGAGAACAATTCCATTAGGTTATGGGGAGAGAGCTGGGCAGTGGGATTGAATTGCTCTTTTCAAAGAGCCGGCACAGACTAGATGGGCCGAATGGCCTCCTTTTGTGCCGTAAAATTCTATGATTCTATGAAAATCATTCAATTTTAGTCGGTTGAAGTTGAAGGAACTGCATCTTCCAATTCAATAATGTCTATCTCCACTTCCTTGGGGGTCATCAGTTCCGCCACGAGCCTTAGAAGGTAGCTTAAACAGTCTCCTTATGTCTGCCTGCTTTTTTGACTTTTGCCATGTATTTATGAACATGTTCTGCATGATGTGCAGCTGTATTGTTTCCTGGGCACGACTGCTCTTCTGTAAATTTCAGCAGAGTGGTGAAGGCTGCAGGAGCACTTTTCCACTTTATTTTTTTTTGCTCTGGCATCAACATCTTCTGAGACTTCCTCAGTATCTTTATCCTACTCAGGATTAACAAGCGACTCTACAATCTACCCATTTGTGTCACCTCAACATCTTTGTCAATATTGCACCATTGTTCAATTTCTTCTTCAGTCAAATTCTTGATGGGATTTGGCGTATCTACACTCTTTAACATGCTTGAAATTTCCTTAATGGTCGAATTCTTTGGTCGGGCACCGAAACCTTTAAAGTTTTCATCATCAGAGTAGTCTTCAGCCAACATAAGATAGGGCCAAATCTTCCTCCAAGCACTTTGTACCGATTTCCATGCCTCGGCTACATCAAAAATAGCATCCTTGATGTTGTACCTTTAATTCCGTGTGCTGGAACACACGGAATTAAACCTTTGGTGATTGGAAAATATAACCTCCCTAAAGCATTCAAGGGTGTTGCCCATCTGCCTGTTGAATATAAAACCCAAAGTAGTGCGTGTATGGACAGAGAAATATTTACCTATTGGTTCCGTCGTGTGCTCGTGCTTGCGGTTAAGAAACATTTTAAGAAGATTCCATTACCAGAAGACAGCAAATGCGTCTTCCTCCTGGACAATTGCCAGGCTCATCCTCCAGAGGCTGAATTGGTTTCCGGTAATATCTTTACACTTTACTTGTCCCCTAATGTCACGTCTCTGATCCAGCCAATGGATCAGGGCATAATTCAAAATATGAAATGCTTATATAGGAAACACTTTCTTCAGAAACTCATCATCGACGAGAACTCAATCCTAGAGTTTCATAAAAGGTACAACATCAAGGATGCTATTTTTGATGTAGCCGAGGTATGGAAATCGGTACAAAGTGCTTGGAGGAAGATTTGGCCCTATCTTATGTTGGCTGAAGACTACTCTGATGATGAAAACTTTAAAGGTTTCGGTGCCCGACCAAAGAATTCGACCATTAAGGACATTTCAAGCATGTTAAAGAGTTTAGATACGCCAAATCCCATCAAGAATTTGACTGAAGAAGAAATTGAACAATGGTGCAATATTGACAAAGATGTTGAGGTGACACAAATGAGTAGATTGTAGAGTCGCTTGTTAATCCTGAGTAGGATAAAGAAACTGAAGAAGTCTCAGAAGATGTTGATGCCAGAGCAAAAAAAAATTCAGTGGAAAAGTGCTCCTGCAGCCTTCACCACTCTGCTGAAATTTACAGAAGAGCAGTCGTGCCCAGGAAACAATACAGCTGCACATTATGCAGAACATGTTCATAAATACATGGCAAAAGTCAAAAAAGCAGGCAGACATAAGGAGACTGTTTAAGCTACCTTCTAAGGCTCGTGGCGGAACTGATGACCCCCAAGGAAGTGGAGATAGACATTATTGAATTGGAAGATGCAGTTCCTTCAACTTCAACCGACTAAAATTGAATGATTTTCATAGAATCATAGAATTTTACGGCACAAAAGGAGGCCATTCGGCCCATCTAGTCTGTGCCGGCTCGTTGAAAAGAGCAACTCAATCCCACTGCCCAGCTCTCTCCCCATAACCCAATGGAATTGTTCTCTGTAAATAAAGATCTAATTCTCTTTTAAAAGCTGTTATCGAATAGGTCTCCACCACCTTTTCAGGCAATGCATTCCAGATTCGAACATTCCACTGAGTGAAAACATTTCTCCTCAGATCCTCTCTGCTTCGTTTTAAAACTATTTTAAATCTGTGACCACAAATCACAGATTCGCCCACCAGTGGAAACAGTTTTTCCTTATTCACCCTGTCGAATCCCCTCATGATTTTATAAACCTTTATTAGGTCTCCTCTCAACCTTCTCTGTTCCAAAGAGAATAAACCTAGCCTCTCTAGCCTTTCCCCACAACTGAAGTCCCTCAATCCTGGTCCCATTCTAGTAAACCTTCTTTGCACCCTTTCCAATACCTTAACATTCTTTCTACAGTGTGGTGACCAGAATTGAACACAGTACTCCAGCTGAGGCCTAACCAAAGTTTTATAGAGGTTAGTCACCACAACAACTTGCCTTATACGGCTCCACACACAGTAGCATTCCAAAAGCTCACCCCAAAAGCTGCTGAAACCCTGGTCCATGCCTTTGTCAGCATTCGACTGGACTACTCCATAAATTCTCATCAAACCCCTCGGCAACGCCTACTTCTCTTAACCTCCTCTTTCTTCGCAGTGGTACCCGCTCCACTCCAGGAGGTTCCAGCCTCCTCCTTGTTCCCTGAATCCTCAACTCCACCATCAGCGGCCGTCGTTTGAGCCACTATGCCCCGAAACGTTGGAGTTCTCGACCACGACCCCTTCATCTCACCCCCTCCTTTCCCGCCTTACAGTATATTCTGTGAAGTTTATTGAGACATCTGGAAAACGTGAAAACTATTATTATCTTCAGGTTGCACCTAAAGACTTTTCTGTGTAACGGCCTCGCAGACATTACAGTTGGCCCTCGACGAAAGCGACTTTATCGATTGCGAATTAAAGCATACACAACGAAAAAAAGCGTCACTTTTTTTGCGCAGGGCGTGTAAAGCTTGTGTGGACGCGCTGGCTGGCCCCTTTGTGACGTGCCAGCAGCTCCCAACTAAATCTGATGATTCCTTGCTGGCTTTGGCCCTGCGCACAAGGAACATCGGGAATGTCTTCAGCCTCGGAGCATTACTTGGTAAACAGAAGAGACAGAGAGAGAGAGAGAAAGAGAGAGAGTCACCTAACACTTCCAGGAACAGAGGTAAAATAATTTAGCTTAGCTGTGGTTTTACTGCTTTATTCTTGATTGCTTTGCGATACTTTTGCTTTATTGCTGGGGGAGGAGCGGGCCAGGCGGCTGTAGCCTGCCTCAGTACGTACCTTGCATTAGTAGGATGTGGATGTGCCTGGAGGCTTGAGGTGGGCAGCCTGTGGCTGGATTCCCCTAACCCCCCTTTTCCCATTACTTGTTAACCTTATCCAATGTGATTTTACCGATTGCGCAGTTTTCCAGGAATGTAACCCCTGCGATCGACAAAGGTTAACTGTACACTGAAACACCTGCCTGGACAGTGAGTTCAAACTCTCCGACCTGAGGGTTGCCCGACCCAGACAGTCATGTTACAATCTACAAGATGTATCATTGCAGAATGTGTGTACTGTAGCCTTAAAATGTTGGATATCAGCAAAAAGCAATTCACTTGCTTCATCTTACTGCTCCGATTTTCCACAGGTTTGATGGTTGGCTGCATGTTATCATGATAATAATAAAAAATTGTTCTTGCATTTGACTTAGCGCCTTATACGTGATAAGGCGCTATTTCAAAGCATTTCACAGGATACAAAGTAAAGTGTAGTGACTGTTTATTTTATGAATGTTGGATGACGGCTTAAGTGGTAGTGACAAGTTTAGTCAAGGTCGAGTTACCTGGAGTTTAATGGAGCGATCTGTAATGTCTGATAGCTGCCACTGGGGTGGTGATGTAACGAAGATTGCAGTCAACCAGTGGACGTCAATACTGTACTAATATTAATCCTCGCATTTGCTATATAACAACAACTTGGATTTATATAACACCCTCCACGCCAGGCGGTATCTCAGAGTAGTGGAGGTAAAGCAGAAAGGGGTGAAGTGAAGGTTGAAGTCACCTAGGAGGAAGAGGAGTTCGGAGCAGGGGGAGAGAGAGGACAGGAGCTCCACAATAGTGGAGCCCGAGACCGAGCCAGGGGAAGGGGCAAGGTGACCTTAGGCATTGTCGAACAGAAAGATCTTCAGGTGCAACCTGAAAATGGAAAAGAAGGGGATGAGGTGGAGGGATTGAGGGTAGGAGTTCTTTTCATGTCTTCCAGATGTCTCAAAGTGCTTCACGGAATATACTGTAAAGTGAGTTGTCTGCATATTTTGTGGGTGAAACACAGTAGCCAGTTGCTCACAAATAGTGTCCCCGAGGCTGGCGGGGTAAAGAGGCTACAGGTAAAAAACAGACAACTCAATGGGCTCTTAACAAGATTTTATAGGCTTTAATGATTCAGACATCTCAGCACTTCAGTAAAATTGCATGTCTGACACAGTCATGTTAGTCACAGACATTTAGGTGAGCCTCTCCATCTTCAGCATGTTCTGGAACACAATCTGATGATCGTTGTGGAGTTTGATTTGAAACGGGTCACTGTTTCTCCACCCTCCTGTCCTCTCTCTCCCTCTGCTCCGAACTCCTCTTCCTCCTAGGTGACTTCAACCTTCACTTCACCCCTTTCTGCTTTACCTCTGCCGACTTCTCCTTCAACTCCTCCCTCAACCTCTCCCTCCACATCCACTCAGTCACCCGTGTCAGTGGTCACCACCTTGGCCAGGTGATCATTTGGGGTCTCACCGTCTCCGATCTCACCATCATTGATAAAGCCATCTTGAATCATCACTTCATCTCCCTTAACTCCTGAATCCCTCTCACCACCACCACCCAACACACCACCATCTCCTACAGCCACTGGAAAAACATTTCTTCCCACTCCAGCACTCGGCTGCTCATCTGAACTCCTCCTCTGGGATTCCTCCTGCAATAACCTATCTTCCTTGCTCATTCTCATCCACAACTCCCCTCCATCACTCTTGATGTCTATCTCCACTCACTTCCAGAACCTTCTCCTACTTACAAAAGTCACCTTGCTACTCCAAAACCATCTTGGAGTCAACGATTCCTGGAGCTCAGTAATTAGAGCACTCACCTGGTTGACTGCAATCTTCGTTACATCACCACCCCAGTGGCAGCTATCAGACATTACAGATCGCTCCATTAAACTCCAGGTAACTCGACCTTGACTAAACTTGTCACTACCACTTAAGCTGTCATCCAACATTCATAAAATAAACAGTCACTACACTTTACTTTGTATTCTGTGAAATGCTTTGAAATAGCGCCTTATCACGTATAAGGCGCTAAGTCAAATGCAAGAATAATTTTTTATTATTATCATGATAACACGCAGCCAACCATCAAACCTGTGGAAAATCGGAGCAGTAAGATGAAGCAAGTGAATTGCTTTTTGCTGATATCAAACATTTTAAGGCTACAGTACACACATTCTGCAATGATACATCTTGTAGATTGTAACATGACTGTCTGGGTCGGGCAACCCTCAGGTCGGAGAGTTTGAACTCACTGTCCAGGCAGGTGTTTCAGTGTACAGTTAACCTTTGTCGATCGCAGGGGTTACATTCCTGGAAAACTGCGCAATCGGTAAAATCACATTGGATAAGGTTAACAAGTAATGGGAAAAGGGGGGTTAGGGGAATCCAGCCACAGGCTGCCCACCTCAAGCCTCCAGGCACATCCACATCCTACTAATGCAAGGTACGTACTGAGGCAGGCTACACATCACTCTTGATGTCTTTCTCACTTCCAGAACCTTCTCCTACTTACAAAAGTTACCTTGCTACTCCAAAACCATCTTGGAGTCAACGAGTCCTGGAGCTCAGTAATTAGAGCACTCACCTTACAAACGGGAGACCTGGGTTCTATTCCAGGCAGGGCGAACCCTCGGACAAGTTTCCTTACTCCACAAGCCTAATAATAATCCCTCAAAATGACCATTTATGGGAACTGCTGTGCGCAATTGGCTGCCGTGTTTCGCCCACAAATATACAGTCAACTCACTTTATTCTGTGAAGCACTTTGAAACGTGAAAGAAGACGTGAAAAGTGCAATATCAAATGCAAGGATTATTATTGTTTGTTAATGAAAGAAATTGGCTCACATTTCCCAGCGAAATATCCACAGAACAGACATTACCAGCTTTCAGATTGTGTTGCTTACCACTTGGTTGAATTACTGTGACACTCTGCAGCCGTGTGTGAAACATTTTACACATTCAAACAAATACAAATAGAACGAATGGCCAACTTAAATTTTTTTGGAGAAAATATTTAATATATAGACTTGGTGTATTTTTGTGATCCTGTGTGTAATGGGAGGGAGGGGTTTGCGCAATATTGTGGTGCTTTACACGAAATGTATGTTTTACATTACAGGACAGTGCTCAAGATCACCTCCTCTCTCCCTCGATCAGCAGTCAGACTCTGTCACTGATAAAGACTCTGAGATGCTGTCCCGTGTGAAGGGTCCTGTATCAATCCAACTTATTGTAATTGGACTGATCAATGCTGATTGGGCTCAGCTTCCACATTTCCTGTAGGGTTTATGGGGGCGATAGCGAAGGATGTGATCACCCGCCAAGTGCTCTGAGGATTGCATGGATTAGTTCAGTGCGAACAGTCTCTGTTCAGCGCCTTGGGACATCCTGATGTGAAAGACTCTATACAAGTGTAATTTTGTGGTTGTTATTCCTGTTTGAGATCAGCAAAGAGCAATGTCTTCACTCATCTCAGCTGATAGTTCAAAAGCGTAACCGTGATGGTGGGATGAGGATAGCAAGCGAAACATGAAGTAGGCTGTGTTTGCTGAGTGAAGGGAGCACCTGAGTTGGTACAGTATCACCAGGAGTCCTGTAGCTCAGAAGTCAACTGGGTTTGATTCCTGGTAGGGTAACACCTTGGGCAAGTTTCCTTGCTCCATATGTCTGATAATTATCCCTTAAGGAAAACACAATAATAATATTGGTCACTTCGAATCCAAAACTGTTTGTGGGGTGCTGCTGTGCACAATTGGCTGACCTTTGTTACTCAAACATACAGTCATTTCACTTTACAGTGTATTCTGTGGAGCGCTTTGAGACGTCTTGAAGATGTGAAAAGCGCTGTGTCAAATGCAGGGATTATTTATTATTATTCGCTGTATCATCTTAACAGAGTAATGTCCCATCATTTGTCAATGTGATACCATAACCTTCATTGCATTGAAACTTACGGGCTTCAAGTCACTAGCCTGCTCCATGTCCCAGCCCACCCCATCAGTGGTGGTTGGGTATTCAGTTTCCCTGCCCCCACCCTCTGCCACTCCATCCCGGAATCCCTTCGTCTCCACACCCTGACCTCTTGCAAGCCTAACCTGCTTGACTGGCTTTTGATCATACAGAGTTTCGGGGAGCAGTGGCTGAAAGCACAGCCATCGAGAGTGGAATGGAGGATAGGAGGGTGGAATATCAGAGCCAGTGCAGCGGGGCTAGCGGCTACTAGAGGCAAAGAACAGACAACCCAACAACAACAACAACTTCAATTTATATAGGGCCCTCCACGCAGGATGGCGTCTCAATAAGATTTTATTGGTTTGAATGATTCAGACATCTCAGCAGCTCAGTAAAATTGCACGTCTGACACAGTCATGTCAACCACAGACATGTAGGTGAGCTCTGCCATATTCAGCTTGTTCGGGAACACAATCCTGTGATCGTTGTGGAGTTTGATTTCAAATGTGTCACCCATGAACGAAATTATGATCTGTAAATGGAAGAGGAGGGCTTGGTTAAGTAAATATTTCCCCAGCAAAACCGCTATATAAATGCAAGTTGTTGTTGTTGGAGCATCCGCACCCACTTCCGTTCCTACCCATTGCAACCGGCTTCACATCTCTCGCCCAATGCGCACCACTACAGCCGAGTGAACTTTCGGCGATTTTGCCAATGAGGTACTTTGATCATGTTTCAGTAGGGAACGGCGATATGGGATTTTTCCGGATATGGATATATCGGTTTGCTCATACCTGCTTAAACCGATCTATCGAGTTTTTATACTGCGCATGCGCGTGCATTCGAAGTGCGCGTGCATTGATGGCGCGCGCGCATTTATGGTGCGCGCTCAGTCGCGGTGCGCGCGCATTGACGGTGCGTCCGCACTGACGATGCGCGCGCAGTCGCGGTGCACGCACATTTCGAAATGCGTGCTCTAGGTCCAGAAAGTTTGTAATGTTGGTGTCAAGGTCTGTTGAATTATACGATGTTGTTTGCTCCCTACCTCCCCCTCTCCTTCTCTCACTCCTTTCACCCTCTCCTTCTCTCCCTCCCCCTCCACTCTCCTTCTCTCCCTCCCCCTCCACTCTCCTTCTCTCCCTCCCCCTCCACTCTCCTTCTCTCCCTCCCCCTCCACTCTCCCTCCTCCCTGTCTCCTCTCCCTCCTTTCCCCCTCTCCTTCTCTCCCTCCCTCCCCTCTCTCCTCCTCTCCCTCCCTCCCCTCTCTCCTTCTCTCCCTCCCCTCTCTCCTTCTCTCCCTCCCTCCCCTCTCTCCTTCTCTCCCTCCTTTCCCCTCGCTCCTTCTCTCCCTCCTTTCCCCCTCTCCTTCTCTCCCTCCCTCTCCTCTCTCCTTCTCTCCCAACTTTCCCCCTCTCCCTCCCTCCCCTCTCTCCTTCTCTCCCTCCTTTCCCCTCGCTCCTCCTTTCCCCCTCTCCTTCTCTCCCTCCCTCCCTCTCCTCTCTTCCTCTCTCCTTCTCTCCCTCCTTTCCCCTCGCTCCTTCTCTCACTCCTTTCACCCTCTCCTTCTCTCCCTCCCTCTTCTCTCTTCCTCTCTCCTTCTCTCCCAACTTTCCCCCTCTCCTTCTCTCCCTCCATCTCTAAACACAAAATAGAACACACACACACCAAAAACAAAATCTAGAGATTTATTCTCCATTTCTTGCTTGAAACTAGCATGTAATGTCCACGTGTAAATGAGATCTATTACAATAGAAAAGAGAGAGATAGTCTGACTGTTAGAGTTAGAAGCCAGATTATCACTGCTGTGTGTGTCTGACTAGACACACACATAGAAGCAGTGATAATCTGGCTTCCAGCTCTCTCACACACAAAAATAACACTTACAGCCACAAAATGCCACTTATTTGCATGTAGTCTGAAGTCTGAATTAATGTCCTTCGCTATGTGGTTTGTACCTGGGGTCCAGTTCGTTTAGGAGTTGCTTAAACCCAAGCGTCTCAACAATCGCCATTGGCAAGCTCTCCTTTGCTATGCAAAAAGTGACAGCGTTCGTGATACTTTGCCACTTTTTGTCCCCTCTCTGGTACAATGTTTTCCTCTTAAATAAAGCAGGAATTGTTTGAGCTGCACTGGCCCCACTACCTGTCGCTTTCTCCGAAGCGCTGGTTCGACTTCCTGCTGTTGTCGACAATGATTTGGCTCTGAGGGCACCGTGCTGGGCGGGGAGGTGCAGCTTAATGTGATGTCGCAGGTTGCATCTCGAATCAGATGTCTTAACCAAGACCTTGCAAACTGTACATCTATACACACCATTACTGACTGCATTGTTTTCAAAGTAGTTCCACACGGGGCTTCTTTTCCCCATGATGAGAAAGGTCAATTTTCAAACTACAATTTTCAGCGATGCGACTTTGTTAAGACGCCACGACTCACGTCGAGTATACACAGTAAAATGTGCGCGCGCATCGGATGTGCGCGCCCGTTAATTGTGCGCGCGCACCGAATGTGCGCGCATTCCATGCTCTAGGTCTAGGAGGTGGCGATGCCGGCGACAAGGTAAGCTGGAAAAGATCGCATTACACTGATAATACCAACAATATTGATATATTGCCAGGAACGATATTAAAAATATAACGATGTATATTTTTAAAATCGAATCTCTCGATATAACGTTTTTTTTAGAATCACCATATCGGCATACCGATCTGAAAATCATATCGGGTTTAATCGAAAAACCGATACATCGCCGTTCCCTATGTTTCAGCAATCCTTCCCTCCCCTGGAGTGCTGGACAACAATCGCCGAAATTAAATTGGTCACTCGCTTTATCTCTGTTGGTGGGGCATTACTGTACATAAATTCACTGCCTCTTACACCCCAAAAATACAAAATCACCACAGTGTACAGTGTTATCATTTGTGATGTCCAGCTGATTTGATGTGTGCTGTATCACATGTAAGTATTATTCATTAGTATTTACCTCTGCATATTTCCCATTGTAGAAGGGAAAGTTTCCATCTCTTTGCTCACATCCCCAAACACCATTTTTCAGTGTGTTCAAGATAATTGTTCGGGTATCACCGTGCTCTTTGATACGAGGGCTGATGTGTAAGCCATAATTGTTGCTGTCAGTGCCAAGATTCACGTTAAATCTGGTTCCAAGCAGAACAGAGAGAATCAAACATTATAAAATACTGTTAATTGAATATTGTTACCCATATGAGCGGCAGAATAGGCCATGGCACAGATGTGAGGTTTAAAAGACATTTGAGGCTGGATCAAGATATCACAATTCCATACTGGATAAGTGATGTCAGAGCACATTCCTGTGATGAGGAGGAGCCAAGCCTTGGTTTTGTCTATATTCAATTGGAGAAAATCGGCTCTCATCCAGGACTTGATCTGTGACAGACACTCTATCATGACAGAGGGGTCCTTGATGTGGAAGCAGAGATGGAGTTGGGTATCATTGGGTATCTACTGTCCAATTCAGTTGGATCAATTGAAAGGACCCAGTGGAATTCAAATCCAGAACCTGCTGCTCTTTAGCTTAGTCTGAGCCGCGTGTGGGGATGTGAATGGAGACGTGCCATCGGTTATCTCCCTTCCCCTCACCCACCCTCCCTTATCCTGAACCCAGCTCAGGTTCAAAACACTGACTGTCCAGCGCCTTGGAATGCCTCTCGGCATGAAAGGCTCTGAACAAATGTAATTTGTTGACGTGTTGGTCAACATGTTTCTTGGCCAAGATGTAAAAAATGGATTCTCACGCTGGGCAATGCTCCAAAACGATCCCTTTGATCCTCACGTTGTCTCCTATCTCCATCCTCATTCCCGTCACTTCAAACACCTGTAGAGTTGTCAACAAAAGCAAAACACAGGACAATATGTTACAACACTGTCCAGCGCCTTGGAACGTCCTTCCGACGTGAAAGGCACACTGGTTGCATCAGGAGGGTATAGATAGGGGATAGTTGCGAGAGCCTTACTTGAGCAGAGAGCCCTGAGTGAGCTACATCCTGAGTGAGGCGAGGCCAGAGTGAGAAGGAATTGGGTGAGAGTGGGAATTCGGGGGAAGTAGGTGCAAGGTTGTTCTATTTTCAATAAAATAAGGAACATGGCTGGGCAGCTGAGAATGGTAGCATTCTCCATGTGCCTTATGTGGAAACTCCAAGATGCTTTGTGCAACCTGCACAACCATGTGTGCAGGAAGTGCCTCCGGATGCTTGAGCTAGAGCACAAAGTTTTGGTGCTGGAAGGGAGACTAGAGTCAGTGCATCAGATACGAGAGGCTGAGGACTTCATGGACCAAATCTTTCAGGAAGTGGTCACCCCACAACAACTAAGGGTTCAGAAGGGGAGTGACTGGGTGACAATCCGGCGTGGTAGGAAGAGGGCTCAGGAAGTGCAGAAATACCCTGAGAGTGTGGCATTTGCAAACCAGTACTGAGCACTGATGAGGCCGCTGATACGTCAGGGGAGAGTTGTGAACTACAAGTGGATGCACAGGAGCACGACAAAGAGTGGAAATGCAATTGTCACAGGGGGTTGAACAGTCCTCGGTATAGCCAGACGTTTCTGAAACCGAAAGCGTGAGGTTACGGATGGCATGTTGCCTCCCTTGTGTCAGTGTTGAAGACATCATCGAACGGGTGGATCAGATTCTGCTGGGGGATGGGGAACATCCAGAATTGGTGGTCCATATTGGGATCCATGATGTCGGGAGGAAGAGGGCTGACATGCTACAAGGAGAGTATCAGAAGCTGGGGAAAAACTAAAGGGTGGAACCTTGAAGGTGGTAATCTCTGGACTACTCCCAGTGCCTCGTGTAAGTGAGTTTCAAAATGGTAGGATCAAGCACATGAATGGCTGGAGAACAATTGTGGAAAGGAGGACTTTAGGTTCCTGTATCATTGGGACCAGTTCTGGGGCAGGACCTGCACAAGATGGATGGGTTACACCCAAACAAGGCTGGGACCAAAGTCCTTGCAGGGAGGTTATCTAATGCTGTAGGGGGGGGGGTTTAAACTAATTTTATGGGGGATGGGAATGCAATAAGTAGTATTCCGGCAAAGGTAGCGATAAGACAGGGGAAACATACAGAATAGGCGAAGTCTGTCTTGGAGTCATGTGTGTAAATGCACGGAGTTTGACAAATAAGATTGGTGAGCTGCAGGGTCAAGTTGCTACAAGGGGATATGACATACTAACAGTAATGGAGACTTGGCTCAAACAAGAGCAAGCATGGGAACTGAACATTCCTGACTATAATGTATTCAGGAGGGACAGAGAAGGAAAAAAAGGAGGGGGAGTGGCAATATTAATTAAGGACACGGTTGCAGTCTTAGAAACGAACGAGGTGCAACAAGGCCTAAAAACAGAATCTATCTGGTGAGAGTCAAGGAATAAAATGGGAGCTGTTACGCTGTTACTATAGACCACCAAATACCGTAAATACCCGCGTATAAGGCGCACTCGCGTATAAGGCGCACACCCCACTTTTGACCTTTTCTTGGTGAAAAAAAACGGAAGCATTTTCGATTATATTGCCGGCAGAAGGGAGGGAGGCAGGAGAGACAGGTAGGTAGGGAGGGAGAGAGGCAGGCAGGCAGGGAAGGAGAGAGAAAGGGAGAGAGGGAGGGAGACAGGGAGGCAGGCAGGCAGGGAGGGAGAGAGGGAGGCAGGCAGCCAGGGAGGGAGACAGGCAGGCAGGCAGGGAGGGAGGGAGGGAGGCAGGCAGGCAGACAGGGAGGGAGGGAGAGAGGGAGAGAGGCAGGCAGGCAGCCAGGGAGGGAGGGAGGGAGAGAGAGGGAGAGAGGCAGGCAGGTAGCCAGGGAGGGAGGGAAGCCGGCAGGGAGGGAGAGAGAGAGGGGGAGGCAGGCAGGGAGGGAGGGAGGCAGGCAGGCAGCCAGGGAGGGAGGGAGAGAGAGAGAGAGGGGGGGAGGCAGGCAGGGAGAGAGGGAGAGACGCAGACAGGCAGGCAGAGAAAGAGGGAGAGAGGCAGGCAGGCAGGGAGGGAAGGAGGCAGGAAAGGGAGGGAGGGAGGGTGGCAGGCAGACTGGGTAAGGCAGAAGGCAGGCAGCAGGCATAGCACTGAAGTCCGCTGCTGTTGCCGCTGCACGGGCGGCCGAGGCCGAAGCCCCGTCACCCGCTCCCCACCAACCCCCGCCGGACACTGACCAAACCCCGGCTGACAGCGCGCCGGCCGCCCCCCCTGTTTACTGTATCTCCGAGGCTCAAAATTTCTTGTTCCTGCATATAGGGCGCACCCCCAACTTTCAAGATCTTCCGACGTGAAAAAAAGTGCGCCTTATACGCGGGTATTTATGGTAGTTAGAAGGAGATAGACGAGCAGATTTGCAAACAGATTTCAGAAAAATGCAAAGCCAACAGAGTAGTGAAAATGGGGGACTTCAATTATCCCAACATAGACTGGAAAAATAGCAGCATAAAGGGCAAGGATGGAGAAGGATTCCTGAAATGCTTACAGGACAATTTTCATGATCAGTATGTTTCCAGCTCAAGGAGGAAGGAAGCAGTGCTGGATCTAGTTCTGGGGAATAAAGTGGGTCAAGTAGAGCAGGTTTCTGTAGGAGAGCACTTGGGCAATAGCGATCACAACATCATTAGATTCAAAGTACTTATGGAAAGGGACAAGAAACTATCAAAGGTGAGGATACTCAACTGGAAGAAGGCTAATTTCAGCAAGTTAAAAAGGGACCTAGGCAAGGTGGACTGGAAAGAAAGATTGGTAGGTAAAACAGCTAAGGAGCAGTGTGTGGGAAGTCTTCAAAGAGGAGATAGTTCGGGCACAGAACAGATACATTCCATAAAGGTAAAAAGTAGGGCATCCAGACCTCCCTGGATGACTAGGGAAATTGGGACTAAAATAATACATAAAAAGGAGGCTTATGACCAATGTCATGCCCAAAGTACGGAAGACAACCAAACAGAATATAGGAAGTGCATGAAGGAACTGAAAAGGGAAATTAGAGGGGCAAAAAGACTATGAGAAACGATTTAGTATTTAACATTAAAGGGAACGCTAAGGTATTTTATAAGCATATCAAGAATAAAAGGTTAGTGAAAGGTAGGGTGGGGCTAATTAGGGACCAAGGAGGAAATCTTATTGTGGAGGCAGAGGGCATGGCTGATGTACTGAATGAGTACTTTGCATCTGATCTGTCTTCACAAAAGAAGATGCAGCCAATGCCCCAGTACCGGAGGAGAGGGTAGAGGAAATGGATAGGATTAGTATAAACAGAGAGGAAGTACTAAAAACGTTGTCAGCGCTCAAGGTAGATAAGTCGCCCGGACTGGATGGGATGCATCCTAGGTTACTAAGGGAAGTACAGGAGCAAATAACAGAGGCTCTGAGCACAATCTTTCAATCTTCCTTGGACACAGGGTTGGTGCCAGATGACTGGAAGATTGGTAACGTTACTCCCCTGTACAAAAAAGGGGCAGAAGAACAAGCCTGGGAAGAAAGGGGCAGAAGAACAGGCCAATCAGTCTAATATCAGTAGTGGGGAAACTTCTAGAGATTATAATCAGGGACAAGATAGATCTTTACTAGAAAGATATAGGTTAATAAAGGACAGCCAGCACAGATTTGCTAAAGGCGAATCTTGCCTGACTAATCTGATAGAGTTTTTTGATGAGGTATCGGAATGGGTGAATGAGGGTAGTGCAGTTGATTTAGGGTTAAGTCCAGAGAGAGAGAGAGGAGCCAAGATAGTCTGTCAAGAAGAGTGCCGACCGTTAGCTACTGTGTTATGTATATCTCTAGGTTGCATTCAACTCACCACCATCCTTTCTCTTTACTGGGATCGAACAAATAAGTTTCAAGTTCAGCGGAGAGCAGCGGATCCTCACGCTCACACCCCGACTTCCGTGTTGTACTGTTCTGTGCACTGCGGGTTCTTATATATAGGATGTTGCAATGCCACAATTGGGATGTGGCGATAGGTGTAACAGTGAGGTCTCGTGAGGATTACATACCGGAGCATTCAGTGTGCTTGGCCTGACTTGCTTTCCTGCCCCGTCTGCTGCTTTTGATTAATTAATCAGGCACATTCAACACACATGGTACTACGTGGAACCTTATCTGTGGTTAAACAATTCAGCACATATCACACATACGCTCTTTCTCTGGTAACGAAACAGTGGTATTTCATCTGCCTGCCTTAAGCCGTTTGAACATAATTTCAACATATTCTAACAGTATCCCCTTGAGGGTGAAAGATTCTTCTTTCATTACTTCCTCAATAGCGTAGCAAGCTCTAAACGCTCCGTCACCATTGTGTTCAGTCTGAGAGATGCCTCACATAATATAAGGTTACTATCCCTGGTAGTAAGGTTTAATACTCGCTTGTGTATAGTATAGACCAATCATCCATTAAACTCTATTACACCAAATTTGGATTGTCAGGTCATCATTTGAATCCTACGGATCTGAAATCCTAACAGAAGATGTTGACCACATCAGTCATCTGGGAGGGAAATCTCTCAATCATTCTGTTTTCTCTCTTTTTCCAACACTTATGCGTACTCGTTTTTCTTCAAATTGCTTTTTCTTTGACCATGCTGAAGATCACCTCTCTCTCCCTGGCTCAGTCAGACTCCACCACTGATAAGTGCTCTGAGATGCTGTTCAATGTAAAGGGTCTGTGGAAATATAGTATAGAAACATGATCAAATATAACCGCACATGATCATGAAATGATGAAAGTAATAATCGGTTTATAACTTTAGATATTAAAGTACCGTATATCTCCGCGTATAAGGCGCACCCCCCACTTTTGACCTTTTCTTGGTGAAAAAAAACCGGAAGCATTTTCAATGATATTGCCGGCAGAAGGGAGGAGAGACAGGAGAGACAGGCAGGTAGGGAGAGAGAGAGGCAGGCAGCCAGGGAGAGAGAGGGGGAGAGAGGGAGAGAGGCAGGCAGGCAGGCAGGGAGAGAGAGAGAGAGATAGGGAGAGAGGCAGGCAGGCAGGCAGGGAGAGAGAGAGAGAGAGAGGGAGAGAGGCAGGCAGGAAGCCAGGCAGGGAGGGAGAGAGAGAGGGAAAGAGGTTGGCCGGCAGCCAGGGAGAGAGAGAGGGAGAGAGGCAGGCCGGCACGCAGGCAGGCAGGGAGGGAGGGAGAGGCAGGCAGGCAGGGAGAGAGAGCGGCAGGGAGGGAGGGAGAGGCAGGCAGGCAGGCAGGCAGGCAGGGAGAGAGAGCGGCAGGGAGGGAGGGAGAGGCAGGCAGGCAGGGAGAGAGAGCGGCAGGGAGGGAGGGAGGCAGACTGGGTTTGGCAGAAGGCAGGCAGCAGGCACAGCACTGAAGTCCGCTGCTGCTGCCGCTGCCCGGGCGGCCGAGGCCGAAGCCCCGTCACCCGCTCCCCCCCAACCCCCGCCGGACACTGACCAAACCCCGGCTGACAGTGCGCCGGCCGCCCCCCCTGTTTACTGTATTTCCGAGGCTCAAAATTTCTTGTTCCTGCGTATAGGGCGCACCCCCAACTTTCGAGATCTTCCGACATGAAAAAACGTGCGCCTTATACGCGGAGATATACGGTACATATAGAATAAGTAAAGTGCTGACCACACATAGTTCACGTCAACAGACCACTCCAAAGGTCAGAGTGCAGACCGACTCCAGCGCCCTGGTATTCGAAGAAGGTCTGGTCAGCATACTCTTTCCCACAGGAACAACAACAACAACAACAACAATTTACATTTATAGAGCGCCAGATGTCCTTGGACCGAATGGTACCACTGACGCCATAAACAGCACCTCTCTTATTATTATCTTAAAACTTAATGTGATCATTTCTTGCATGCGTCAAACAAACATTCATGTGAATTCTTCTTTCTGTAACAAATCAAATCAGCTACATTGCATTAACTGTATAAAAAGGGTCGTGGGATTGCCCCAGGCCCAGAGGCAAAGTATCGACTCCCTTGTGAGATGTGCTTTCCCTCTCCCTTACTAGTATTGTAATAAAGCATTTCTACTATATCTTGTTTGAGTGTCATTTCTTTTCAGATTGATTAAAGAGAAAAGATCGAATTAAACATTTGGAGGTCCCACGTGGCATGCTCGTAGGTATCAGGGGACGGACAACGGAGAACGGGGACTTATTAGTGAATAATTTCACCATGAAGGTGAGCATATTTGCTTGCACTGAAATTGTTTACTCTCAAAAGAGAACCCACTCGATCTTCTCTTGGTACTTGCGACACTGCTATTATAAATTTGGAAAAAAATTTGGAGTTGTACTTAAAAGTATATTTTAACTCTTTTGTATTAAAGCTTGGCTCATTTTAATTGTGTTAAGAATAGTATTTTACTTGAGTTAATTTTGCTGACCACATGTGCCTTTCAAAGCTGAGAGAGACAAAGGGAATCACCTGAAGACTATGATAAGGTCAGAGTTGTTTTAACAAATGTATCAGTACTGTCTGTAACTGTACAAACAAGCCTGTAGTGATTAACCGGTCGCTTATCTACTGGAGCCAGCCAGAGTGCCTGGTACAGCCTGAGAAAGTATATCTTGGACTTAGGAATGTGCACTAATCTAACAGAACCAGTCAACGTCCTTGACTGGTACTGGCTCAGAACATCTAAGCAAACAAATTTGTGATGACTGATTGTCTATCAAACATTGTTATGTCATGAGGTAATCTGAGATTGATTCTGTATATTAACCCATGGACTTCCCCATCGGCAGAGGTGGATTACTGACTCTCTTGAGAGATGTACTTGAGAGACCTAGTTTAGTCAACCTTTACTCATAGGTCAAACCCTACATATAAGGAACCAACCTAATGAATCTACACTGTAAGGCGAGTGTGTCCTTTCTGGAATAAGGAAACTAAAACTGCATACAAGATTCTAGTTTCCTTGCGTGTTGAGACACCTTGAAGATATGAAAACATCAACAGCAATATTTATTTATTATTATTTGCTGTATATCCACTTCTCCTTTTCTGGTCTCCTCCTTCTCCCCTGAATTCTCCACTCCACCATGCCTTCAGCCACTATGCCCTGAAGCTCTGAAACTCCCTTCCTCACTCCATTTGCCTCGCCCCCCTATTTTCAGGTCTCAGCTGAAGACCTTTCTTTTCGACCGTGCCTTTGTTCACCTTTTTCCCAATAATAGACCTCTGGCTTGGGCCCGAGGTCTATTATTGTGAAGGGACACTGTCCGGCATGGAGGGCGCTATAAAAATTTAAGTCGTTGTTGTTATCAGTTTTACAAGGTCAACGAGATACCAAAATCTTAATTGCATTGAAACTTACAGGCTTAAAGACACTAGCCTACTCCATGTCCCTGCGCACCCCATCATTGGTGGTTGGGTATTCAGTTTCCCTGCCCCCACCGTCTGCAACCCCATCCCAGAATCCCTCCACCTCACCCTCACCCTGACCTCCTACAAATCTCTTTCACTGAGCTTTGATCATACAGAGTTTTGGGGACCTGTGGCTGAAAGCGCGATCATCGGTCATGGAATGGAGGGCAGGAGGGTAGAACACCGGAGCCAGTGCAGCAGGGCTAGCGGCTACTACAGGCAAAGAACAGACAACTCAATGGGCATTTCACAAGACTTTATTGCTTTTAAAGAGTCAGACATCTCAGCAGTTCAGTAAAATTGCACGTCTGACACAGTCATGTCAACCATAGACATGTAAGTGAGCTTTTCCATCTTCAGCCGGTTCGGGAACTCAATCTGGTGATCGTTGTGGAGTTTGATTTCAAACTTGTCACCCCTGAATGCAATGATAACCTGTGAATGGAAAGGAAAGCTCTTTGAGTGAATATTTCCCAGGAAAACCGCTATATAAATGCAATATATATATAAATTGTTGGAGTCTCCGTAACCACCTCAGACCCTACCCACCCGGCCAGCTTTATATCCTTCGCCCAATCCTCACCACCACAGGCAGGCGAGCTTTCAGCTCTTCTGCCAGTGAACCTCTTTGACAATGTTTCAGCAAACTTTCCCCTCTCCCAGTGTGCTGGGCAACAATCCCCCAAATTAAATTAGTCAATCACGTCATTGCTGTTTCTGGGACAATAATGTTTGCAAATTGACTGCCTCTTTCACCGATAAAATAAAAATCTCTACAGTGTATAGTGTATCATGTAGGACAAGCAGCTGATTTGAAAGGCATTGTATTGCATGTAAGGATTAGTATTATTATTCTTTATTATTTACCTCGACTTCTTGGCCCCATTCATAGGGAAAATTGGAATCTTTTTGCTCAGTTTCCCAGTTTCCACTTCGCTTGCTGTTCAGGACAATCACTCTGATGTCATCTAAGTATTTGAAACGAGGGGTGAAGTGTAAGCCCAAGTTGTTCTTGTCAGTGCCAAGGTTCACCTTAAATCTGGATCCGAGCAGAACAGGGAGAAACTGTAATCGCCATTTTTAAAATATTACCTGAATGAGTGGCAGAATGGGCCATGGCACAGACGTGAGGATTGAAAGACATTCAAGGCTGGATCAAGTCACCAGGGCTCCGTGCTGGCTCAGTGAGATCAGAGCTCATTCACGTAGTGATGCTGCCAGCACCTGGTGCTGATGGCGGCCAAGCAGGGGAGCCTTGGTCTTGTCTACGCATTTAACCCTCGTCAAACGCAACATTGTTTGATTATGAATTGAAGCACACGCCATGAAAATATATGTCATTTTTTTGCCCCTGTGCACATGCGCACTTGTTAGGATGCCAGCAGCTCCTGACTAAATCTGATGATTCCTTGACTGGCTGGACCTGCGCGCATGCGGACTTGTTAGGACGACGGCAGCTCCCGACTAAACCCGATGATTCATCGGCTGGCTGGCAGCGAGCAATGCACCCTTGGGAAAGTCCGATGACTCTTCAGTCTCGGAGCATCCTAATGGCATTGCATGGTAAACAGAAGAGACACAGAGTCTCCTGACACTTCTGGGACCAACGGTAAAGTAATTTAGCCTAGCTGTGGTTTTATTGCTTTATTTTGTAATGCTTTATTGCTGTTTCTTTATTGCTCTCTCTGTCATCGGACATTCCCAAGAGTGCACGCGGGGAGGCAGGGGAGCAAGGAGCGGGCCAGCCGGCTGTAGCCCGCCTCAATACGTACCTAGCATTGTTTGGGTGTGGATGTGCCTGTGTTTGAATTCCTCTAATCCCCCTTTCTACCCTCTCCCATCCCTCCCCTCCCAGCCTTCTCACTCCCCTACCCAGTTGTTCTCTGGCCCTCTCTCTTCCCCAGGTGCCCGCTTCTCTCCCCAGTGGCTCTCTGCCCTCTCATCTCTCCAGCTGCCCTCTCCCCTCTCCAGTTGCCCTCTCCCCTCTCCAGCTGCCCTCTCCCCAGTTGCTTCCTGCCACCCTCCCTGATTTGCCCATGTCCCAGGTGGTAGGGGAGATGATAGCAGGGAGAAGTGGGGGGGAGCAACGAGAGCAGGGAGAGGGGGAGTGGGATTGAGGAGCGGGCAGGTGGCTGTAGCTTGCCTCAGTATGTGCTTTGTATTAGTCGGGTATGGATGTGCCTGGAGGCTTGAGGTGACTGGATTCCCCTAAACCCCCCTTTCCCATTACATACTTTTCCCATTAACCTTATTAACTAATTTTACCGATTGCGCAGATTTCCAGGAACGTAAACCCCGCGATCGACAAGGGTTAACTGTATTCAATTGGAGCAAATTGTCTCTCATCCAGGACTTGTTGTCTAACAGACACTCCATCAGGACAGCAGTGGTCCTGGAGTCGAGGATAGAGGCAGAGGTACCGTATATCATTGGGTCTAGATCAGTTGTATCAATGGGATCAAATGTATCATTGTAAAATTTGAGAAGTGTTAAACTGACTTCCTGCTTGAGATCAGCAAAGAGCAATGGCTTCACTTGCCTCAATTTTCTGATCCTATCTTCCACTGTGTGTTAGTGGATGACAGTTATCAGAATAATTACCCGGGACCTACTGCTATTTAGCCTAGTCTGAGCCGCACGAGGGGATGTGGTGAATGTCTTTGTTGGTCAAGACAGGCAAACCAGGATTCTCACCTCTCGATATTCTCCAGAATCTTCCCTTTGACCTTCACAGTGTCTCCAGGCACCATCTTAATTCCCTTGATCACAAGCTGTGGCGTTGGGAACAAAACACATGACAATCTGATGTGACAATGAACCCACCCCCTTATCATCAGCTCTGTTTGTTGTGCTAAACGTTTCGCCCACAAAATACAATCGATGCACTTTACTGTGTGTTCTCTGAAGCGCTTTGAGACATCTCAATGACATGACCAAGGCGCTATATCAAATGCTAGGATTATTATTATTATGGAGTATATTAGATTGTATCATATAAGCTACTGCTTTATGGTATATCTGTAGGCTGCATTCAACTCACCTCCATCGTTTCTCTTCACTGGGATCGAACGAATAAGTTTCAAGTTCAGCTGACTTGTGAGAGCAGATTGTCCTGACACTCGCACCCTGATCTCTGTGTTGTGCTGTTCTGTGCTCTGCGGGTTCTTATATGTGGGACATCACGATGCCGCAATGGGTGGGAGGGTGTGACAGTGTAATGCAAATATTGAAATGATCTGTTCCACAAAAAGTGCTGCGCTGGGCAGAATGACAATAAATTCCGAATAACTTAACACCCGCAGAACATAACAGCCTTCAGATTGTGTTGGTTGAATTACTGTGATGGGGTGGCATGCAATATTTTATTGGGTGTACCCCCAAATGTATTTTTTATGTCAGTGTGGACATCACTAACCGGCTGGAGATGTTGACAGCATCGGTCATCTGGAGGGAAAATCTTCACTGGATCATTTTCTGTTTACTCTCTCTGTCAACACTAATCTACGCTTCCTTTTTTTTTCAAATTGCTTCCTCTTCGACTATGCTCAAGGTCACCTCTCTCTGAGATGCTGCCCTATGTAGAGGGTCCTATATCAATGCAACTTGTGGTTAAAAAGCCTGACTGTTCAGGCGTTGGGAACAAAACACATGACAATCTGATGTAACAGACATCATGACCACTAGTTTTAGATTCCCCTACCAGGGGAAACAGTCTCACGTTGTCTACACTACCATGCCCCTTAAGAATCTTATAGGTTTCTAGAAGATCACCTCTAACTCTTCTATATATAGTCTAACCTAATAGGTCAAACCCCACATACTAGGAAGCAACCTAGTGAACCTCGAGTCACTGACACACCCACCATTGGAAACAGTTTTTCCATTTACCCTATCAAATCCCCTCATGATCTTGAAAACCTCCATTAGGTCTCCTCGTAACCTTCTCTGCTCCAATGAGAATAAACCTAGCCTCTCTAGCCTTTTCTCATAACTGAAGTACCTATTCCTAGTAACCATCCAGGTGAATCTTCTCTGCACCCTTTCCAATGCCTTTGCATCCTTCCTGAAGTGTGGTGACCAGAATTGAACACCAGTACTCTAGCTGAGGCCTAACCAAAGTTTTCTAGAGGTTACTACAGGCAAAGAATAGACAACTCAATGTTGGCAAATTGACTGCCTCTTTCACTGATAAAATACAAAATAACTAGCGTACAGTGTATCATGTATGACATGCAGCTGATTTGAAGTACTCTTCGACCCTGTTTATAAAGCCGAGTATCCCTTATGCTTTTTTAATAGCCTTATCTACCTGTCCTGCCACCTTCAAAGATTCACTTACACAAACCCCAGGTCTCTCTGTTCCTTCATACCCTTTAAAATTGTACTATCTAGCCTATGTTACCTCTCTTCTTTCCTCCTCCTAAATGCATCACCTCACATTTCTCCATGTTAAACTTCATCTGCCATGTGTTATCATTCTATTGATAACTTCTTGCAGATGGCTACTATCCTCATCACCATTTACTATTTTTCCTAACTATGTGTTATCTGCACACTTGGAAATGGTACTCCCTATACCCAAGTCCAGATTATTAATATAAATTAAAAAGAGCAAGAGCAACATTGCCAGTCACCGCCACTACTTCACCACCACCATCACCACCCCCATGCTGCCGAAACATCCGGACATCGAACTTAAAATATAGAAATTCACGGATGACACTAAACTAGGAGGGAGAGTAAACACTGAGGATAACATTTTAAAAATCCAACGCAATATAGTGAGTGGGCAAGTAGGTGGCAGATGAAGTACAATGTAGGAAAGTGTGAAGTCATCCATCTAGGTAGTAAAAACAGTAGAGCAGATTATTTTTAGAAGGAGAGAGACTAGATAGTGTTAGCGTTCAGAGGGACTTGGGTGTCCACCAGTCACAAAAAGTTAGTTTACAGGTACAGCAAGCAGTTAGGAAGGCTAACGGTATGTTGGCGTTCATTACAAAAAGGTTAGAATATAAGAATAGGGAAATCTTACTGAAACTGTATAGTTTCAGTTTTACTGAAACTGTATAGCGCCCTGGTAAGACCGCACCTATAATATTGTGTGCAGTTTTGGTCTCCTTATTTAAGAAAGGATGTATTCTCCTTGGAGTGGGTACAATATAGATTCACTGGGTTGGTACCTGGGATGAGGGGAATGAGCTATGAGGATAGGTTGAGCAATCTAGGCCTATATTCTCTAGAATATAGAACAATGAGAGGTGATCTTGTAGAAACCTATAAGATTATTAAGGGGCACAACAGAATAGATAATGGGAGAACATTTCCGACCAGGAGTCACAGTCTTAAAATTAGGGGTCAGCCTTTCACACTGAGTTGAGAAAAAACTTCTTCAGTCAGAGGGTAGTGAATTTATGGAATTCTCTACCCCAAAGGGCTGTAGATGCTCAGTCCTTGAATATACTCAAGACTGAGATTGATAGATTTCTTGTGGATAAAGGGATATGAGGATAAGGCGGGTAGGTGGAATTAGAATAGATCAGCCATGATCTTATTGAATGGTGGGGCAGGTTTGAGGGACCGAATGGCCTACTCCAGCTCCTAATTCTTATGTTTTTATGAAACACTTATCCATGGATTCATCACATCTAGGTTTGTCTATGGAAACTCTCTCCACATCGGACTTCCCAGCATCTCCCTTCACACGCTGTGGATTATTCAGAACTCTGCAGCTCTTGTACTCTCCCCCAATAGGCTCTGAGACCACATCACTCCACCTTCTCCAGTCTTCACTGGCCCCATCCCCCAGAGGATTGAACTCAAGATGCTCGTCAAGGCCATCCACAGCCTTGCCCCAACCTATCTCTCTGACCTGCTGTTTCTCTATCAGTCTGCCCATTCCCTCCGTTCAGCAGGCTCTGGCCTGCTCCATTTCTCTCGCCGAACCACCCTGCCACTGGTTGCCAGGCTTTCAGCATCTCTGCCCCCACACTCTGGAACTCCATCCCGCAATCCCTTCCCCTCGCTTCCTCCCTTACCTCCTTCAACAACAACAACAACAACAACAAACAACAAAATTGCACTTATATAGCGTCCTCCACATCAGGAGGATGTTCCAAAGCGCTGAACAGTCAAGTTAGGACCCGAGCGGTGGGGGAAAGTCGGCATAGGGGGAAGGGGAGGGAGAGTGGGAAAGGGAGAAGAGTTAGTGGGGGGAGCTTCCTCTTCGACCATGCCTTCTGCTCCTGTCCTAACTCTCTCCCCTTTCGTACTCGCCCTCCCCCTGCCCCTGGCTCCCGCATTTCGCCCATTAATATACAGTCAATTCACTTTACAGTAAATATTCTGTGAAGAGCTTTGAGATGTCAATAAGATGTGAAAAGCCGCTATATCAACCGTAAGAATTATTATTATTAACTATGACATTAAGCGGGGTTTACCTGTATTTCCCATGAAAGTTGCTGTATAAATGCAAGTTGTTGTTGCAGCCTCTGCACCCACTTCAGACCCTATCCTTGGTGGGTGACAGCTACCATGATAATAATAACCCTGTGTGACTCAATACCAGGACCTACTGCTCCCTAACTTAGTCTGAGCTGCATCTCAGCTCTCTCACCTCTCAATCACTCAGTGTTTGTGTGTTTTGAGTGACTGTGTGTGTTTGTGTGTGTGCAGTCCGCTCACATGTATGTGTGTGTGCGAGAGAAAAACGTTGTTCAATTTTCCTTTCCATTTAAAAAAAACGCTACAATAAATTGGTCCTTTTAATGCATGACTGTTTGTGGGAAACTGCTGGGCTGAGTTATTATCTCCTGTACAATAATAAATAATTGTCATCAAAGCCACAACACAGGCGATTTCCTCTCAGATGTTGGATTGTGGTTTAACCCCAGGTTGTCCTGTTGTAGTTCAATCAGATGTTTCTGCAAGGTGAAGATGTTGAGCAAGTTTGGGGAAATGTTGTGGCCAAAAGATTTCTTGTTGCAAGGATGGAGAGATGCAGACCACTGGCATCTATTCAGGTCCTCCTAATGGAGCATACATCACAGGAGGTGGCCAGTGGGGAACAGTGTTGTGAAGGTTCTTGAAAAGCCCAATTCGTCAGTTGAGGTGTAGCTTGTCCTGCCTTGTGACATTTGATTGCGGTGAGATAACGAGGATAAAGTGTCTGGAACGTAACCAAATTTACAGCAAAGGGTGTGGGCCGCTTTTCACAATGTCTGCTTGCAGTGACCCCATCATTATCTGTAGAAACTCAATCATCGGGTGAAAGCTTCCGTTCTTCAAACATTATCTGTTGTTTTTTAGCAGCTATTAGTGCCACTGCTCCAAATTGTAGCTTGCTTATCAACAACAGAAACCCATATCAAGCAGATTTAACAATCTGAGTGTTTTCAAATTACTTAAAATATTACTTCCCGGTTTGGTCTGGAGGCAGATCGCTGAGTCATTAGGATTCTGCCCTACCTGGCTTTGCATAGCTCTCAGATCAGCTTGCAGTTTTCTGAATTCCAAATTCATTTGCACTACCACATCTTTCAGTTCCAAATCAGCACATTTTCCTTCACATTTGCACTCCTGTCTACAAAATTCTTCCATAAGTCCCATTTTACCACAATGCTGACATTTTGTTTTGGATCTACAGTTGAGACTAATGTGTCCCCATTTACCACATCGGTAACACATTTGTGGTTCTGAGTCAACTTTTTTAGCTTTGCCCCTTCTTCTGGCAGTGATTATTTTATCCTGTTATGCCTTTTTATAAGTTTTGAACCCTTGTTCTTCTGAACTTTTTCCTGACTGATCCTCCACCAAGACTTCTGCTTTACGCTCTTTTAATTTTTCTTCTGCCTCTCCCTTTCCTTCCCTCCTAGCACCGTCCTGCACCTCATCAATCTTTCTTACGACCATATCCGCTATCCTAGTCTGGCTGACAGAAACCACGGGTATCTGTTGGCTGACAACACCACCCCAAACAACCAGACCTTCCTCTTCTGACCGTTGGCTCGCTGATCCACTGTGTACTGCTCGCCTGACCTCTAACTCTCCTGCTGGTTCTCTTTCGTTCTAGTCAAGGAAAAACAGTAACTATAGACCAGTTAGTCTGACATCGGTGGTAGGGAAAATTCTAGAATCCTTAATTAAGGATATCGTGTGGGGTACTTAGAGGACCACAATATGATTAGGTAGAGTCAACATGACTTAACAAGACGGAGGTTAACAAATTATTTAGATTTTTTTGAGGATATATCAAGTAGATCAGATAAGGCAGAATCAGTAGATGTAGTGTATTTAGATTTCCAAAAGGCATTCGATAAGGTGCCGCATAAAAGGTTGATCCACAAGATAAAGGCCTATGGAATTAAAGGGAATATACAGTATTAGCATGGATTGAAGAATAGCTAATGTCTCACCCACACGCTGACCTACAAGCCCAACAGAGTTTCGGTGAGCAATGGCTGGAAGCGCGGCTATTGAATGGAGAGCAGGAGTGTAGAATACCACAGCCAGTCTAGCGGGGAATAGTCTAGATAAAATCCTATGGAACAAAAGGAGCCATATTTGGCCCATCGAGTTGATACTGGCTCTTTGAGAAGAGCAACTCAATCCCACTCCCCAGCTCTCTCCCCAGATCTGTGCTACACATCCTCCCCAAATAAATGTCTACCTCTCTTTTAAAGATTCTTATCGAATCAGCCTCCACCACCTTTTCAGGCAATGCATTCTAGATTCGAACAACCTGCTGAGTGAAGAAAGTTCTCCTCATCTCCCCTCTGCTTCTTTTAGAAACTATTTTAAATCTGTGACTTCAGGTCACACACCCACTAGTGGAAATAATTGTTCCCTGTTTACCATATTGAATCCCCTCATGATCTTGAACCTCTATTAGGTCTCTTCATATATTCTAAAAAAAACTTCTCTCGATCCATCCCTACTCTCCAACTATTGTCCCATCTCCAACCTCCCATTCCTCTGCAAGGCCCAGGAATGAATCGGTGCTTCCCAGCTTCGCTATTTCCTCTCTGGCCATTCCCTCCTCAAACCCTTTCAATCAGGCTTCGATGCTGCCCACAGCACTGAGACAGCCCTGGTAAAATTCTCTAATGACATTTGTGACCAAGGCTCTCTCTGCCTCCTTGTCCTCCTCGACCTCTCTGCCGCATTCTACACTGTCATCATTCCATCTTCCTACACCGCCTCTCCACCCTCCTCAATCTCCACAGACCTGCCCTTGCCTGGTTCGTTTCCTACCTCTCTCATCACCTACATTTTGTCGCCACCAATGGTTTCTCTTCTGGCCCCCACACTGTCACCTGTGGTGTCCCCCTGGGCTCTATCCTTGGCCCTTTACTTTTCAACTTATAAATCCTCACACTTGGTGACATCATCCGCAGGCATGGGGTTAACTTCCACATGTATGCGGATGATACCTAACTCTATCTCTCTGCCTCTACCCTCGACTCCAGGACTACTGTCCTGACAGACTGTCTGTCCCACATCAAGCCCTGGATGAGAGCTACCTTTCTACAGTTGAATCTCAATAAGACCGAGGCCCTACTGATTGACTCACGCCAATGCCTCCTTGCATCAGGCGCTGGCTGCATCAACCTCCATGGATGCACACCCAACCTCTCAAGCCAGTGAGGAACCTGGGTGTCTTTGTTCGACCCTCAACTGTCTTTCCTCCCTCACATCAAAGCAATGACTCGCTCTGCCTTCCCCACCTCCTCAACATTTCCCGATTCTGTCATTACCTCACCCCTAAAGCCGCCGAAAACCTCATCCATGCTTTTATTACATCCCGGCTCGATTATGCAAATGCCCAGCTGGTCGGCCTCCCCAGTTCCTCCCTCCACAGGCTGCAGTTAATCCAGAACTCTGCAGCCCATGTCCTCCACCATTCCAAACTCCGAGACCCCATCTCCCCCATCCTCGCCCAACTCCATTGGCTCCCCATCCTCCAGAGGATCCAATTCAAGATCCTGGTCCTCACATTTAAATCCCTCCACAACCTCACCCACCCTACATCTGTGATCTCCTGTCCCCTTACCAACCTGAAGCAGTAACCTGTCCAGCACATCCTGATGTGAAAGGCGCGATACAAATGTAATTTTATTGTTGTTGTTTGTAATGTTCTCTGCTCCAATGAGAATAAACCTAGCCTCTCTAGCCTTTCCTCATAACTGAAGTCCCTCATTCCTAGTAACCATCCAGGTAAATCTTCTCTGCACCCTTTCCAATGCCTTTACATCCTTCCTAGATTATGGTGACCAGAATTGAACAGTTTTATAGAGGTTACTACAGGCAAAGAACAGACAACTCAATGGGCTCTTCACGGGCTTTTGATAATGAGTTTCGGGGAGCAGTGGCTGAAAGCGCAGCCATCGATAGTGGAATGGAGGGCAGGAGGGTAGAACACCGGAGCCAGTGCAGCAGGGCTAGCGGCTACTACAGGCAAAGAACACACAACTCAATGGACTTTTCACAAGATTTTATTGCTCTTAAAGAGTCAGACATCTCAGCAGCTCAGTACAATTGCACGTCTGACACAGTCATGTCAATCACAGACATGTAGGTGAGCTCTGCCATCTTCAGCTTGTTCGGGAACTCAATCTGGTGATCGTTGTGGAGTTTGATTTCAAACTTGTCACCCCTGAATGCAATTACAACCTGTGAATGGAAAGGAAAGCTCTTTGAGTGAATATTTCCCAGGAAAACCGCTATATAAATGCAATATATATATAAATTGTTGGAGTCTCCGCAACCACCTCAGACCCTACCCACCCGGCCGGCTTTATATCCTTCGCCCAATCCTCACCACCACAGGCAGTCGAGCTTTCAGCTCTTCTGCCAATGAACCTCTTTGACAATGTTTCAGCAATCATTCCCCTCTCCCAGTGTGCTGGGCAACAATCCCCCAAATTAAATTGATCACTCACGTCATTGCTGTTTCTGGGACAACAATGTTTGCAAATTGGCTGCCTCTTTCACCGATAGTATAACAAATCTCTACAGTGTATAGTGTATCATGTAGAACATGCAGCTGATTTGAAATGCATTGTTTTGCATGTAAAGATTGGTATTATTATTCTTTATTTTTACCTCCACTTCTTGGCCCCATTCATAGGGAAAATTGGAATCTTTTTGCTCAGCTTCCCAGTTTCCCCTTTGCCTGCTGTTCAGGACAATCACTCTGGTGTCATTGCCGTAGTTGAAACGAGGGTTGAAGTGTAAGCCCAAGTTGTTCTTGTCAGTGCCAAGATTCACCCTAAATCTGGATCCAAGCAGAACAGGGAGAAACTGTAATCACCGTTATTTGAATATTACCTGAATGAGTGGCAGAATGGGCCATGGCACAATTGTGAGGTTTAAACAACATTCAAGGCTGGATCAAGACACCAGGGCTCCGTGCTGGCTCAGTGAGATCAGAGCTCATTCACGTAGTGATGCTGCCAGCACCTGGTGCTGATGGCGGCCAAGCAGGGGAGCCTTGGTCTTGTCTATTTAGTTATCCCTCGTCAAACGCAACATGGTTGATTATGAATAGAAGCACACGCGCACAAAGAAGTCACTTTCTTGCCTCCGCGCACATGTGGACTTGTTAGGACGACGGCAACTCCCGACTATATCCGATGATTCATTGGCTGGCTGCGCGCGATGCACCCTTGACTCTTCAGCCTCGGAGCATCCTGATAGCATTGCATGGTAACAGAAGAGACAGAGAGAGAGAGAGTCTCCTGACACTTCCAGGACCAAAGATAAAATAATCCTGAAAAGGTGGTGGAGGCTGATTCGATAACAACTTTTAAAAGGGAATTAGATCTTTATTTAGGAAGAACGGGTCTATTAGGCTATGGGGAGCGGGCAGGGCAGTGGGATTGAATCGCTCTTTTCAAAGAGCCGGCACAGACTAGATGGGCCGAATGGCCTCCTTTTGTGCCGTAAAATTCTATGATTCTATGATTCTATGAATTTAACCTAGCTGTGGTTTTATTGCTTTATTGCTTTATTTAGTAATGCTTTATTGCTGTTTCTTTATTGCTCTCTCTGTCTCTTCTGTTTACCATGCAATGCCATCAGGATGCTCCTTGACCGAATCATCGGACATTCCCAAGAGTGCATTGCGCACAGGGAGGCGGGGGAGCGAGGAGCAGGCCAGCCGGCTGTAGTCCGTCTCAATACGTACCTTGCATTGGTCGGGTGTGGATGTGCCTGAGGCTTGAGGTGGGTAGCCTGTGGCTGGATTTCTCTAACCCCCCTTTCTGCCCTCCCCTCCCCGCCTGCTCATTCCCCCCCCCCCCCACCCCCCACCTCAGTTGCTTTCTGGCCCTCTCTCCTCCCCAGCTGCCCTCTGTATTCAATTGGAGCAAATTGTCTCTCATCCAGGACTTGATGTCTGACAGACACTCCATCAGGACAGACAGAGGTGGTCCTGTGGTCGAGCATAGAGGCAGAGAGAGCGACTTGGGTTTATCATTGGGTCCAGTTCACCTGTATCAATGGGAGCAAATGTATCATGATACAATTTAAGAAGTGTTAAACTGACTTCCTGCTTGAGATCAGCAAAGAGCAATGGCTTCACTTGCCTCAATTTTCTGATCTTATCTTCCACCTGTGTGTTAGTGGGTGACAGTTATCAGAATAATTACCCGGGACCTACTGCTGTTTAGCCTAGTCTGAGCCGCACGAGGGGATGTGGTGAATGTCTTTGTTGGTCAAGACAGGCAAACCAGGATTCTCACCTCTTGATGTTGTCCAGAATCTTCCCTTTGACCTTCACAGTGTCTCCAGGCACCATCTTAATTCCCTTGATCACAAGCTGTGGCGTTGGGAACAAAACACATGACAATCTGTTGTAACAGTGAACCCACCCCCTTATCATCAACTCTGTTTGTTGTGCTAAACGTTTCGCCCACAAAATACAATCAATGCACTTTACTGTGTGTTCTCTGAAGCGCTTTGAGACATCTCAATGACATGACAAGACGCTATATCAAATGCAAAGATTACTATTATGGAGTGAATTGTATTGTATCACATAAGCTACCGCCTTATGGTATATCTGTAGGCTGCATTCAACTCACCTCCATCGTTTCTCTTCACTGGGATCGAATGAATAAGTTTCAAGTTCACCTTGATCTCCGTGTTGTACTGTTCTAAGCACACTGCAGGTTCTTATATATAGGATATGGTGAAGCCACAATGTGGGGTGGGGGAGGTGGTGGGTGGAGCTGTGCCAGTGAGTTACCTCTAATGCAAATATTGAATTTCCATCCTTAGGGTTAGGGTTATTACCAGCCTTCAGATTGTGTTGGTTGGATTACTGTGATGGGGTAGGATGCAATATTTTGGTGGGTGTAACCCCAAATGTATTTTTCATATCAGTGAGGACATCACTAACTGGCTAGAGATGTTGACAGCATGTCATCTGGACTCTTCACTGGATCACTTTCTGTTATCAGCTCACATCACCTCACATTTCTCCACATTAAACTTCATGTGCCATGTGTCTGCCCACTTTACTATTTTGTCGATATCTTCTTGCAGATGGCTACTATTTTCTGTATTTCCTAACTTTGTGTCATCTGCAAACTTGAAAATGGTACACCCATGAGCAGTGGTCCCAATACCGATCCCTGGGGGACACCACTGTACACTTCCCTCCAATCAGAAAAATAGCCATTCACCATAACCGTCTGCTTTCTGTCTGCCAGCTAGTTCTGGATCCATGTTGCCACGTCCCTTTAATGCAGTGGGCTTCTATAATCCTTATAAGGAAGTATGTAATTTCTTAAATAAGGAGACTAAAACTGCACACAATATTCTAGGTTGTTGTAATTGGACTGATCAACGCTGATCGGGCTCAGCTTCCACATTTGCTGTAGGGTTTATGCCGATAGCTATGGGAAGTGATCACCCACCAAGTGCTCTTAGGATTCCATGGATTAATTCAGCGTGAGAAAGAAGCCACTTAATTTCAGTCACTAACTACAGTAAAAGCCAGTTTATCCGGCACACTGCGGTGGGGTCGACTAATTGACTGTGCCAGATAATTCGACAGCAAGTTGCTGAAAACCCAATACAAAAAATTTACTTATTTTAAAACATACCATATTAATAATATACTATATGGATACTTTGTATGGATTCTTACCAATAAAGATTCCAGCACACTCTGTAAAAAAGCAAGTTCGTAAGTTTAGTAAGTGCGAATGCGCACGCATTGCTCGCACGTGCAAAGTGAGCATACTTGCGATTACTGGGATGGGGAATTGTCCCGAGAGAGGGTCGAGCAATCCAGATAAACGGGCTTTTACTGTATTTGCGACTTAGTTTGAATTGAGGTAGTAGTTATCTTCAATGGAAGTAAATATGCAAGACTGGGGAGGGGAAAGATGAGCAAAGGTCAAAGTGATGGATGTTGAAAGTGGTGAGGGGGGAGTTGGACGGATTCTGGGATGGAGTTCCAGAGAGTGGAAGCTGATAATTCAAAAGCATAACCATGGTGGGGATAGCGGGCGACCTGAAAGCAGGTTGTGTTCGTTGAGTGAAGGGAGCAACTGAGCTGGTACAGTATCACGCGGAGTCCTATAGTTCCGTAGTTAGAGCACTCGCCTGGGTTCGATTCCCAGCCGGGCAAAACCTTGGCTAAGATTCTTTGCTCCATACGTCTGATAATAATCTCTTGGGGAAACAACAATAGTAAAATTGGTCATGTCGATCCTAAAAATGTTTCTGGAATGCTGCTGTGCACAATTGGCTTCCCCATTTTACTCAAACATACACAGTGATTTGATTTTACATTCTGTGGAGCGCTTTGAGACATCTTGAAGAAATGAAAACCGCTCTGTCAAATGCGAGGATTATTTATTTATTGTTATTATTTGCTGTACCAGCCGTACACGGTAATGTCACACCATTTGTCAGCGTGATACCAAATCCTTAATTGCATTGAAACTTACTGGCTTCAAGTCACTAGCCTGCTCCATGACCCTGCCCCCCACCGTCATTGGTGGTTGGGCAATCAGTTTTTCTGCCCCCACCCTCTGCAACCCCATCCCAGAATCCCTCCGCCTCCACACCCTGACCTCCTACAAGGATTCTGTGTTCCAAGCAGTGTTTTTTAATTGTTCATTGGGAAGGACCAAGTGTCCGAGCTGGGCACAGGAAGGGGGTGTCAATGCTTTCAGGCATTTCATGCTGTGTAATTCTTGAGAAAAAGCCAACTGTTAACCCATTTGATTCCCCCGGTTGCCGCTATTTGTTAAAGGTTTTCATGAACTGCATGGAAACTGGTAAACTCTGGATAGGAACCTGCTCGCATTTTATACAATTCTTGTCCATCTAGACTTCATAAGCCTTCTCTTTCAGCTCTCGTTAAGATCTTTGCACCTCACCCATCACAGCCTTATCCTCCATATTAGTGGACCTGTACTTCCTCATTACTGTGGCTAGTGGCTACCCTATTGTCTTTCATGACATGCTGTCCCTTGCCTCCTTATCTCGTGTCCCAGAGATGTCTTATCTCATAACTTTCCCAGACCTTGAGGAGACTTTTCTGTGTTTGTTACAGAAACCCCATAATTTATAGACCCCACCTTGAGAGCGAAGTTTCTGATCTCTCAAAAAAAATAGTAGTGACAGTGGTTAGTAACACACACATGCTGAAGTTATCATGAATCATTCTCTGCTTATAAGCCAGGCAGGATCCACATGTCTTCACTGCTCTCCTCGATTACGAGTGAGAGCACAAATCCATCTTACATAACAGTCAACATGATAGTTATTACCCCCTGTACAATAATAAATAATTGTCATAAAACAGGGGGTGGCTGTACAACACTGTAATCAGTCTGTCACCGTCTGAGTGTGCCTCTCAGATGTTGGATTGAGTAGTTTAACCCCAGGTCGTCCTGCTGAAGTTGAAACACATGTTTCCGCAAGGTGAATTCGCATTGTAAAGTGTGATACGTGTTGAGGAAGTTCCAAAAGATTTCTTGTTGCAAGGATGGAGAGATTGGCAGACCACTGACATCTATTCAGGTCCTCCTGATGGAGCATACATCACAGGAGGTGGCCAGTGGGGAACAGTGTTGTGAAGGTTCCTGAAAAGCCCAATTCGTCAGTTGAGGTGTAGCTTGTCCTGCCTTGTGACATTTGATTGCGGTGAGATAACGAGGATAAAGTGTCTGGAATGTAACCAAATTTACAGCAAAGGGTGTGGGCCGCTTTTCACAATGTCTGCTTGCAGTGACCCCATCATTATCTGTAGAAACTCAATCATCGGGTGAAAGCTTCCGTTCTTCAAACATTATCTGTTGTTTTTTAGCAGCTATTAGTGCTACTGCTCCAAATTGTAGCTTGCTTATCAACAACAGAAACCCATATCAAGCAGATTTAACAATCTGAGTGTTTTCAAATTACTTAAAATATCACTTCCCGGTTTGGTCTGGAGGCAGATCGCTGAGTCATTAGGACTCTGCACTACCTGGCTTTGCAAAGCTCTCAGATCAGCTTGCAGTTTTCTGAATTCCAAATTCATTTGCACTACCACATCTTTCAGTTCCAAATCAACACGTTTTCCTTCACATTTGCACTCCTGTCTACAAAATTCTTCCATAAGTCCCATTTTACCACAATGCTGACATTTTGTTTTGGATCTACAGTTGAGACTAATGTGTCCCCATTTACCACATCGGTAACACATTTGTGGTTCTGAGTCAACTTTTTTAGCTTTGCCCCTTCTTCTGGCAGTGATTATTTTATCCTGTTATGCCTTTTTATAAGTTTTGAACCCTTGTTCTTCTGAACTTTTTCCTGACTGATCCTCCACCAAGACTTCTGCTTTACGCTCTTTTAATTTTTCTTCTGCCTCTCCCTTTCCTTCCCTCCTAGCACCGTCCTGCACCTCATCGATCTTTCTTACGACCATATCCGCTATCCTAGTCTGGCTCACAGAAACCACGGGTATCTGTTGGCTGACAACACCACCCCAAACAACCAGACCTTCCTCTTCTGACCGTTGGCTCGCTGATCCACTGTGTACTGCTCGCCTGACCTCTAACTCTCCTGCTGGTTCTCTTTCGTTCTAGTCAAGGAAAAACAGTAACTATAGACCAGTTAGTCTGACATCGATGGTAGGGAAAATTCTAGAATCCTTAATTAAGGATATCGTGTGGGGTACTTAGAGGACCACAATATGATTAGGTAGAGTCAACATGACTTAACAAGACGGAGGTTAACAAATTATTTAGATTTTTTTGAGGATATATCAAGTAGATCAGATAAGGCAGAATCAGTAGATGTAGTGTATTTAGATTTCCAAAAGGCATTCGATAAGGTGCCGCATAAAAGGTTGATCCACAAGATAAAGGCCTATGGAATTAAAGGGAATATACAGTATTAGCATGGATTGAAGAATAGCTAATGTCTCACCCACACGCTGACCTACAAGCCCAACAGAGTTTCGGTGAGCAATGGCTGGAAGCGCGGCTATTAATAGTGGAATGGAGAGCAGGAGTGTAGAATACCACAGCCAGTCTAGCGGGGAATAGTCTAGATAAAATCCTATGGAACAAAAGGAGCCATATTTGGCCCATCGAGGTGATACTGGTTCTTTGAGAAGAGCAACTCAATCCCACTCCCCAGCTCTCTCCCCAGATCTGTGCTACACATCCTCCCCAAATAAATGTCTACCTCTCTTTTAAAGGTTTTATCGAATCAGCCTCCACCACCTTTTCAGGCAATGCATTCTAGATTCGAACAACCTGCTGAGTGAAGAAAGTTCTCATCTCCCCTCTGCTTCTTTTAGAAACTATTTTAAATCTGTGACTTCAGGTCACACACCCACTAGCGGAAATAATTGTTCCCTGTTTACCATATTGAATCCCCTCATGATCTTGAACCTCTATTAGGTCTCTTCATATATTCTAAAAAAAAACTTCTCTCGATCCATCCCTACTCTCCAACTATTGTCCCATCTCCAACCTCCCATTCCTCTGCAAGGCCCAGGAATGAATCGGTGCTTCCCAGCTTTGCTATTTCCTCTCTGGCCATTCCCTCCTCAAACCCTTTCAATCAGGCTTCGATGCTGCCCACAGCACTGAGACAGCCCTGGTAAAATTCTCTAATGACATTTGTGACTAGGGCTCTCTCTGCCTCCTTGTCCTCCTCGACCTCTCTGCCGCATTCTACACTGTCATCATTCCATCTTCCTACACCGCCTCTCCTTCCTCCTCAATCTCCACAGACCTGCCCTTCCCTGGTTCGTTTCCTACCTCTCTCATCACCTACATTTTGTCGCCACCAATGGTTTCTCTTCTGGCCCCCACACTGTCAACTGTGGTGTCCCCCTGGGCTCTATCCTTGGCCCTTTACTTTTCAACTTATAAATCCTCACACTTGGTGACATCATCCGCAGGCATGGGGTTAACTTCCACATGTATGCGGATGATACCTAACTCTATCTCTCTGCCTCTACCCTCGACTCCAGGACTACTGTCCTGACAGACTGTCTGTCCCACAATAAGCCCTGGATGGGAGCTACCTTTCTACAGTTGAACGTCAATAAGACCGAGGCCCTACTGATTGGCTCACGCCAATGCCTCCTTGCATCAGGCGCTGGCTGCATCAACCTCCATGGATGCACACCCAACCTCTCAAGCCAGTGAGGAACCTGGGTGTCTTGTTCGACCCTCAACTGTCTTTCCTCCCTCACATCAAAGCAATGACTCGCTCTGCCTTCCCCACCTCCGCAACATTTCCCGACTCTGTCATTACCTCACCCCTAAAGCCGCCGAAACCCTCATCCATGCTTTTATTACATCCCGGCTCGATTATGCAAATGCCCAGCTGGTCGGCCTCCCCAGTTCCTCCCTCCACAGGCTGCAGTTAATCCAGAACTCTGCAGCCCATGTCCTCCACCATTCCAAACTCCGAGACCCCATCTCCCCCATCCTCGCCCGACTCCATTGGCTCCCCATCCTCCAGAGGATCCAATTCAAGATCCTGGTCCTCACATTTAAATCCCTCCACAACCTCGCCCACCCTACATCTGTGATCTCCTGTCCCCTTACCAACCTGAAGCAGTAACCTGTCCAGCACATCCTGATGTGAAAGGCGCGATACAAATGTAATTTTATTGTTGTTGTTTGTAATGTTCTCTGCTCCAATGAGAATAAACCTAGCCTCTCTAGCCTTTCCTCATAACTGAAGTCCCTCATTCCTAGTAACCATCCAGGTAAATCTTCTCTGCACCCTTTCCAATGCCTTTACATCCTTCCTAGATTATGGTGACCAGAATTGAACAGTTTTATAGAGGTTACTACAGGCAAAGAACAGACAACTCAATGGGCTCTTCACGGGCTTTTGATAATGAGTTTCGGGGAGCAGTGGCTGAAAGCGCAGCCATCGATAGTGGAATGGAGGGCAGGAGGGTAGAACACCGGAGCCAGTGCAGCAGGGCTAGCGGCTACTACAGGCAAAGAACACACAACTCAATGGACTTTTCACAAGATTTTATTGCTCTTAAAGAGTCAGACATCTCAGCAGCTCAGTACAATTGCACGTCTGACACAGTCATGTCAATCACAGACATGTAGGTGAGCTCTGCCATCTTCAGCTTGTTCGGGAACTCAATCTGGTGATTGTTGTGGAGTTTGATTTCAAACTTGTCACCCCTGAATGCAATTACAACCTGTGAATGGAAAGGAAAGCTCTTTGAGTGAATATTTCCCAGGAAAACCGCTATATAAATGCAATACATATATAAATTGTTGGAGTCTCCGCAACCACCTCAGAGCCTACCCACCCGGCCGACTTTATATCCTTCGCCCAATCCTCACCACCACAGGCAGGCGAGCTTTCAGCTCTTCTGCCAATGAACCTCTTTGACAATGTTTCAGCAATCATTCCCCTCTCCCAGTGTGCTGGGCAACAATCCCCCAAATTAAATTGGTCACTCACGTCATTGCTGTTTCTGGGACAACAATGTTTGCAAATTGGCTGCCTCTTTCACCGATAGTATAACAAATCTCTACAGTGTATAGTGTATCATGTAGGACATGCAGCTGGTTTGAAATGCATTGTTTTGCATGTAAAGATTGGTATTATTATTCTTTATTTTTACCTCCACTTCTTGGCCCCATTCATAGGGAAAATTGGAATCTTTTTGCTCAGCTTCCCAGTTTCCCCTTTGCCTGCTGTTCAGGACAATCACTCTGGTGTCATTGCCGTAGTTGAAACGAGGGTTGAAGTGTAAGCCCAAGTTGTTCTTGTCAGTGCCAAGATTCACCCTAAATCTGGATCCAAGCAGAACAGGGAGAAACTGTAATCACCGTTATTTGAATATTACCTGAATGAGTGGCAGAATGGGCCATGGCACAATTGTGAGGTTTAAACAACATTCAAGGCTGGATCAAGACACCAGGGCTCCGTGCTGGCTCAGTGAGATCAGAGCTCATTCACGTAGTGATGCTGCCAGCACCTGGTGCTGATGGCAGCCAAGCAGGGGAGCCTTGGTCTTGTCTATTTAGTTATCCCTCGTCAAACGCAACATTGTTGATTATGAATAGAAGCGTACGCGCACAAAGAAGTCACTTTCTTGCCTCCGCGCACATGTGGACTTGTTAGGACGACGGCAACTCCCGACTATATCCGATGATTCATTGGCTGGCTGCGCGCGATGCACCCTTGACTCTTCAGCCTCGGAGCATCCTGATAGCATTGCATGGTAACAGAAGAGACAGAGAGAGAGAGAGTCTCCTGACACTTCCAGGACCAAAGATAAAATAATTTAACCTAGCTGTGGTTTTATTGCTTTATTGCTTTATTTAGTAATGCTTTATTGCTGTTTCTTTATTGCTCTCTCTGTCTCTTCTGTTTACCATGCAATGCCATCAGGATGCTCCTTGACCGAATCATCGGACATTCCCAAGAGTGCATTGCGCACAGGGAGGCGGGGGAGCGAGGAGCAGGCCAGCCGGCTGTAGTCCGTCTCAATACGTACCTTGCATTGGTCGGGTGTGGATGTGCCTGGAGGCTTGAGGTGGGTAGCCTGTGGCTGGATTTCTCTAACCCCCCTTTCTGCCCTCCCCTCCCCGCCTGCTCATTCCCCCCCCCCCCCCCCCCCCCCCCACCTCAGTTGCTTTCTGGCCCTCTCTCCTCCCCAGCTGCCCTCTGTATTCAATTGGAGCAAATTGTCTCTCATCCAGGACTTGATGTCTGACAGACACTCCATCAGGACAGACAGAGGTGGTCCTGTGGTCGAGCATGGAGGCAGAGAGAGCGACTTGGGTTTATCATTGGGTCCAGTTCACCTGTATCAATGGGAGCAAATGTATCATGATACAATTTAAGAAGTGTTAAACTGACTTCCTGCTTGAGATCAGCAAAGAGCAATGGCTTCACTTGCCTCAATTTTCTGATCTTATCTTCCACCTGTGTGTTAGTGGGTGACAGTTATCAGAATAATTACCCGGGACCTACTGCTGTTTAGCCTAGTCTGAGCCGCACGAGGGGATGTGGTGAATGTCTTTGTTGGTCAAGACAGGCAAACCAGGATTCTCACCTCTCGATGTTGTCCAGAATCTTCCCTTTGACCTTCACAGTGTCTCCAGGCACCATCTTAATTCCCTTGATCACAAGCTGTGGCGTTGGGAACAAAACACATGACAATCTGTTGTAACAGTGAACCCACCCCCTTATCATCAGCTCTGTTTGTTGTGCTAAACGTTTCGCCCACAAAATACAATCAATGCACTTTACTGTGTGTTCTCTGAAGCGCTTTGAGACATCTCAATGACATGACAAGACGCTAGGGAACGGCGATTAATCGGTTTTTCGATTAAACCCGATATGATTTTCACATCGGTATGCCGATATGGTGATTCTAAAAAAACTGTTATATCGAGAGATTCGATTAAAAAAATATACATCGATATATTTTTAATATCATTCCTGGCAATATATCAATATTGTTGGTATTATCAGTGTAATGCGATCTTTTCCAGCTTACCTTGTCGCCGGCATTGCAACCTCCTAGACCTAGAGCATGGAATGCGCGTACATTCGGTGCGCGCGCACAAATAACGGGCGCGCACATCCGATGCGCGCGCACACTTTACTGTGTATACTCGACGTGAGTCGTGGCGTCTTAACAAAGTCGCATCGTTGAAAATTGTAGTTTGAAAATTGACCTTTCTCATCATGGGGAAAAGCCCCGTATGGGACTACTTTGAAAACAATGCAGTCAGTAATGGTGTGTATAGATGTACAGTTTGCAAGGTCTTGGTTAAGACATCTGATTCGAGATGCAACCTGCGACAACACATTAAGCTGCACCACCCCGCCCAGCACGCTGCCCTCAGAGCGAAATCATTGTCGACAACAGCAGGAAGTCGAACCAGCGCTTCGTAGAAAGCGACAGGTAGTGGGGCCAGTGCAGCTCAAACAATTCCTGCTTTATTTAAGAGGAAAACATTGTACCAGAGAGGGGACAAAAAGTGGCAAAGTATCACGAACGCTGTCACTTTTTGCATAGCAAAGGAGAGCTTGCCAATGGCGAAGGACATTAATTCAGACTTCAGACTACATAAAAATAAGTGGCATTTTGTGGCTGTAAGTGTTATTTTTGTGTGTGAGAGAGTTAGAAGCCAGATTATCACTGTTTCTATGTGTGTGTCTAGTCAGACACACACATAGAAACAGTGATAATCTGGCTTCTAACTCTTAACAGTCAGACTGTCTGTCTCTCTCTTTTCTATTGTTATAGATCTCATTTACACGTGGATATTACATGCTAGTTTCAAGCAAGAAATGGAGGAGAATAAATCTCTAGATTTTGTTTTTGGTGTGTGTGTGTTCTATTTTGTGTTTAGAGATGGAGGGAGAGAAGGAGAGAGGGAAAGTTGGGAGAGAAGGAGAGAGGAAGAGAGAAGAGGGAGGGAGAGAAGGAGAGGGTGAAAGGAGTGAGAGAAGGAGCGAGGGGAAAGGAGGGAGAGAAGGAGAGAGGCGAGGGAGGGAGGGAGAGAAGGAGAGGGGGAAAGTTGGGAGAGAAGGAGAGAGGAAGAGAAAAGAGGGAGGGAGAGAAGGAGAGGGTGAAAGGAGGGAGAGAAGGAGCGAGGGGAAAGGAGGGAGAGAAGGAGAGAGGAAGAGAGGGAGGGAGGGAGAGAAGGAGAGGGGGAAAGGAGGGAGAGAAGGAGCGAGGGGAAAGGAGGGAGAGATGGAGAGAGGGGAGAGGAGGGAAGGAGAGAGGAAGAGAGGAGAGGGAGGGAGAGAAGGAGAGGGGGAAAGGAGGGAGAGAAGGAGCGAGGGGAAAGGAGGGAGAGAAGGAGAGAGGGGAGGGAGGGAGGGACAGAAGGAGAGAGGGGAGGGAGGGAAGGAGAGAGGGGAGGGAGGGAGGGAGAGAAGGAGAGAGGAGAGGGGAGGGAGGGAGAGAAGGAGAGGGGGAAAGGAGGGAGAGGAGACAGGGAGGAGGGAGAGGAGAGAGGGAGAGTGGAGGGGGAGGGAGAGAAGGAGAGGGGAAAGGAGGGAGAGAAGGAGAGAGGAGGGAGAGAAGGAGAGGGGGAGGTAGGGAGCAAACAACATTGTATAATTCAACAGACCTTGACACCAACATTACAAACTTTCTGGACCTAGAGCACGCATTTCGAAATGTGCGTGCACCGCGACTGCGCGCGCATCGTCAGTGCGGATGCACCGTCAATGCGCGCGCACCGCGACTGAGCGCGCACCATAAATGCGCGAGCGCCATCAATGCACGCGCACTTCGAATGCACGCGCATGCGCAGTATAAAAACTCGATAGATCGGTTTAAGCAGGTATGAGCAAACCGATATATCCATATCCGGAAAAATCCCATATCGCCGTTCCCTAATTAATACTGTACTATTAAATTAAGGGAAGGTTCCCCATTGCGGACAATAGTCGTTTAACTGGAACATGAACATATTTATAATAACATTCCTTGCATTTGGTATATATCACCTCACCACGTCTTCAAGTTGTCTCAAAGCGCGTTTAAGACTGTAAAGTGAGTTTAGACGTAAAGTGAATTGTATTGTACCATATAAGCTAACTCGATATAGTATATCTGTAGTATAGTATATCTGTAGTATAGTATATATATAGTATATCTGTAGTATAGTATATCTGTAGTATGGTATATCTGTAGTATAGTATATCTGTAGTATAGTATATCTGTAGTATAGTATATCTGTAGTATAGTATATCTGTAGTATAGTATATCTGTAGTATAGTATATCTGTAGTATAGTATATCTGTAGCTGCATTCAACTCACCGCCATCCTTTCTCTTCTCTGGGATCGAATGAATAAGTTTGAAGTTCAGCTGAGTTGTGAGAGCAGATTGTCCTGACCCTCGCACCCTGACCTCCGTGTTCTACTGCTCTGCGCTCCGCGGGTTCTTATGTAGACAAAATGCCACAATGGGGGGGGGGGGGGGGGTTGGGGGGGGGTGGTGGCTGTGCCAGTGTGTTCTCTGTAATGCAAATATTGAAATCATCTCTTCCAATAAAAGCGCTGGGTTGGGTAGAGTGACAATCAATTCCAAATAATTCAGATTCATAGAACAAGTATTAGCAGCTCTCGGATTGTGTTGGTTGAATTACTGTGATGGGGTGGCATGCAATATTTTGGTGGGTGTACCCCCCCAAATGTATTTTTCATATCAGTGAGAACAACAGTGATAACTAACTGGCTGGAGCCAGTTAGTTATCTGACTGACTGACAGCATCAGTCATCTGGGGGGGAAATCTTCACTGGATCATTTTCTGTTTTCTCTCTTTTTCAACACTGATCTATGCTGCTTTTTTTCTTCAAATTGCTTCCTCTTTGACCGTGCTCAAGCACCTCTCTCTCCCGGACTCAGCGCCAGGCTCCACCACAGATAAGTATCTGAGATACTTATCCATAGGCATATCCGTAGCATATCCATACTTATCCGTAGCCATACGGAGAGGGTGCTATATCAATCCAACTGGTTGTAAAAAGGCTGACCTTTCATCTTGACTAGTTGTAGATTCTCCAACCAGGTGAAACAGACTCACACAGACTACACTACCATGCCCCGTAAGATCTTATAGGTTTCTAGAAGATCACCTCTAACTCTTCTAAATTCCAGAGAATATAGACTGTATACAATACAGTCAACCTATACTACACACTAGTAACCAACCTAGGGAATCTATGCTGCATCCCTTCAATAGAATCTTACAGCACAAAAGGAGGCCATTCAGCCCATCGAGACAGTGCCGGCTTTGAAAAGAGCGATTCAATCGCAATCCCCAGTTCTCTCCCCATAACTGCGCAAACCCGTCCTCCCAAAAATAAACATCCACCTCTCTTTTAAAAGTTCTGATCGAATTGGCCTCCACCTTTTCAGGCAATGCAATATCGAGATATACCGAGATATCGATATTTTCGGGGTTTTCGTACTGCGCGTGCGGCGCGAGGTGCACGCGCATTCGGGGCCTATCTCCTCAGGAGGTAAATATCTCTCTCTCTCTGTGTGTGTCTCACACTCACTCTCTCCATCTCTGTGTTTTTCTGTCTGTGTCTCTGTGTCTCTCTCCTCTCTCACACCCCTCGCATTTCTATCTATCGATCTATCTGTATAGAATCATAGAATCATAGAATCATAGAATTTTACGGCACAAAAGGAGGCCATTCGGCCCATCTAGTCTGTGCCGGCTCTTTGAAAAGAGCGATTCAATCCCACTGCCCTGCCCGCTCCCCATAACCTAATAGACCCGTTCTCCCGAAATAAAGATCTAATTCCCTTTTAAAAGTTGTTATCGAATCAGCCTCCACCACCTTTTCAGGCAATGCATTCCAGATTCGAACAACTCGCTGAGTGAAAAAATTTCTCCTCAGCTCCCCTCTACTGCGCCTTGAAACTATTTTAAATCTGTGACCACGAGTCACAGATTCACCCACGAGTGGAAATAGTTTTTCTCTATTTGCCCTGTCGAAACCCCTCATGATCTTATAAACCTCTATTAGGTCTCCCCTCAATCTTCTCTGCTCCAGAGAGAATAACCCTAGCCTATCTAGCCTCTCCTCATAGCTGAAGTCCCTCAATCCTGGCACCATCCTAGTAAATCTTCTTTGTACCCTTTCCAATGCCTTCACATCCTTTCTGTAGTGTGGTGACCAGAATTGAACACAGTATTCCAGCTGAGGCCTCACCAAAGTCTTATAGAGGTTAGTCAGCACTTCCTGACTTTTGTACTCTATACCCCTATTTATAAAGCCTAGTATCCCATATGCCTATATTATCACATCCCCCCGTCTCTCCCCCACTCCGCCATCTCTCTCTCCCCCCCTATCCCCCCACCATCTCTCTCTCCCCCCCACCCCACCCTCGCTGTCTCTCTCCCCCTCACACCCCTCCGCCATCTCTCTCTCTCCCCCCTACCCTCCCCGCCCTCTCTCTCTCCCCCACAACCCTCCCCCCCGCCGTCACTCTCTCCACCCCCACCCCCCGCCGTCTCTCTCTCTCTCCCCCCACTCCCCCCCGCCCCCGCTGTCTCTCTCCCCTCACCCCTTGTATACCTGTATATTGTATTCGAGGACTATGAATACAATATGGCGGCTTGCACCTTGGTCTGTGCATTGTGTCTAGAGATGAGCATTCTGGGTCTTGTAGTTCAGTGTGCGCGCATTCCCATTTTTTTGATATATCGACTTTTTCGATAGATCAATATTTTTGGAATGTCTATATCGGAGTATCAATATGAAAATGATATCGGATATAACCGATATATCGCCGGACCCTAGTCTCCAGGCTCCACGTTAATTCCCCACATCACAAGCTGTGGCGTTGGGAACAAAACACATGACAATTTGCTGTAACAGTGAACCACATTCTTTTTTTCTAATGTGGTTAAGATCTTTGCCAAGTTCAAAATTCCAAACGCGTGTTAGTTACTCATATGGCACAGAATGAGTAACTTATCAGATCCCAGGTGATGTTTGTATTCTCCAACTGAATCTCTTCAAATAATATAAAATTCTAAGAATCCTTGCATCTGATTAGCTACGATTTCATGAGAATTCTTTTACAATCTTGGGTTAAGATTGCTCCGATAAGACTCCAAAGTTACATCAGATATTTTTAAGAATCCATGCAAAGTTTTATTCAATGGCAGATAAAGAGAGAAGCAAACAATTTACAGTGAAGTAGTTTTAAAAGCTGAAATAGTATAGTTATTCAGATCACAATTGTGCTGCTTTATTTGTCCACAAATACAGTCACTCCACTTCGCCGTAAGTCCGATGAAGTGCTTTGGGATGTACTTCTAATGTACTGAAGCCTGTACCAAATTGCAAGGATTATCATTGTCCTCAAATGAGGAAATCTCAAAACTCTTACACAGAGTGGGAGAAAGTGCACTGTATAACCTCCCACGTACATTGAATTTTGTTTCGCAAAAATCTTTCTGAATAGTTGTCAGGATTCTGTGTTCCAAGCAGTGTCTTTTAATTGTTCATTGGGAAGGGCCAAGTGTCGGAGCTCGGCACAGGAAGGCAGTGACATTGCTATCGCACATTTCATGCTGAGTAATTCTTCATAAGGCAGAGAAAAAGCCAACTGTTAACCTATTTGATTCCTCCTGTTCCCCGTCTGATTGGCGAATAGCTCTTTGGTCAAAGGTTTTCATGAACTGCAAGGAAACTCCTAAACTCTGGATAGGAACCTGCTGTTTTGTGGAGTCCAGCAGCTCAGTGGTTTTTGCACTCACATTACAAGCGTGAGAACTGTGTTCGAATCCAGACACGTCAGGGTGAAACCTCGGGCAAGTTTCCTTATTCCACATGCCTAATAATAATCCCTGCAGAAAAAAACACAGCAAAAAAATTGGTCATTTCAATCCACGGCTGTTTGTGGGGACGCTGCTGTGTGCATTGGCTGCCACGTTTTGCCCACAAATTCTGTAAAGTCAATTCACTTTACAATATATTCTGTGAAGCGCTTTGAAATGTCTAGAAGACGTGAGAAGCACTATACCAAATCAAATGATTATTATTGTTATCATCAGCTCTGCTTGTTGTGCTAAACATTTCACCCACAAAATACAATCAATGAACTTTACTGTATATTCTACAAAGCACTTTGAGACATCTGAATGATAAGACAAAGTGGTGTAATAAGTGCTAGGATTACTAGTATTATTGTGAATTGTATTGTATCATATAAGCTAGTGACTTACGGTTTATCTGGTCACCTTTCTACCCCTGCCCCTGGCTCGGTCCCAGGATCGTTATTGTGAATCGCTCTAAGACGCCATCCGGCGTGGGGGGCACTATATAAATCAAAGTTGTTGTTGTTGTTGTATCTGTAGGCTGCATTCAACTCACCGCGATCTTTTCTATATAGTGGGATCAAACAAATTAAGAGTTTCAAGTTTCAGCTGATCTGTGAGAAAAAAATGGATATTCACACTCATACTGCGACCTCTGTGAATCACTATCCTATGTACTGTGTGTTCATTTATATAGAGTATCACAAAGGCAAATGGGTGGGGGGAGGGGGGAAGCTGTGAATGGGAGTTCTCAGTGATGCCAAACTTGGCTATACTGTATAAATACACTACATAAATGCAATATATATAAATTGTTGGAGTCTCCGCAACCACCTCAGACCCTACCCACCCAGCCGGCTTTACATCCTTCGCCCAATCCTCACCACCACAGGCAGGCGAGCTTTCGGCTATTCTGCCAATGAGCCTCTTTGACAATGTTTCAGCAATCTTTCCCCTCTCCCAGTGTGTTGGGCAACAATCCCCCAAATTAAATTGTTCACTCACTTCATTGCTATTTGTGGGACTGTACTGTTCGCAAATTGACTACGTTTTTCACCCATAAAATACAAATCACTACAGTGTATAGTGTATACACTACAATATCATCTGGGACATGCAGTTGATTTGAAAGAAGTTGTATTGCATGTAAGGAGTATTATTATTATAGGAGTATTATTATTCATTATTATTTACATCCACTTCTTGCCTCCAATCAAAGAGAAAGTTGGAATTTTGCTCAGTTTCCCAGTTTTCACGAAGCCTGCTGTTCAGGACAATCAGTCTGGTGTCACACCAGCTATTTTGAAACGAGGGTTGAAGTGTAAGGCCAACTTGTTCTCGTAAGTGCCAAGATTCACCTCAAACCTGATCCGAGCAGAACAGGAAGAAACTTTAATGACGGTTATTTGAATATTCCTGCCTGTATGTGCGGCAGATTGGGCCAAGGTTTAAAAGACATTTAAGGCTGGATTAAGACACCAAGATGGCATACTGGCCCACAGAGGTCACAGCTCATTCATGAAGTGAAGCTGCCAGCGCCTGTGGTGAGTAGGTGCTGACGACAGCCAACCAGGAGAGCCTTGGTCTTGTCTATACTCAATTGGAGCAAATTGTCTCTCATCCAGGACTTGATGTCTGACAGACATTCCATCAGGGCAGCAATGATCCTGGAGTTGAGGGTAGAGGCAGAGAGATTGACTTGCGTATATCATCGGGTCCAGTTCAGTTGTGTCAATGGAATCAAATATATCATTGTAAAATTTGAGAATAACAAATACAACAAAATTGCACTTATATAGCGCCTTTCACGTCAGGAGGACGTCCCAAAGCACTGAACGGTCAGGTCGGGACCCAAGAGGTGGGGGGAGGGTCAGGGGGGAGGGAAGGGGAAGGAGAGCGGGAGAGGAGGAAGAGTTAGTGGGGCAGCCGAAGGCGCAGTCAAAGAGGAAGGTCTCGAGACCCGTCTTGAGGGGAGCTGAGGAGAAATTTTTTCACTCAGCGATTTGTTCGAATCTGGAATGCATTGCCTGAAAAGGTGGTGGAGGCTGATTCGATAACAACTTTTAAAAGGGAATTAGATCTTTATTTAGGGAGAGCAGGTCTATTAGGCTATGGGGAGCGGGCAGGGCAGTGGGATTGAATCGCTCTTTTCAAAGAGCCGGCACAGACTAGATGGGCCGAATGGCCTCCTTTTGTGCCGTAAAATTCTATGATTCTATGATTCTATGAAGGAGGAAAGAGAGGAAGCCAGTGGGAGGGCCTGCGGGATGGAGTTCCACAGTGTGGGAGCAGAGACAGCTGCCGCGTTTCACTCATAAATGTACAGTCAATTCACTTTACAGTATATTCTGTGAAGTACTTTGAGAAGTTAGAAGACATGAAAAATGCTATATCAAATGCAAGCATTATTATTACTCTATACTGTATAGTGATGGTTTATCAGCAATTTACTGTATATCAGCTTGAAAAAATATTGGAACGTTGGTTCTCAATGTGATACCAAAGCCTTCATTGCATTGAAACTTATGGACTTCTAGTCACTAGCCTGCTCCATGTCTCTGCCCAGCCCATCATTGGTGGTCGGGTATTCAGGTTCTCTGCCCCCACCATCTGCAACCCCATCCCACCTCACCCACACCCTGACCTCCTACAAGCCCAACCTCTTTGACTGGCTTTTGATCATACAGAGTTTCGGGGAGCAGTGGCTTAAAGCGCAGCCATCGATAGTGGAATGGAGGGCAGGAGGGTAGAACACCGGAGCCAGTGCAGTGGGGCTGGCGGCTACTACAGGCAAAGAACAGACAACTCAATGGGCATTTCACAAGACTTTATTGGTTTCAGACATCTCAACAGCTCAGCAAAATTGCACGTCCGACACAGTCATGTTACCCACAGACATGTAGGTGAGCTCTGCCATATTCAGCCTGTTCGGGAACACAATCCTGTGATGGTTGTGGAGTTTGATTTCAAAGGTGTCGCACATCATCGCAATTATAACCTGTGAATGGAAAGGAGGGCTCAGTGAGTGAATATTTCCCAGGAAAATCACTATATAAATGTAATATATAAAAATTGTTGGGAGTCTCCGTAAGCACCCTACCCACCCGGCCGGCTTTATATCCTTCGCCCAATCCTCACCACCACAGGCAGGCGAGCTTTCGGCTGTTCTGCCAATGAGCCTCTTTGACAATGTTTCAGCAATCTTTCCCCTCTCCCAGTGTGCTGGGCAACAATCCTCCAAATTAAATTGGTCACTCACGTCATTTGTGGGCCAGTAATGTTTGCAAATTGACTGCCTCTTTCACCCATAAAATACAAAATCTCTACAGTGTACAATGTATCATGTAGGTAAGTTGTCAGGTTTTAAAACCGATAAATCCCCTGGACCGGATGGCCTGCATCCTAGAGTTTTAAAGGAAGTGGCTACTGAGATAGTGGATGGCTTGTCTGTGATCTTCCAAAATTCTCTGGATCCTGGAAAAGTCCCCATTGATTGGAAGATTGCAAACATAACTCCACTATTTAAGAAGGATGGGAGAGAAAGTATGGAGAACTATAGACCAGTTAGTCTGACATCAGTGGTAGAGAAAATTATTGAGTCCTTAATTAAAGACGTCGTTATGGGATACCTGGAAAACATCAAAAAGATTAGGCAGAGCCAACATGACTTTACAAAAGGGAAGTCATGCTTGACTAATCGTTTAAAGTTTTTGAGGATGTATCTACCAGGTTGGATAGGGGGGAACCAGTAGATGTGGTACATTTAGATTTTAAGAAGGCATTTGATAAAGTGCCACACAAAGGGCTGTTGCACAAGATCAAGGCCCACGGGATTAATGGGAACATATTAACATGGATGAGTAGCTAACTGGTAGACAACAGAGAGTAGGGATAAACGGGTCATTCTCGAATTGGCAGGATGTAACTAGTGGAGTGCCACAAGGATCAGTGCTTGGGCCTCAGCTATTTATAATTTACATCAATGATCTAGACGAGGACATTGAATGTAACGTGTCTAAATTCGCGGATGACACTAAACTAGGTAGGAGAGTGAGCTCTGAGGATGATGCAAAAAGATTGCAACAAGATATAGATAGGCTAGGGCAGGTAGGTGGCAGATGAAATTATTCACCTAGGTAACAAAATAAAAAAATGGATTATTTTCTAGAGGGGGAGAGGTTAGATAGTGTTAATATTCAAAGGGATTTGTGTGTCCTTGTACATCAGTCTCAAAAAGTGAGTTTGCAGGTGCAGCAATAAACTAGGAAGGCGAATGGCATGCTAGCGTTCATTTCAAAAGGTTTAGAGTATAAGAGTAGGGAAGTCTTGCTGCAACTGTATAGGGCCCTGGTGAGACCGACCTAGAGTTTTGGTCTCCTTATTTAAAAAAGGACATACTTGCCTTAGAGGGGGTGCAGCTAGATTCACTAGGTTAGTTCCTGGGATGAGGGGACTGACCTATGAGGATAGGTTGAATAAACTAGGGCTGTACTCTCTAGAGTACAGAAGAATTAGGGGGGATCTTATTGAAACATATAATATTCTTAAAGGGCTGGATAAAGTAGATACTTAGGGACTGTTTCCCCTGGTAGGAGAATCTATAACTAGGGGTCACAGTCTTAAAATTAAGGGTCAGCCTTTTAGAACAGAGTTGAGGAAACATTTCTTCACACAGAGGGTAGTGAATTTATGGAAATCACTACCCCAAAAGGCTGTGGATGCTCAGTTCCTGAACATTTTCAAGGCTGAGACTGATAGAATGGGATCTTTTTAAAAATAGAGGGATTAGGGGATATGGGGATAGGGCAGGTAATTAGAGTTATGTCAGAAGATCAGCCATGATCTTATTGACTGGCAGGGCAGGCTCAAAGGGCCGAATGGCCTACTCATGCTCCTAATTCTCATGGTCTTATGTAGGACATGCAGCTGATTTGAAAGACATTGTATTGCATGTAAGGATTAGTATTATTATTCTTTATTATTTACCTCCACTTCTTGCCCCCAATCATAGGGAAAGTTGCAATCTTTTTGCTCAGTTTCCCAGGTTCCACAACGCCTGCTGTTCAGGATAATATTTCTGATGTCATTGTTGCATTTGAAACGAGGGTTGAAGTGTACGACCAAGTTGTTCTCGTCAGTGCCCAGATTCACATCAAATCTGGATCCGAGCAGAACAGGGAGAAACTGTAATTGCCGTTATTTGAATATTCTTACCTGTATGAGCAGCAGAATGGGCCATGGCACAGATGTGAGGTTTAAACAACATTTAAGTCTGTATCAAGACACCAGAGCTCTGTGCTGGCTCAGCTCATTCATGAAGTGATGCTGCCAGCACCTGTGGTGAGGAGGTGCTGATGGCAGCCAAGCAGGAGAGCCTTGGTCTTGTCTTCAGTTGGAGCAAATTGTCTCTCATCCAGGACTTAATGTCGGACAGACATCAGGACAGCGGAGGTCCTGGAGTCAAGGGTAGAGGCAGAGAGAGCACCTTGGGTATATCATTGGGTATCTACTAGGCCAGATCAGTTGTATCAATGGGATCAAATGTATCATGGTAAAATTTGAGAGGTGTTAAACTGACTTCCTGCTTGAGATCCTCACCGTTCTGATCTTATCTTCCACTGTGTGTTAGTGGGTGACAGTTATCAGAATAATTACCCGGGACCTACTGCTGTTTAGCCTAGTCTGAGGGGATGTGGTGAATGTCTTTGTTGGTCAAGACAGGCAAACCAGGATTCTCACCTCTCGATGTTCTCCAGAATCTTCCCTTTGACCTTCACAGTGTCTCCAGGCACCATCTTAATTCCCTTGATCACAAGATGTGGCTTTGGGAACAAAACACATGACAATCTGATGTGACAATGAACCCACCCCGTTATCATCAGCTCTGTTTGTTGTGCTAAACATTTCGCCCACAAAATACAATCAATGCACTTTACTGTGTGTTCTCTGAAGCGCTTTGAGACATCTCAATGACTTGACAAGGCGCTATATCAAATGCTAGGATTATTATTATGGAGTGAATTATATTGTATCGTATAAGCTACCGCCTTATGGTATATCTGTAGGCTGCATTCAACTCACCTCCATCGTTTCTCTTCACTTGGATCGAACAAAGTAACAATTTCAAGTTTCAACTGATCTGTGAGAAAAAAGGATGTTCACACTCACACTCCCAACCTCTGTGAAGTACCTTTGCGTGCTGCGTGTCCGTTTATATAGGACATCACATAGCCACATCGGGGGGGAGTGGGTGGAGCTGTGAATGGGAGTTAGTGATGCCAAACATCTGTTGCCAGAAAAGCACTGGGGGGTGGGGAGAATTATAGTAAAGAATATTAATAATAATCCTTGCATTTGGTGTAGTGCTTTTCATGTCTTCTAGACGTCGCAAAGCACTTCAAGGAATACACCGTAATGTGAATTGACTGCATATTTGTGGGCGAAACACAACAGCAGCGTCCCACAAACAACCGTGGATTGAAATGACCAATTTTATTATTGTTTCTGTTTGTAGGGATTATTATTAGGCATATAGAGAATGAAAACTTGCCCAAGGTTTCACCCTGACTTAAATTCTTAACAGATCAACTTTTGTCAGCATCAATTAATTGACCACATGCTGGGACATCTTTTTGATGTGAATTGGTGCGATAACAGTGTAATTATTGTTGTTGTGAAGTGGTAGTGACTGTCAAGTTATTAGGAGTTTGCTATATATAATTTAAGTTAATGCTGTCAATCATCCTGAGCCCATTTCACTAAGAGTGATGAGTTATGAGCAGTTTACTGAATCAGCTTTACAAGGAAATGGCACATCATTTCTCAATGTGACACCAAAACCTTAACTGCATTGAAACTTACAGGCTCAAGTCAAGAGCCTACTTCATGTGCCTGCCCACCCCATAATTGGTCAGGCATTCGATTGTCCTCTATCTACTCTCTGAATCCCAATTCCTGGAGTCCTGAAGCTCAGTGGTTAGAGTGAGAGACGTGGGGTCAATTCCTGGCAGGTCAGGACAAAACCTTGGGTAAGTTTCCTCATTCCAACACACACACCTAATAATAATTCCTCAAAAAAACCAATAATAATAATAATAAATTGGTCATTTCAATCTACGACTATTTGTGGGGACACTGCTGTGTGCAAATCGCTGCCGCATTTAGCCAACAAATATACAATCAATTCACTTTACAGTATATTCTGTGAAGCGCTCTGAGACATCTAGAAGACATGAAAGTGCTATATCAAATGCAAGTTTAATAGTTCGGGGCCGGATAAATCAACAATACATATATCAATTCTTAGTTTAATGAAATAATACTATTTTTAACCACACAAAATATACACACCGACAAAGCACCTCTCTGCACCCTCAGAGATGAACTGTTCAATTCAAGCCAGGCACTGGTGCTTAGGACAACTCTTTCAGAACTCCCTTCTCAACTGCTCCTACGAGCACCTTGCAGCCTTATTGTCAATTGTGAGCTACATTAACACTCCTCTCCAGTGTGCGTTATGACCGGGCATCGGAGCTTGGTACAGTACGGTTCTTGGGAGAACTCTGTTCTCAACTGTTCCTACGAACACCTGGCAGCCTTCCTGCCAATCGCCCAGCAATCGGGGACTATTGCTTCTCCCACGGATCAGATAAAAAGTATACCACCATTTCTGGTGATACGGACAACAGCGTTAGCCTGGAGATCTCGGCTTCCACCTCGAGGTCCTTCTCAACTCTTGTACCTAACTGCCCTTATGTCCTAAGTTTTGTATGTTTACTGTCCTTAGAAGTTCGTTCTTGGGGAGCATCTGCTGATAAGAGGTGACAGGAGGTGACAGTCGAGAGATACTTCTGCTTCCCTGATATGCCCTGATATCTTCTTTCATTCCCTTGTCTTTGATCTTTTCCTCACAATACATCTAGCCCTCTAGGTGTTGCACTGTGTCCTTAACCTTAGAATTGCACTCTTTATCAAACTGCTGTTAAGAGGGGTGACAGTCAGAGATAACCTGCTTCCCTGATATTCCCTTCCTTCTCCTTCCTCCACTTCCTCCAAGAAGATACAGACCAAATGGTAAAATGGGCAGAAGCATGGCAGATGAAGTTTGATGTAGAGGAATGTGAGGTGATGCATTTTGGGAGGAGAAATGAGGGGAGGCAATATAGGCTAGGTAGTGCAATTTTAAGGGGTGTGAAGGAAGAAAGAGATCTTGGGGTTTGTGTGAGTGATTCTTTGAAGGTGGCTGGACAGGTAGACAAGGCTATCAAAAAAGCATATGGGATACTAGGCTTTATAAATAGGGGCATACACTACAAAAGTCAGGAAGTTCCCACTAAACTCTATAAAACTTTGGTTAGGCCTCAGCTGGAGTACTGTCACCGCACTTTAGGAAGGATATTAAGGCATTGGAAGATGCAGAGAAGATTTTTAGGATGGTACAAGGAATGAGGTACTTCATAGATATGCTAGGTTTATTCTCATTGGTTACGAGAAGAAGGTTACGAGGAGACCTAATAGAGGTTTTTAAGATCATGAGGGGATTTGACAGCAGGTAGGGAAAAACTCTTTCCACTGGTGGACGTATCAGTGACTCGTGGTCACAGATTTAAAATAGTTTCTAAAAAGAAGCAGAGGGGAGATGAGGGGAAAAAAAATTCACCCAGCAAGTTGTTCAATTCAGGAATGCATCGCCTGAAAAGGTGGTGGAGGCCGATTTGATAACAACTTTTAAAAGAGAGGTAGACATTTATTTGGGGAGGACAGGTTTGCGCGGTTATGGGGAGAGAGATGGGGAGTGGGATTAAATTGCTCTTTTTAAAGAGCCCGCATAGACTCGATGGGCCAAATGGCCTTCTTTTCTGCCGTAAGATTCTTTGATTCTTTGATTCTATTCCCTGGTCTTCGATATTCTTCCCACCAACACTGTGTGTTCTTCATTGATTTAGGCCTTTATCTGTCCAAAGCTGTGGGATCCAATACCAGCCTGCCCAGGCCTTTGATGAACATTGCCCGAAACATATTCAAACAAACTAACATATATAGATATATAGATATATATGCGTACCAGATGCTTTTGTTAGGTAATCTCACATTGTAAGATCTGATCCAAACTCAGAGATAGTGGTGGAATGGGGTGGCCAAAGTGAGCTATCTCCAGTCCCTCCTGATGGAGGTCAGGATGTAATTTGATTTTTGTCAAATTGTGGTCAGTTTTATGGTCAATGAGATGTATCCCTTTCATGAGGGTAATGGTAGACTGGAAGTGGGCTGAAGTGGATGGGAATTCCTGTGATCCCACCCAAAAGACAGTCTCAAAGGAGGTGAAACAATACTCTCCCAGGCCCCTGTAAGCTACTGCCGTTCTGGACCAGCATGATGGCACGGTCATTTCACACTCCAGAGGGGAAGGGGACAGAAGGAACCCACACAAAGTCAAACGTCTTCCAGTGGACCCGCTCATGTATCTCCTTTCCATCAACACCTGGTCAGCTGTACACCCTTCCCCCCCCCCCCCACCACCCACTCAGGTGAGTCATGTTCACGTGGGTGACATATGGCAAGTGTTGATTGTAATTTAAAGCCCTCTACAACCTCGCCCCACCCTACACCCATGACCTCCTATCCCCTTACCAACCTGCCCATCTCCACTGGCTCCCCATCCCCCAGAGGATCGAATTCAAGATCCTCGTCCTCATTGCTATTCACGGCCTTGCCCCCGCCTATCTCTCTGACCTGTCTCCCTATCAGCCCGTCCCCTCCATTCAGCAGAGTCAGGCCTGCTCCACGTTCACCGCCTTAACCGCCCAACCATCAGCTGGTTCCACCTCTAGTAGTGCTGGTCATACAGCCCTGGTGGGAAATCGAGTTGAGAGATCCAAAATGATTGGGTACTTTTCATCCTGGAACAACAATTTGGATTTATGTAGCGCTCTCTGTGCCAGATTCTCAGAGCGCTTCACAATAACAAATCTCGGGGCCGAGCCAGGGCGAGGGTGAAAAACGTGACCAAAAACGCGGTCGAAAAGAAAGGTCTTTAGCCGAGACCTGAAAGTAAGAATAAAGGGGATGAGGCAAAGGGAGTGAGGAAGGGAGCTCCAGAGCCTCGGGACATAGTGGCTGAAGGTACGGACACTGACGGTGGAACAGAGGATTTGAGGGACAAGGAGGAGGCCAGACCCGATAGAGCGAAGGCAACTGGTGCTGTTTTGTTGTGAGGAGAGAGGAGGTCACAGAGGTAGGGGGGGGGAGGTGCAGAGGAATGGAGAGATTTGAAAACAAGAGTGATCCTACATACACTTGTTGTTGACTGATCTATGCTGCAAGACCGTTATTATGGCCGGGAGCAAAAACCACATTACCACAAAAGCATTACCCCACTGACTCAGGGTGTGCTTGACCTCCAACCAGAGGATGTCATATTTACCAACAGCTTCCTCCTACACGGTTGGACACTTGGGTTTCAAGTCTATTGCACAATTATAGGAGCACGTGTCTTGAGCGTAGACATACGGAAAGTGGAGCAAGCACTGGGGAATTTGTCCCCATAACATCTCAACACACGGGTCCCCACCTGGCCGCTACGAAAATACTGAGCCTTTCTAAGGGGGTCCTGGCCCGTTCGAGAGAGAGAGATGGTGAATTATCTCAGCATCATTTATCTGGGAGCCTCAGTTCATAAAGTGCCAATACTCAGCCCACGTCTTGCCTCCTGCCACCTACTCAGAGCAAGTCCTTTGGAGCTCCTGTAGCTCAGTGGTTTAGAGCACATGCTTTACAAGTGTGAGACCTGTGTTCAAATCCAGGCAAGTCAGGGCAAAACCTTGGGCACGTTTCCTTGCTCCACACGTCTAATAATAATCCTTCACCCAAAAAAACATAACAATTTCAATCCACGACTGTTTGTGGGGACACTGCTGTGCGCAATTGGCTGCCGTGTTTCGTCCACAAATACACAGTCAATTGGTTAACGTAATCGATGGTAATGGCATTTTGTTTTAAACACATCCGACCCCAGTATCCCGCACTTTGTGGGCATTGTTATGGCCGCAGATTTGGGGGCAGACAAGCTGCAAGTAGGAAAAGACAATACAGAATGGGTGAGTTGCACGGCCTGATTAGATGTTCCCGCAAATCCTCGTAAAAGGTGGAACTGTTTAGTTGTAAGGGGAAACCGTGAGGGGCTTTGGGAGTGTGGAATCATAATATTGGACCCTGTGTCGACCAGTATTAATTGGGATGGACGTCCATTCACCTTGAATCTGACGTAGTAGCGGTTAACCAGTGTGGGGGGGAAAGGGAATACAGGGGTTTGGAGTCGGTGGCCCAGAGTGGTCTGGTCATTGATCGACAGAGCCTGGCCTCCCCAGCTCTACCCTGCTGGGGTGAGGCTGAATGTGCCGGGAAAGGGGTATTCGACATTTCACCCACAAATATACAGTCAATCCGCTTTACAGTATATTCTGTGAAGCGCTTTGAGACGTCTAGAAGATGTGAAAAGCACTAACAAATGCAAATATTATTATTATTATTATTAACCCAGAATCCCTCTGCCTGATTCACACCCCTATCTCCTACAACCTGTTTAATCATCTGCAAACCTTACACTCTCTTGCTCTCCACCCCTCTCCCTACTGGAGTATAAACCCTTCATGGTTGGTCCAGAGGCTTGTGACATCCAGAGGCTTTGGGACCAATTCTGGGGTAGGTGGAACCTGTACAAAATGGATGGGTTACACCTGAACAGGGCTGGAACCAATCTCCTTGCAGGGAGGTTGTCGGGTTTTGTGGGGGGGGCTTTAAACTAATCCCGGGGGGTGAGGGTGGGAAACTGATCAGTAGTTCAAATACGGGAGGGGTAATAAAGAGGACAGGGGTAAAGGTAAGACGGGAGAAAAATGCAGTGGAAGTAATTTGTGCCTTAGAGTGCATGTATGTAAATGCACGAAGTTTGAGAAATAAAATTGGTGAGCTGCAGGCTCAGGTTGCTGCGAGGCGATATGATGTTATAGCAGTAACAGAGACTTGGCTCAAGCATGGGCAGGAATGGGAGTTGAACATTCCTGGTTATAATGTATTCAGGAGGGATAGAGAAGGGAGAAAAGGGGGCGGGGTGGCAATTTTAGTTAAGGACTCAGTGACTGCCTTAGAAAGGAACGAGGTGGAAGAAGGACTAAAAACCGAATCTATCTGGTTAGAAATGAGGAATAAAAAAGGTGCAGTTACACTGTTAGGGGTATACTATAGACCACCAAATAGTGGGGAGGAGATAGACAAGCAGATCTGCAAGCGTATCACGGAGAAATGCAGAACTAATAGAGTAGTGATAATGGGTGACTTCAACTATCCCAACATAGACTGGCAGAATAGTAGAGTAAAGGGCAAGGAGGGAGAAGAATTCCTGAAGTGTGTGCAGGACAACTTTCTTGATCAGTATGTTTCCAGTCCAACAAGGAAAGAAGCATTGCTGGATCTAGTTTTGGGAAATGAGGTAGGGCAAGTTCAACAGGTTTCTGTAGGTGAGCATCTAGGGAATAGTGACCACAATATCGTTAGATTCAGAATAATTATGGAAAGGGATAAGGAACGATTACAGGTGAGGACACTCAACTGGAAAAGGGCTAATTTCAATGAGTTGAGGTGGGACCTAGCCAAGGTGGATTGGAAAGAAAAATTGGCAGGTAAGACAACTAACGAGCAGTGGGCAGCGTTCAAAGAGGAGATAGTTCAGGCACAGGTCAAAAGCATCCCCACAAAGGTGAAATGTAAGGCATCCAAACCTCCCTGGATGACTAAGGAAATCGGGGCCAAAATAAAACAAAAAAAAGAGGCTTATGATAAGTGTCAGGCTCAAAATTCAGAAGGGAACAAAGCAGAATATAGGAAGTGTAGGATAGAACTAAAAAAGGAAGTTAGAGGGGCAAAGAGACTGCATGAGAAACAATTAGCGAGTAAGATTAAGGGGAACCCTAAGGTTTTTTACCAACATATTAAGAGTAAAAGGTTGGTCAAGGATAGGGTGGGGCCAATTAGGGACCTAGGAGGAAATCTCATTGTGGAGGCAGAGGGCATGGCTGATGTACTGAATGAGTACTTCGCCTCTGTCTTCACAAAAGAAAATGATACAGCCAATGCCATGGTATTAGAGGAGAGGGTAGGAGAAATGGATAGAATAATTATAACCAGAGAGGAAGTGCTAAAAAGATTGACGTCGCTCAAGGTGGATAAGTCACCTGGTCCGGATGGGATGCACCCTAGGTTACTGAGGGAGGCACGGGAGCAAATAGCAGGGACTCTGGCCACGATATTTCAATCTTCCTTGGACACAGGGGTCGTGCCAGAGGACTGGAGGATAGCTAATGTTACTCCCTTGTATAAAAAGGGGCAGAAGGACAAGCCTGGTAACTACAGACCAGTCAGTCTAACGTCGGTAGTGGGCAAACTTCTAGAGTCCATAATCAGGGACAAGGTAGATCTTCACTTAGAAAGATATAGGCTAATAAAGGACAGTCAACATGGATTTGTTAAAGGCAAATCTTGCCTTACAAATCTGATAGAATTTTTTGATGAGGTAACGGAATGGGTGGATAATGGTAGCGCAGTTGATGTAGTTTACATGGACTTTCAAAAGGCATTTGACAAAGTGCCACATGAGAGACTTATTATGAAATTAAAGGCCCATGGCGTAAAAGGGACAGTGGCAGCGTGGATCCACAACTGGCTGCGAGACAGAAAGCAGAGAGTTGTAGTGAGCGGCTGTTTTTCAGATTGGAGGGAAGTGAGCAGTGGTGTGCCACAGGGATCGGTTTTGGGACCATTGCTGTTTGTAATCTACATCAATGATCTGGACTTGGGTGTACGGAGTACAGTTTCCAAGTTTGCAGATGACACTAAGTTAGGGAGAATAGTAAACAGTGAGGAGGATACTAGCCATCTGCAAGAGGATATAGACAAATTGGTAAAGTGGGCAGACACATGGCAGATGAAGTTTAGTGCAGAGAAGTGTGAGGTGATGCATTTTGGGAGAAGAAATGAAGGGAGGCAATATAGGCTAGATAGTACAATTTTAAATGGTGTAAAGGAACAGAGAGACCTGGGGATTTGTGTTAGTGACTCGTTGAAGGTGGCAGGACAGGTAGACAAGGCTGTTAAGAAGGCATATGGGATACTAGGCTTTATAAATAGGGGTATAGAGTACAAAAGTCAGGAAGTGCTGACTAACCTCTATAGGACTTTGGTGAGGCCTCAGCTGGAATACTGTGTTCAATTCTGGTCACCACACTACAGAAAGGATGTGAAGGCATTGGAAAGGGTACAAAGAAGATTTACTAGGATGGTGCCAGGATTGAGGGACTTCAGCTATGAGGAGAGGCTAGATAGGCTAGGGTTATTCTCTCTGGAGCAGAGAAGATTGAGGGGAGACCTAATAGAAGTTTATAAGATCATGAGGGGTTTCGACAGGGCAAATAGAGAAAGACTATTTCCACTCGTGGGTGAATCTGTGACTCGTAGTCACAGATTTAAAATAGTTTCAAGGCGCAGTAGAGGGGAGCTGAGGAGAAATTTTTTCACTCAGGGAGTTGTTCGAATCTGGAATGCATTGCCTGAAAAGGTGGTGGAGGCTGATTCGATAACAACTTTTAAAAGGGAATTAGATCTTTATTTAGGGAGAACGGGTCTATTAGGCTATGGGGAGCGGGCAGGGCAGTGGGATTGAATCGCTCTTTTCAAAGAGCCGGCACAGACTAGATGGGCCGAATGGCCTCCTTTTCTGCCGTAAAATTCTATGATTCTATGATTCTATGATCCTCCCGACGTGAAAGACATTGTATAAACGCAATATGTTCACGTCGGGACGATGTCTCAAAGTGCTTCGCAGGATTAACTGTAAAGTGCAAAGTGACTGTGAGTGGACGCGGCAGCCCATTTTCTCCCAGCCGTGTCCCACAATCAGCCATTCGGTGAATGACCAGTTTTATCCGGGTGAGTTGTTCGCCAGGAAAACAACAAAATGACATTTATCGAGCGCCTTTCACATTGGGAGGACGTCCCAAAGCTGAACCTGAGCTCAAGAGGGAGGGTCGGGATAGGGGGAAGGAGAAGTAGAGTAGGAGAGGTGGAAGAGTTAGGAGGGGAGCAGAAGGCACGGTCAAAGAGGAAAGTCTTGAGACCGGCCTTGAAGGAGAAAAGAAAGGAAGTGAGGCGACGGGATTGCGGTTCATCAGATGAAAGAAAGAAAAACTCCCTTCTCTCTTCCAAGAGTGCCGCGGGATCTTTAACGTCCACCTCAAAATGGGGAGAGAAGGACAAGGACGGCTCCTTTGAAGACGTATCTCCACCCCAACCACCCCTCCCTTGACAGACATTGCACTGAAACACCAACCTGGACAGTGAGCTCAAACTCTCCGATCTGAGGGTTGCCCAACCCAGAGACCACAACCCCAAAGTCATGCTGCAATCTACATGAATTTGTGTATCATTGCAAAATTCGTGAAGTTGTAAACTGACTTCTTGATCAATATCAACAAAGAGCAATATCTTCGCTTGCCTCATCTCTCAGATAGTATCTGCCATGGTCATGTTTGTTAGTTGGTGGCAGTTAGTGTGCAAATAATAATCCTGACATGTGAGCCTCTTCGAGACATCTCTGAGCATGTCATAGAATACACTGTAAAATGGAGTGACTGTGTAAACGATGTCCAAATGTTAAGTGCAAGGACTTTGTTTAATTGAGTTGACAGCAGTCTGGGCTCCCTCTGCCTCCCTATCCTTCTGGATCTGTCTGCTGTGTTCAACAAAGTCGACCATGCCATCCTTCTCCACCGCCTGTCCTCTGTCAGCCATTCAGTGGGACCGCACTCGCCTGGTGCAAAACTTACAAACCCCCAGCAGTCTAAATGGCTTTTCCTCCCGCTCTCACCCAGTTATCCAGATCCATCATTGGTCCCCTCTTCTTCCTCATCTACACTCTCCCTCTTGGGGACGTCATCCGCAGACATGGGGCACACTTCCGCATGTACGCGGATGACATCCAACTCTATTTCTCCACCTCACTTTGCGACCCCCCTGATGTTCTGTCAGCCTGTCAGACACCAGGAGCTAGATGAGCACAAATTTCCTACAGCTAAATGTTGACAAGACAGAAGCCATACTCTTTGGCTCCCGTCAACATTTCCAATCACATGGCTCTCAACTCCTCCACCTTCCCGACCTGTTCCTAAAACTCTCCGAACCTGTGCGCAATCTTGGCATTAGGTTCAACTCCCAACTGTCTTTTCTCCCCCACATCTGGTCCCTCACCGGCTCCGCTTTCTTCCACCTCTGACGGATCGCCCGTCTCCGGCAATATCTCGCCCCAAAAGCCGCTGAAACCTTTGTCACCTCTTGGCAAAGAGGTGACAATGCCAAGTGAACATTTCTGGTTTTGAATTACGTAGAGTGGCTCAGTTACCTCCCTCTGGAGGTCCTGCAGTTTAGCAATCAGCATTCCCTTCACTGGTAGTGTGACCACGGAGGGACTGATTGGTCTCTTTGAGTTGTACATCGGCTCGCCAGGGTTCTGTGTCACTGATGACGGAAACGGTTGCCCCGGTGTCTAGCTGGAAGCAGGTCCATCAGCTGAGATGCAAACACTCCAAAACTCGTTATTGCCAACGATCTCACCGAGGAACGGAAGGTCATCCTCTAGTGAGTCTTGAATTTCATGCACTTTTGTGTTTTTGCGTTTGGATGCAGCTCAGCGGCAAACTGCCTGGAAACTGCCTTGTTGGACATTGTTGACGTGAATGGCGTTGTCTGCCCCACCATTGACGGTTATCGGCCTTGGAATCTCGCGTTTGCTGCATTTGTTTGCTCGACTTTAAGCTGTTGTGGTTGGATGGAGTTTTGCCTTTAGTGACACGATCGATGCTAGTGGATCTGATGACACCACGGACGATGTCATGGCTGTCGTATCTTGCCTCTGACTGACGGCATATGTGGACCGTTTTGTCAAGCGTGAGGTCCCGGTTGGGCCTGCAGAGAGTCTGACAGTTTTTCATCCAGCACTCCCACAAGAATTCTGTCTCTGATACAGCTGTCCTTGAGCTCGCCGTATTGACAGTTATCCGCTAGGCTAAACAAATCTTGCATGAAAACATCAATGGATTCGCCTGGCACTTGTTTTCGCCTGTTAAACCGAACCCTCTCCACGATCACATTTCGTCTGCCTTCATAATGTTCAGTTAGTGCTTCTATAACTTCATCACACGTTGCAGTTTTCTCATCAATTCTGAGAGCGATTATAATGTTATCAGCACAATCTCCCATGGAAAATAGGCGTGCGCTCACCTGTTTTATGTCTTCTTTTTCATTGAGACCTGAGGCGATGCGATAACGTTCGAAATGATTGATCCATTTAAGCCACAATTCACATTGGTCTGGTCCATTTCCACCCTCACACTTGCCTGGCAAATTCATCTGGGTTGACAGATGTGTAGCCATGTTATGCGTTTAACTTTCGTACCACGGCCACCATGTTATATTCGAGATATAAAAGAGAGATCATGGAGAGATTGACTTTCATGTAAGACGCTTTATTAAGAAGAGACCACAAGCATGCAATTCAATTGCATGCTTGTGTTCAAGTCTGGTCACCACACTACAGAAAGGATGTGAAGACATTGGAAAGGGTACGAAGAAGATTTACTAGGATGGTGCCAGGATTGAGGGACTTCAGCTATGAGGAGAGGCTAGATAGGCTAGGGTTATTCTCTCTGGAGCAGAGAAGATTGAGGGGAGACCTAATAGAGGTTTATAAGATCATGAGGGGTTTCGACAGGGCAAATAGAGAAAAACTATTTCCACTCGTGGGCGAATCTGTGACTCGTGGTCACAGATTTAAAATAGTTTCAAGGCGAAGTAGAGGGGAGCTGAGGAGAAATTTTTTCACTCGGCGAGTTGTTGAAATCTGGAATGCATTGCCTGAAAAGGTGGTGGAGGCTGATTCGATAACAACTTTTAAAAGGGAATTAGATCTTTATTTAGGGAGAACAGGTCTATTAGGCTATGGGGAGCGGGCAGGGCAGTGGGATTGAATCGCTCTTTTCAAAGAGCCGGCACAGACTAGATGGGCCGAATGGCCTCCTTTTGTGCCGTAAAATTCTATGAATCTATGAATTCTATGAATCTATGAATTCCATGTGCTACCACAGTGGCCACGAGAGGGCGCTATAACCGTTACATCTATATATAAGGGCATAGTGATTAGCAATAATCCTACAGTATCCACCCAGTCACTACACAGGTGACAGACTGGGAATAGTTCAGAGAAAACTCTAAATCAATTCACAATCTACTCATCCTCCCGTGTGGGCAAAATTCAGATGGAGGAGTCAGTCATCTCGGTGGAACCTCCAATTAACTGTTGTGGAATTAACACACACACACACACACACACACAGTACTGAAACTCGAGCTGCATAAAGAAGCACAAGTTTAATAATACTGACAGCTGCTGGGGGAGACACCCACTCAGGCTCAAGTTGCCTGAAACGGCATTTCCACCTGAGAGTTTACACACGAAGGTTTATATTCTCTTTTTCCTCAATATGACCCGTGACAAATCTGCGGCGTTTTTACAGCCAATCGTAATAATACAAGTTTCGATAACCAATCAGAATAATACAAGTTTCATATCTTGACCCTGTGTTCTTGCCTGATCCTGAAAACTTGATGCAAAACACGAACTAACTCAGGCCAGCTAATTACTTGGACATTGTCCAGAAGAGATGGCAAGACTAGACTATCTAAATCAGAGTTGTGGGGAGTTGTTTGCCTCCCTTCTTTTTCCCAGACCTTGAGATGGCTCTCCAATTTCCCAAATGAGAACAATACTTTGCGGCTTTGTTATTGCGCTCCTTGGATAATTGGCATGGACCGGTACCCAAGGTTGTCTCAGCGAAAGGGAATTTGCACTTGGTGTGTTGTGCAGATAAGTTGTTTCTCTCCTTTTGCTCAAGGATGCTTGCTGACTATGCCCGTGTTGTGGACAGATTAGTTTAATTGGAATTCACTAGAATGTAACCACAAAACGAGGAATAAGACATGTCTTGCCACCGGTCTCCATTGCCCTGGCATGTGACCCAGGTGAACTGGCGGTATATTCAATGGGTGTGGCATGGTCTGACGTGATGTGCTTCGGAGGCCAGAGCCCGGTGGAGCGAAGTTCACGGGCACTGTTGTGAGGAGAGAGGAGGCCAGAGAGGTAGGTCACTTTACTCTGCAGTGCACCCTATGAAGCACTTTGCAACATCCGCCCACTGTGAAAGACACTACATATATAAAATAAGGATTATTTAACACACTGTACATTGGCTGTACATTGCAAGCTTTATGAGCAGAGCTGCTAATTAGTATGTTTTTCCCGTATCTAGTATGGTAAATTGAAGTAAATGCGGCAGCACCGTTTTTCTTGGTAAAATACATTTTTTGGAAATTCCATGCTCTGTCTGCCTGTCTCTCCTTCTCTCTGTCTCTCGCTCTTTCCCAGTCTCTCTCTCAGTCTCCCCCTGTCTCTCTCTCTCTGTGTGTGTTTCTTTCTCTCTTTCTGTGTCTCTTTCTCTCTCTCTGTTTGAGTCTCCGGCTGTCACAATCTGACTCACAGTCTCTCTGTGTCTCTCTGTCTCGGTCTCTTTCTCGCTAACTCTCTCTCCCTGCCTTCAAATAGCCGTGCTACCTTATGCCATCGCCGATACACTGTAAATGTTAGCGCTGGGAATGATTTTATTCATATACGGAAACACGTGGGGACCTCCCTCCCGCCCGCTTAACGCAATTTTTGCTTAACGAGGGGTTTTGAAAGTCCCATTTCACTTGGCATCTTTTCGCGCTGTCATTTTTTCGTTAAGTAGCGGTAGGTTCTGGGGAAAATACTTTTTTTTAACTCAACAAAATACGGTTTTTAGCTTCCAGGAGAACTGTTCTGTTTGTTTGTTAAGAAAGGTCAGCGGCTCTGGGAGGATGTGGGGCGCAGCGGCTTGTGGACAAAACCATAAAGTGCAGTTACTCAGTTTCCCGGCGGCCGCTCAACAATCTTCAAACCGTCCATTCAGTTGTGGATTTGCCAGTTTTGCATTCGTCAGCAACCCTCCCCCCCTCCCCCAGCCCCCCACCCCCAGACCCCCACCCCCTCCCCCCACCCTCAGCCCCCCACCCCCAGACCCCCACCCCGAGACCCCACCCCCTCCCCCCCAGCCCCCCACCCCCTCCCCCCCAACCCCCACCCCCCCCACCCCGAGACCCCACCCCAACCCCCTCCCCCCCACCCCCAGCCCCCCACCCCGAGACCCCACCCCCTCCCCCCTACCCCCCAGCCCCCCTCCCCCCCTCCCCCAGCCCCCTCCCCCAGCCCCCTCCCCCCTCCCCCACCCCGAGACCCCACCCCCCATCCCGAGACCCCACCCCCAACCCCCCCTCCCCCCCACCCCGTGACCCCACCCCCAACCCCCCCTCCCCCCCACCCCGTGAACCCACCGCCAACCCCCCCTCCCCCCCACCCCGAGACCCCACCCCCAGCCCCAGCCCCCCACCCCGAGACCCCACCCCCTCCCCCCCCACACTCCAGCCCCCCTCCCCCAGCCCCCCACCCCCAACCCTCTCCCCCCCTCCCCCCCTCCCCCCCTCCCGCAGACCCCCAACCCACGGCTGTTTGTGGGGGGGACGCTGCTGTGTGCAATTGGCTGCCGCGTTTTGCCCACAAATATACAGTCAATCTACTTGACAATCTATTCTGTGAAGCGCTTTGATAAGATGTGAAAAGTCTATATCAAAATGCAAGGATTATTATTATTATAAAGGGACAAAGGTTGTGTCAGTGTGAGTAACGTCAATGTCTGGAAGCTGTCGGGCATGAGCTGTGAGCCAATGGGGAGACGTAAACGAGGATATTTTCTCCCTGAAGTGGCTTCGATGTTGTCTCGGGTGAAGTTTCTGGGGGAAAAGTGTTTCCGTTTGTCTAAACGCTCCCTTTTCTCCCCCAATGACCAGGCGGGTGAGGAGGATTGGGTTCAAGCCGCAGCCTCGTGCGCTGCTCACTGAGGAGGAGTATCGGCAGCAAGGTGAGGTAGAGACACAGCGCGCCCTGGAGGAACTGCGCGGGTATTGCAGCAGCCCCGAAATCAATCTCAGTTCTGTCAATCTCAGACTTGAATTATGTTCAAGGACTGACTGCATATCTATAGCCTTTTGGGGCAGAGAATTCCATCAATTCACTGCCCTCTGAATGAAAAAGTTTTTCCTCAACTCAGTGCAAAAAGGCTGACCCCTGACAAACTGACAAACAGTTAATTTTTTTTTAAGGAATTATTACCCACTGGAAAAGCGATCCATCCAATTGACAAACAACTGGATTCCCACTTATGCCCAGGCAGAGGGGTGCCTGTGTGGTGAAGTAAGGAAACCTGCCCGGGAATCAAACCCAGATCCTCTCGCTTGCGAGGCGAGTGCTGTAAACTTGAATCTATCTTTTTCACTCTGTGCCCAGACTGACCTTGATACTATGTCTGTGTGTGTGTTTGTCTGTGTGTGTTTGTGTGTGTCTGTATGTGCGTGCGTATGTGACTGTGCATGCATATGTCTGCGTTTGTGTGTGTGTGCATGTGTCTGTATGTGTGTCAATATGTGTGTGTGTCTGTGTGTTATCTGTCTGTGTGTGTCTCTGTGCATGTGTGTGTCTATGTGTGCCTGTGTGTGTATATGCATGTGTGTGTCTCTCTGTGTGTCTGTGGGTGTATGTCTGTGTGTGTGTGTGAGTTCTCTCAGGTTATGTGACGGTGTCTGGCCTGCTCAGCTTTGCGGTGTGCTACAAGTATGGGCCGTTAAAGGAGGAGCGAAGCATCAACCTGCTGAACTGGGGCCTGCAGTTGCTGGGCTTGGGGCTGATGTACTGCGGAATCCAGATCCGTCAAGTGGCCTTGGTGATGGCAGCCGTGGCCTTGGGCACCAAACACCTGGAGCTCCCAGTCAGGTGGACTATCATGGCGTACAAGTACGTTTGATATCACTTCCACCCCCTCTCACCCTCAGCTCCCTCACGCTCACCCTCTCCCCACTCATGCCCTTCCCTCTCCCTCTCCTCCCTTCACCCTCACACCCTTCCCTCCCCCTCCCCCTCACCCCACTCCCTCCTCACCCCCTTCCCTCTCCCTCTCCCCACTTCCCCCTCCTCACTCCACTCCCCCTTTCTCCACTCTCCCCCTAACCCTCTTCTCTCCCCCTCTCCCCACTCCCCCCCGGTAACTCGCACATGCTTAGCTTTAAGGTTCAGGGGAGTTTTAATAGAGGTGTCCTCGAGGGATAAGAAATACCCTGATTGTCCAGCGCCCTGGGACTTCTTTTCAATATGAAGCACACTCTACACATGTGATTTGTTGTTGTTGTCCTTGTTGCGTTCAATATGATCAGGGGTTTCGATAGATTAAACAGTGGCTTGTATTTATAGAGCAGCCCTCCGCGCAGCATAGGTCCCTGGCGCGAGCCAAAGCCCGAGCCAGGGAGTGGGAGGAGAGGTGGCCGCAAGCGCAATAGAAAGGAACAGGTTTAGGCAGGATTGAAAAGCGGTGGAGTGAGAAAGTAAGGAGAAACTGTTTCTTTGGGCGGGCGGGCGGGCTCGGTCCAGATGACACAGGTTAGAGATTAATCGGTATAAGAACCAGAGGCAAGACCAGACGAGGAGACTTATTCTATTTACTCTGAGACTAGTTACGGTCTGGAACGCCCTGGTGAAAACAGATACCAACCACAGGATGGCCATTACGTGGGTTTAGTGTAACTGAGCACTTCACAGTGACAGAGTAGCTCTTGAACTGTTTGACTGTGTGAAAGGCGCTGCGGGGAGCTCCTGTAGCTCAGTGATTAGAGCACTCGCCTTACAAGCGTGAGACCTGTGTTCGAATCCGGGCAGATCAGGATGAAACCTTGGGCAAGTTTCCTTACTCCACACACACACACACAAAACGATAATCCCTCAAAAAACACCACCATAATAAAATTGGGTCACTTCAACCCACGGCTGTTTGTGGGGGGGACGCTGCTGTGTGCAATTGGCTGCCGCGTTTTGCCCACAAATATACAGTCAATCTACTTGACAATCTATTCTGTGAAGCGCTTTGATAAGATGTGAAAAGTCTATATCAAAATGCAAGGATTATTATTATTATTATAAAGGGACAAAGGTTGTGTCAGTGTGAGTAACGTCAATGTCTGGAAGCTGTCGGGCATGAGCTGTGAGCCAATGGGGAGACGTAAACGAGGATATTTTCTCCCTGAAGTGGCTTCGATGTTGTCTCGGGTGAAGTTTCTGGGGGAAAAGTGTTTCCGTTTGTCTAAACGCTCCCTTTTCTCCCCCAATGACCAGGCGGGTGAGGAGGATTGGGTTCAAGCCGCAGCCTCGTGCGCTGCTCACTGAGGAGGAGTATCGGCAGCAAGGTGAGGTAGAGACACAGCGCGCCCTGGAGGAACTGCGCGGGTATTGCAGCAGCCCCGAAATCAATGCCTGGAAAACTGTATCCCGACTCTCTGGCCCAAAGAGGTAACGTCGCTTCCCGAGAGACCGAGCGAGTGAGGGGGGAGGGGAGTGGGGGAGACAGGGCGGGAAGCCCTCCCACCCCCCCCCCCACCCAAGCCACGTCCAGCCACATCCCGCAAAACATACAGTCACTTCGCTTTGAGACGTCACAAAGTCGTGATGAAAGGCGCTGTATCGAATGCAAGGATTATTATTGCTATCCACATACTGTACACTCTGCTGCCACTATCCATTAGATAATGATCATGGGAGCCCGTAGCGAGTGGTTAGAGCGCTCGCCTCGCAAGAGAGAGGACCCGGGTTCGATTCCTGGCCGGATCAGGGCAAAACCTTAGGCAAGTTTCCTTACTCCACACACACACACACACGCTTCTGTTTACAAGCGGTTACTGGGAAACCAGTTGTTAGTTGATTGGCGGGTGGATCACTTTCCACAATCCCTTAAAAATAATAATAATAATTTGGCCACTCAATCCACGGCTGTTTGTGAGACGCAGCTGGGTGCAATTAGCTGCTAAAGTCCATCAAGAATTCACCTCTCCCCACCAACCCGCCCTTAAGGTGTTTGATATTAGGGTCTAGAGTGTGCGCTCTTGCCCACTACCCTTGTCAATTGTGGGACCATCTCGGCCTGTCTGGCTTTGCAGATTCGCTGACTTTGTGGAGGGACAAACGCACCTGAACCCTAACGAGATCTCGGTGCACGAGCAGGAGTACGGGCTGGGGGGCACCTACATAGAGGAGCAGATCTTTGACTCCGAGGGAGAGGACTGACCCGAGTCCACGAGATGACAAACCTGGACACAGGGAACGCTGCCACCTTTCCAATCTCACCGTCTCTCAGTCTCACTGACGCCCTCACGATGGATAGGTCGGGTTAGTGCACAAGACGTTGGCAAGTCAAGTTATTGGTCACCAGCTCTGGTCTGTCAGGCCTGGTATGGATTGTAACCTGGTAGTAAGTCCCTCTCCCAGCAGCAACTCAACCTATGTATTAGCTCGGTAAGCTGCCATCAACTGATTTTTAATGCTTTTTTTTTTAAGAATGATACATGTGTGTGTGTGTGTGTGTGTATATTATATATATATATGGTCACCTGAAGACATCAAACGTACCTGCCAGTGCTGGGTAAGCAGACTTGTTCCTGACGTCGCATACGTAGGAAGTGTGGAATCGCTTCTCAGGCTACTCTGTAAAAGCGCAGTGACTGTGTGTTGTGGGCGAAACGCTGCAGCGAACAATTGCACACAGCGGTGTTTCCATTTGGATTTCTCTTCCTGCGTGTCTATGTAAAGAGTTTAAATGGCCGTCAGCACTCGTGTTAACCTGTGACCAAAGACTGTGAAGGTGAACCTGTTTGTTTGGCTTTGCTTCTGTCTTTATTTTGTTGAATGGATCCGCTTTCTTCCCACAAGAGTAGGCGCCAGTGAGATCCGAGACTGGAGTTTGGCCTCACTGTGCCAGAGACCACATAGGCAGTTAGTTGATTGTATCAGTAACGTACTCGCGCGCTTGTGTGTGTGAGAATGTGTGTGTGAGAATGTGTGTGTGAGAATGTGTGTGTGAGAATGTGTGTGTGAGAATGTGTGCAAAACACTGCCAGTGCTGGAAATCTGGAAATGAAAGCAGAAGTGGTCGGGAAGCAACTGAAAATGAGTTAACGTGAGGAGGGAAAAGACGTAAAACAGCAAAGTTCTGACCAAAGATCACCCACATTCACCGCGTTATTTTTTTTAAGGATACATGTTTATATATACAGCAAAAACCTGTTTATCTGGCACCCGACCAACCGTAACTTCCATATAACCGGCATCGCCAAAAAAGGTCCGCATTCGATTAACAGGAATTTATCCGGGAAAATGTATTTAATTTTGTTTTAATTTTTGCGGGTGAAATGCTGCTGCATTTCACCCACAAATGTACAGTCAATTCACGTTACAGTATATTCTGTGATGCCATTTGAGACGTTGATAAGATGTGAAAAGCGCTAAGTCAAGGATTGCAGTCTGCAGTCTAACTGCCTGAGCTGCTGAGTTTTCTCAGCACCTTCTGCTTTTATGATTGAAATTCTAATCCTTCCCAGTGTGAGGCCTTCTGTCTCCCAGCCAGGCTTCAGCGCTTTACACATTAATACCTCTGGCCACACTGACTAGTCACTAAATATTTCAGTCAGTGTTCCTTTGACCTCGAATGTGTTGTTGTTGTGCTATGACCTCGAATGTGTTGTTGTTGTTGTGCTATGCATTGAATGTGATTACACGATACCTTCAGAATGGGGTGAAATCAGGGCTGTTCATTCCTGGTGCCTCAAAACCTGAGAGAAAAGCAACCACAGTTTATAAAAAGTTTTTCAACAAAAGAAGCATTTTTAAACCCGAATTATCTTACACTGTATTCCGTGCGAGTATTTTCCTCTTTCTTTTTAAGGTTTAATAATAATCCGTCCACAACAAAACCTCACTAATAAAATTGGTCATTTCAATCCAAGATTGTTTGTGGGACGCTGCTGTGCGCAATTGGCTGCCGTGTTTCGCCACCGAATATACAGTCAATTCACTTTACGGTATATTCTGTGAAGCGCTTTGAGACGTCAATAAGATGTGAAAAGCGCTGTATCAAACGCAAGGATTATTATTATTATTAAGGGCGGGTGGTGGAGGGCGAGAGGCACGAAAAAGGAATGTGCAGAAGTCTTTTATTTATCTTATTGAAAATGTCTTATTACCAAGTTCCCAATAAACTATTTCCGCATTTTTACTCTTAGTGAGATGTATTATTATTATTGTTCTGTAGTTCTGGAGGGAGGGAGGTGGATCTTCTACATTGAGGGGGTGGGGGAGAGGATGTGTCGGAGCATTCAGTCATACATACTCGAGTCAGAGTTATTCGAGAGTTATCTCTGTGACTCTGAACACTAACGTGCGCTCTAAAGCAGCACCAAATTCCGCTCCACCCATTACCGCAGTCCTTGGCAGACTTCACTGGCTCTCTGTCTCGGAGGGGATCGATTTCAAGATCCTCACCCTTGTTTTCACATCGCTCCACTTCTCTGCACCTCTCTGATCTCTCTCCCCAAACCAGCTCCCGTTGCCTTCATTCCATTGGGTCTGGCTTCCTCCCTGTCTCCCTGAATCCTCCGCTCCACCCCCGTGTCTTCAGCCATAACGCCCCGAGGCTCTGGAACTCCCTCCCTCACTCCCTTCGCCTCGTCCTCTCCCTACTTTCAGGTCTCGGCTAAAGACCTTTCTTTTCGACCGCGCTTTCGGTCAACTTCTTCCCGTTACCTTCTTCCCCCTCCCCCTGGCTCGGCCACGGGATCTATTATTGTGAAGCGCTCGGAGATGCCGTGCGGTGTGGAGTGAGGGAGGGAGGGAGGGAGGGAGGTTTTTCATTATCAGAGATGCTGTCATCAGATGAGGTTAGAATTGTGCCTTGTCTAGCTGGTCATTAAAGTTTCTGCAGCGCTATTGGGAAAAGAGAATGGAGTTTCTCTCAGTCTGTGACCTGGATGACAACCCCCTCTATGCACATGCACACGCACGCACACACATGCTCTCTCACCTCATGGCTGTTTGCAAGAATGTGTGCAAATTGGGTGTTCACTTGAAAATACACTTTGGAGGCGATTGTGAAAGGTAAGTACTGAAATAATAATAATAATAATAATAACCCTTGTGTTTGCTGCAGCAGCTGATGCGACGTCTCAAAGCGCTTCATGGAATAGTATACTGTGAAGTGACTGCCTATGTTGGAGGTGAATGTGGCAGCCACGTGCCACACAGGGCCCCCCACACGGGGCGTGGGTTGGGTGATAAAACACGTTTTTTGGGGGGGTTTGTTGCCCACGGCGTCGCCCCCTAACGTGACCCCATTTACGGTGTGTCCTGTGAAGCGCTTTGAGACGCCTGGGAGACATGACAAGCCGCTGCCTCAACACGGCCAGGGTTATTATTATACCAAACAAATACCCGCCCGCCCGCACGCCCGCCCGCCCGCCGGAGGGCGTGGCTCAGGTGGTGGACGGCGCCAGTGACCGGTTGATTTACTGGTTGTCGCGCACGCGCGGTCGCAGAGCATCCGTTTCCGGTTCGGCGCCGGAAGTGACGCTTCGCCCGCTCCCGCCCGCCCTCCCGGGTCCGTGTCAGAGGGAAGTGGGTTCAGTGGCGTCTGGCGACGACGTTTCCCTCCCCTCCCCCCTACCGTTCTGCTCCCCCGGTACCGGGGCAGGGGGCCCCGACCCCGTCCGAAGTGATCGGCGGTGAGTTTGATCCGTTGAACGGCGGCGGCGGCCGGGCGGGAGGGGGAGGGGCGCGCTGGCTCGGTGCGCGTCAGTCCAACTTGCTGGCTGGCTGCGAATCAATCTAACCTGCTGCCTGCCTTCGGAGTGACAGGGGGCGCGGCCAGTCACAGCCCTCCGCCATCCCCGCGTCCAATCAGAAGGCGTCCTGAGATAGGGGGCGGGTCTCCCCTGGGAGTTGGTGTCAACACACGCCACACAATACACACAGGGAGCTGGTGTAAACACACACACACAGTCACACACAGGGAGCTGGTGTAAATACACACACACAGTCACACACACACAGGGAGTTGGTGTAAATACACACACACAGGGAGCTGGTGTAAATACACACACACAGGGAGCTGGTGTAAACACACACAGGGAGCTGGTGTAAATACACACACACAGTCACACACACAGGGAGCTGGTGTAAATACACACAGGGAGCTGGTGTAAATACACACACACACACACACACACACACGGAGCTGGTGTAAATACACCCACCCACAGGGAGCTGGTGTAAATACACACACACACAGGGAGCTGGTGTAAATACACCCACCCACAGGGAGCTGGTGTAAATACACACACACACACAGGGAGCTGATGTAAATACACACACACACAGGGAGATGGTGTAAATACACACACACACACAGGGAGCTGGTGTAAATACACACACACAGGGAGCTGGTGTAAATACACACACACACACAGGGAGCTGGTGTAAACACACACACATAGTCACACACGGAGCTGGTGTAAATACACACACACAGGGAGCTGGTGTAAATACACACACACACACAGGGAGCTGGTGTAAACACACACACACAGAGAGCTGGTGTAAATACACACACACACAGGGAGCTGGTGTAAATACACACACACACACAGGGAGCTGGTGTAAATACACACACAGGGAGCTGGTGTAAATACACACACAGGGAGCTGGTGTAAATACACACACACATGGAGCTGGTGTAAATACACATACGCACACACAGGGAGCTGGTGTAAATACACACACAGGGAGCTGGCGTAAATACACATACGCACACACACGGAGCTGGTGTAAATATATACACAGGGAGCTCGTGTAAATGCACACAGAGGAGCTCTGTGAAACTGGCATAAATAATAATCCTTGCATTTATCAGGACGTCAAGACATCTCAAAACGCTTCACAGGATATACTTCAGTTTATTTTGTGGGCGAAACATAATAACAATAATAATCCTTACATTTGATATCGCGGCTTTTCACATCTTATCGACGTCTCAAAGCGCTTCACAGAATAGACTGTAAAGTGTAGTGACTGTATATTTGTTGGCGAAACGCGGCAGCCAATTGCGCACAGCAGCATCCTCCCCCCCACACACAGCCGGGGGTTGAAATGTTATTATTGTGGGGTTTTTTGAGGGATTATTATTATGTATGTATGTGTGTGAGTGAGTGTGTGTGTGGAGTAAGGAAATTTGCCCTGACCTGCCTGGAATTGAACACAGGTCTTAAATTGAAGTTTTTGTTGTTGTCATCTTACGCTTGTAAGGCAAGTGCTCTAACCACCGAGCTACAGGAGCTCACATGGCAGCCAATCACACACAGCAGCATCCCACCAACAGTCGTGGATTGAGTGACCAAATTATTATTATTTGTGTTGTGAAACTATAACTAGGGGGGGTCACAGTGTTAAGATCAGGGGTCAGCCTTTTCACACTGAGTTGAGGAAAAACTTCTTCACTCAGAGGGCAGTGAATTGATGGAATTCTATTCCCCCAAAAGCCTATAGATATTCAGTCAGTCCTTGAACATATTCAAGACTGAGATTGACAGGTTTCTGATGGATAAAGGGATTAAGGGATATGGGGATAAGGCGGCGGGGGGGGGGGGGGGGGGGGCAGGTGGAGTTAGATTAGAGGATCAGCCATGACCTTATTGAATGGCAGGGCGGGCTTGAGGGGCTGAATGGTCTGCTCCTAGTTCTTTGGTTCTTGTGAAGGCATTATTACATTATTTTTATTGTTATTGCACGTGGACGGGTGGGTGAATAGAGTTTCTGGGAATGGAAGCCAAATGACGATCCACACTTTCCAAACACCACCTGCACACACCGAATTGCAAATTGCAAAGAACATAAGAATTTGTTTAAAAGAAGACCAGGGTTCACCCAGTTCACCTTCCACCCTCCAGGCAATCACCTTTATATCATGTCCCAAACTTATCTGCTTAAGGGAGGCACAGATGAGGCATATGATTGAGATTCTATCGTATGATAATAATGCTTCCATTTATATATTAGGTACGGTGCCTTATCATGTCTCCGAGGCATCTCAAAGCGCTTTACGGAATACTGTTATGGTGAATTGAGTGTCAGTGGGCAAAACGCAGCAGCCAGTTACACACAGCAGTGGCCCACAAACACTCGTAGATTGAGTGACCAATTTATTATTATTCTTTGATGCGATATGATACATGATCCGTGCGTGTGGAAAACTCCCATCGCAGTGGCGGGGTTCAAGCTCTCCTGAAGGTTTTTCCATCCTTCCATTGAATGACGCAAACGTTTAGCCGCAAACTCCCCCCCCCCGAGGATAGTCACTGAACACAAATAAAGCCAGTGGAGAAACACGGTGATATCAGGCTTGTCTTATGGCCAGTGGTTTTGCGCCCTAACTCGCCACATTCCTCAGTTGACCCTGACAGTGCTGGATGACCTGTTTGTTCATATTTTCTCCTGCCTTGAAAAACAACCTCTCCACAATCAGGTACTTGTTCTGCTTCAACTTTTAAGTGGGAAATGCAAGGATTATTCTAAGATACGTGTCGGCCTAACTCACACGCAGCTCCCCAACCGTGAGCTTTCCCCCCCCCCCCCCCCACCCCACCCGGTTGGGACTTTGATCTCAGAGGTGGCGGTGGGGAGGGGGGGGGGGGGGGGGGCTGAATTGCCTGAGGTGCCGTACTTCGGTTGAGATGTTTAAACCACGATAGTCCGGGTGGATTGGGTGGTGGTGGGGCTGGGGGGGGGGGGGGGGAGGGGGAGCTCACGGAGCTGAGAGCGACAGTTGGAAATTTAGGACTTGTTGTTGCAGAAGCGCAGATGTGACTGACGTTAGAGGCTGAGTTTGTGAGTGAATTGACTGCTGAAGGTCTGGCCTGAGCAGTAAATAGGGTGAGTAAATAGGGAATATTTATGCCCAGGCGGAAACTGCCATGTAATCTCCCTCCCAATGAGGGTCCTGTTCACAGGGTCCCTTCTACCTGTTCACAGAGGGAAAGACAGGGGACTCTCTGTATCTCTTACCACCCCCACCCCCAACAAAATCAGTGATTTACTACACAGCTGATGTTCCTGTTGCAAGATTGGCTGCCGCGTTTGTCTACAGTTCCACAGTCACTACACTTTACTCTGCAATAGCATAAAGCCTTTCGAGACGTCTTGTCGGTGTGATCAGGAGCCATGTCAAACTCTATTATTATTAACATGGCTACTGTTGCAAACGGTCACAAAAGTTCAGCGTTTATTGTTTTTTAAATGGAAATCGGCTGCCGGGTTTGTCCACAAAATATACAGTCAATTCACCTCAAACGTATGTTGCGCGAAAGCGCTTTGAGACGCCTGGAAGATTTGATACGGCGCCGTATCACACGTAAGGATTATTCTAAAATTTGAGATTGTCGTAATTCAAAATCCCTGACTGTCCTCCCGATGTGAGAGGCGCTGGATCAATGTGATCTGTTCTTGTTGATAATTAGGTTGTTAACAACAACAACTAATGCCCCCCCCTGAGCTGGGGGAAGGAGGTGGGGGTGGGGGGGGATTGGATTAATATTTGGCTTAACTCCACGCTACCTATTGTTGTCTGATGTAAATTATGCAGCTGTTGTTTGTCTCGAGAGCGAAGTTATGTAGCTTTCAGCCACACTCTCCTATCTCTCCACCTCGGCCCCCTTCCTTCTCCATCCTATCCTCTTCTTTGACCTTACCCCCACCCTCCTTCCCGATCAAGCGTCAAGCGCTCTGGGACGCTATCTTGCGTGAGGGGCGCTGGGCGTGCGAATGCAAGTTGTTGTTGTTGGCTACACACACTGACGTTCTCTCTTCCCTCTCAGGTGAAGATGGAAGGAACATGACAGGCGCGGACTCCAAACTGCGATGAAGAGAAAGCAACACGATACTGGACAAACCAAAGCCCACTGGTCAGGCCTGAACACCACTCAGGGGTGCCCCTCCCCACCCGCCCAGCCTCCCCCCCGACTCCCCCCCGACTCTGCCCGCTGTACCACCGACCACTGCGGCTCCCGGCAGATCCCCGGCCCATCGGGGAACGAGACATGGCAAGCGAGAGCCGTGCCCGGCGAGGGGGACAGAGCCACCGCCTCGGCCTGGCCTCCGGGCAGTCTCCATGGACACACTCACCGGGCTCCGGCCTCCGACGGCCTCTGGGGGGAAGAGCAGATGAAGGTGGGGGCGGGAGGTTCAGGCCTGGAGGGGCAGGGGACTCTGTACCGTTCGAGTGACAGCCGTGAGTTCCAGGGCCGAGATGGCGAGTCTGTGAGACCGCACGCCGCCCTTCACCATCAGGGAAGCGGAACCGAGACCCCTCAAGGCAACGGGGGTCCCTCCCTCCTCCGCCCAAAGCCTCCCCACTCGCCGGCCGAGCCTCTGTCATTTGACAATGGCGACGCCACGCACAGCGCCCCCTTCAGGCCAGAAGACAACACGACCCACGGGTGCAAGAGGGAGGAAGAAGAGGAGGAGGGAGAAGAGGGAGAAGATGAAGGCAGCGAGCGCGAGAGCGAGAGCTGCACCTGGAAGCCGGAGGGAGAAGAGCTGAGGCACTCGGGGAAGCCTGGCCCCGGGGGGAGGAACAACAACAGGAGGCAGCGGCAGAAATCAGGCACCAAGGACGTCTCGCCGGGGGAGAAGGAGGAGGAGGGGAGGGGAGGGGAGCAGGGCAGGAGGGAAGCCAGGCCGGCCTCGGCTTCGGCTAAACACCGGCACGGGAGGGGAGACAGAAAACGGCAGCACCAGGACAGCAGGGGGAGGCCGAGAGCCGCGGCTCACAGGCCGGTGGGGGAGGCGGTCAGGCTGGGCCTGTCCTACGTGAAGATTCTGACCGACGTCATTCTGTTTGTGACCCACAAGTGCGGGGAGTATGTGGAGGCGGGCGGGGGCCTGGTGTACTCCTGCTGCCGGCTGCGCAGGGGAGACTGGGAATCCCTCAGGGCTCGGTTGAGGACTTCCAGCTGCCGGCTCCTGGCCCGCTCTAGGCTGGGCTCCGAGAAGCTGCGTCACGCGGGTCTGTTCTCGCTCAGGAACTCCCTGAGGCTCCTGAAGCTCCTCCTGGCGTTGGTCTTCCTGGTCCTGATGTTCCTGCTCGGCCTGGCCCGGCTCTGCTGCCGCTACGGCCAGATGGGAGTCAGCCGGTGGCTGGGCGCCGAGGGTTTGGGCGGCTTTCCCAGCGCTTCCTTCCTGCGCCGGGCGAGGGCTGCCGTCGGGAGCTCCAGGACTTGGGAGTGCGCGCGGCGGCTGTGGGGGAAAGCCAAGGGGAAGTTCTGGAGGCCGGACAAATGGAGGACTGCCCCAGGCCAGCAGCAGGCTTCCCACTTCCCCCCCACCCCCTCCGCCCCCTTCCCCTCCCCCGCGGCGGGTAGAGAGCAGCCCCAGCAGGAAGTCCAGCGGCTGCTGACCATGGCTCACGTCCCCGAGGAGGAGCTGGACCCATTCAAGGTGCTGGGCCTCGAGGCGACGGCCACAGACTCCGAACTGAAAAAAGCTTATCGTCAATTGGCTATCTTGGTAAGGCACTCGGTCGGTCGGTCGTTCATTCGGTCGGTTGTTTCGGTCGGTCGTTCATTCGGTCGGTTCTTTAGACATGGGGTCAATTTCCACATGTACACGGATGACACCTAACTCCACCTCTCCGCGTCCACCCTCGACTCCAGGACCTCTGGCGTTCTGACTGTATGTCTGTCCGACATCGAGTCCTGGACGAGGGAAAATTTCCTACAACTCAACGTCAACAAGACAGAAGCCCTCCTGATTGGCTCACACCAGTGCCTCCGCACCTCAGGCGCTGACAACATCAGCGTTCAAGGCTGCTCTCTCCACCTCTGGCAGCCAATCAGGAATCTGGGAATCTTGTTCGACCCCGAGCTATCCTTCCTTCCCCACATCCATTCCATGACCGGCACAGCCTTCCACCACCTCCACAATATTACCAGACTCCGCCACTACCTCACCCCACCACGCCGCCGAAACCCTCATCCCTCACGCCTTCCCCTTGGCTTTCCCCCACGCCTTTATCACTTCCAGGCTCGGCTACGGGAACTCTCTCCTCGTCGGCCTCCCCAGCTCTTCCCTTCACAGGCTACAGATCATTCAGAACTCTGCAGTTTGTGTACTCTGCCATACCAGGCTTTGTGACCACATCACTCCCACCCTCGCCCGTCTCCACTGGCTCCCAGTCACCCAGAGGATTGAATTCAAGATCCTTGTCCTCACTTTCAAGGCCATTCACGGCCTTGCCCCCGCCTATCTCTCTGACCTCCTGTCTCCCTATCAGCCGCCCGCACCCTCCATTCAGCAGACTCAGGCCTGCTCCGCGTCCACCGCCCTAACCGCCCAACCATCGGCGGCCAAGCTTTCAGCCTCTCTGCTCCCACACTGTGGGACTCCATCCCACAGCCCCTGCCCCTCATCTCCTCCCTTTCCTCCTTCAAGGCCGGTCTCAAGACCTTCCTCTTTGACCGCTGCCCCACTAACTCCTCCCCCTGTCCCACTCTCCTTCCCCTTCCCCTGACTTCAACCCTCCCCCCCAACCCCCACCCACCCACTCCCCCCGCAGCTCGGGTCCCGACCAGACTGTAGATTGTTCAGTGCCTTGGGACGTCCTCCCGATGTGAAAGGCTCTCTATCACTGCAATTTTGTTGTTGTTGTTTAGTTAGTCAGTCAATTGGTCGGTGGGTCAGTCAGTCACACGTCAGTTTCACAACATATGGAATCCTGTAGCTCAGCGGTTACAGCATTAGCTTTGTAAGCGAGAGCATCTAGGGTTCAATTCCCGGCTGGGTGGGTCAGGGCTAAACCTCAGGTTCTTACCGCACGCACGCACACACACACAAACACATGCACGTACATGCACGCACGCCCGCGCGCACACACACAAACACACGCACATACACGCACGTGCACACACCTCTGTTTACGCAGCTGTGAGTATAAATCCAGTTCCGAAGTCAATCGGCTGCTCCCGGGGGGAGAGAATCCCTTTGAAACAAAAAAGAACTCGAAAATCATACTTGATCACTCAGCCCGCTGCCGTTTGTGGGGACACTGCTGTGCGCAATCGGCTGCCGCGTTTCGCGCAGGAAATATACAGTCACTACACTTTACAGCACATTCTTTGAGATGTCTTGAAAATGTGTTGCGGCGCTGTATCAAATGCAAAGATTTTTCTTATGATTACTATTATATATACACTGTATATTATATATATTGTATATTATATATACTGTATATTATATACTGTATATTATATACTGTATATTATATATATTGTATATTATATATACTGCATATTATATATACTGTATATTATATATTGTATATTATATAAACTGTATATTATATATATACTGTATATTATAACAACAAATGAGGTTGAAGAAGCGCCTGTCAGGTCGGGAGGACATCCCAAGGCACTCGCTGGACAGTCGAGGAGGTTTAGATACCTGCCTGGCTGTGTTCTCTCGGCCTCTAGTTAGAAATGCGAGAGCTTTCTGCACAATCAGCAGAATGTTTAACACGAAGAGCCTCACTAGTAAACGCTTCCCTCTCCCTCTCTCTCTCTCTTGGTGCCTTTTGCATGTTGACTGACCATTGTTCACAAGTCACCGCTTACACCTCGCCGAGCTCAACCTCCCCGGCCCCAAAACAAATCAGAGCGCTGGCAACTAGTTTGCTCGTTGAACCCAGATTAATTCCTAATAATAATAAGAACCCCGGCATTTGATAATCGCCCCTTATCACGTCGTCGAGACGTCTCAAAGCACTTCACAGAGTATTACTATAAAGTGGGGTGTCTCGGGTGTTTTGTGGGCGCAGTAGCGCACGGCAGCGTCCCCACAAACAGCCGTGGGTTTTGAAGAGACAAAATTATTATTGTGATTATTATTATTATTGTTGTTGTTGTTGTGAACATGTTTTGTTTGGGAGTGGGAGGGGAGTATTATCCCAGGAAAGCCACTCATCCACTAATCCACCAAAAACTTTGTTTGTATATACTGCTGGGTTACAGAGGCGCGCGCGCATGTGTGTGTGTATGTATAGAATATAGAAGAATCAGACGTGATCTTATGGAAAATGATAAGATTATTAAGGGGCAAAGACAGAGTAGACAGTGGGAGACTGTTTCCCCTGGTTGGGAAACTATAACTAATTACAGTTTTAAGATTAAGGGTAAGCCTTTTCACACTGAGTTGAGGAAAAACTTCTTCACTCAGAGGATTAGTGAATTGATGGATTTCTCTTCCCCCAAAAGGCTGTAGATGCTCAGTCAGTCCTTGAATATATTCAAGACTGAGATTGATAGATTCCTTACGAGCTAAGGGATATGGGGATAAGGCGGTTGTGGGTGGAGTTAGATTAGAAGATCAGCCATGATTTTATTGAATGGTGGCGCAGGCTCGAGGGGCTGAATGGCCTACTCCTGCTCCTAATTCTTATGTTGTTACATACGCTGCGGGACAGTAATGTGAGGCCCAGTGTCTGGTGATCACAGGAGGTGGAGGAGTGGGGCAGTTATTGTGTCTCAAACCCAGCGTTTGTGTTTGCAGGTACACCCTGACAAGAACCCACACCCCAGGTCTGAGGAGGCGTTTAAGGTTGTGCGAGCGGCCTGGGACATCGTCAGCAATCCCGAGCGGAGGAAGGAGTATGAGATGTAAGCGAGGGTGGGGGGGCAATGTTAGTTAGTCTGTTACAGCCACTGTACAGCCACTTCTCTTAAGGTTTGTAGGTGTGCGTGGGTGTCAGTGTGTGTGTGCACGTGTGTGTGAATCTGTGTGAGTTAATGAGTGTGTATGTGTGTGAGTGTGCATGTGTGTGTGACTGTGCATGTCGGGGTGTTGTGTGTGTGAGTGTGTATCAGTGTATGTGCATAAGAACATAAGAATTAGGAGCAGAAGTAGGCCATCCAGCCCCTCGAGCCTGCCCCCGCCCCCCCCGCCATTCACTAAAATCATGGCTGATCCTCTAATGTAACTCCACCTGCCCTCCCGCCTTATCCCCATATCCCTTAATCCCTTTATCCATCAGAAATCTGTCAATCTCAGTCTTGAATATGTTCAAGGACTGACTGAGCATCTACAGCCTTTTGGGGGAAGAGATTTCCATCAATTCACTGCCCTCTGAGTGAAGAAGTTTTTCCTCAACTCAGTGCGAAAAGACTGACCCCTGATCTTAAGACTGTGACCCCCGAGTTATAGTTTCTCCAACCAGGGGAAACAGTGTCCCACCCCGCGCCTCTCTCTCTCTCTCCCCCACTCTCCGTCTCTCACACTCCCTCCCTCCCTCTCTCTCTCTCTCTCTCTCTCTCTCAGTAAGCGAGCTACAGAGAGCGAGCTGCATCGCTCTATGAACGAGTTCCTCAGCAGACTTCAGGACGACCTCAAGGAAGCCATGAACAGCATGATGTGCAGCAAATGTGAAGGCAAACACAAGTGCGTGCGTGCTCTCCTCTCCGCTGCTCTCTCGCTCTCTCTCCCACCCTGTGTGTGTGGGAACCCGCTGAGCGATAAATAACATTTTGCGATGATTTTAATCAATTGGTCACTTTAACCCACGACCGTTTGTATGGGGGTGGGGGGGAAGGGGACAGGGGACGCTGCTTTGCGCAATTGGGTGCCGCGTTTCGCCCACAAAACACATACAGTCAATTCCAGTTTACAGTGTATCCTGCAGCTCAGTGGTTAGAGCGCTCGCCTTACAAGTGTGAGACCCGTGTTCAAATCCAGGCACATCAGGGCGAAACCGTAGGCAAGTTTCCTTACTCCACACACACACACACACACACATCACTAATAATAATCCGTCAAAAAATAAAAATTGGTTATTTTCAACCCATGGCTGGGGACGCTGCTGTGCGCAATTGGCTGCCGCGTTTCACCCACAAATATACAGTCAATTCACTTTACAGTCTATTCTGTGAAGCGCTTTGAGACGTCGATAAGATGTGAAAAACCACGATATCAAATGCCAGGATTATTATTGATATTATTATTATTATCCTGTGAAGCGCTTTGAGACGACTGGAAGACTTGATAAGTCTAACAAATGCAAGGATTAGTATTAATCCCAACACTAACCGCGCGAGCGCCTTCGCCAGCAGGTCCCAGAGCACCTCACTGGATTTGATCAAATCAGTAGCTATTGATCAAAATTTATCTAATCAATTCTAATCAACCCACGGCTGCTTGTGTGACTGTTCGCTCGCACAATACGCGGTCACTATTTACGGGGCATTCTGCAAAGGCTTTTGAAGATGATGATTATTTCTATGATTACTCTGATATATTGTAGTTGTTGTACACTGGCTGTCATCCGATAGGCTCGGCCACTAACTTGTCCCCTCGTGTAGGAAGTTCGAGATGGATCGCGACCCGCAGTGCGCTCGCTATTGCGCCGAGTGTAACAAGAGGCACTCGGTTGAGGAAGGAGATTTCTGGGCGGAGTCCAGCCTCCTGGGCCTGAAAATCACCTATTTTGCCATGATGGACGGCAAAGTGTACGACATCACAGGTAAGGCCTCCTCTCCGCTCGCGCGCCCCTCATCACCGAGAGGGGGTTTCGCCCGCCCACAGCAGTACACAAGACGCTTGGGGAAAGTCTCGGAAGACGCAATAAGGCGCATCAAGGGAGGAAGAAACCCTCCCTTGATGCGTCGCAACCATCAAGTTATCGACCCATCTCCAACCTCCCGTTTCTATCCAAGGTCCTTGAAAGAGTGGTTGCCTCCCAGCTCCGCTCTTTCCTTTCAAATCACTCACTTCTTGAACCCCTCCAATCAGGTTTCCGCCCTATCCACAGCACAGAAACTGCCCTGGTTAAGGTCACAAATGACATCCTAACCGCCTGTGACCAGGGCTCCCTCTGCCTCCTCGTCCTCCTTGACCTGTCTACTGCGTTCGACACAGTCGATCACACCATCCTCCTTCAACGTCTTTCCTCCCACCTCAACCTTCAAGGCACAGTCCTTGACTGGTTCCATTCTTATTTGACCCACCGTTTACATTTTGTTTCTTCCAATGGCTTTTCTTCAAACCCCCGCACAGTTTCCCACGACGTCCCTCAGGGCTCTGTCCTCGGTCCCCTTCTTTTCACCCTTTACACGCTCCCTCTGGGCGACGTCATCCACAGACATGGGGTAAATTTCCACATGTATGCGGATGACACCCAGTTGTACCTTTCTGCCTCATCCCTCAACCCCCAGACCATCGATGTTCTGACAGCATGTCTGTCCGACATCGAGTCCTGGACGAGGGACAACTTTTTGCAATTGAACGTGAATAAGACCGAGGCCCTCCTGATTGGCTCAAGCCAGCGCCTCCGCACATCGGGCGCTGCCAGCCTCAACATCCAAGGCTGCACTCTCCACCTCACAAAGCCAATCAGGAACCTCGGCATCATGTTCGATCAAAAACTTTCCTTCCTCCCCCACATCCGCGCCTTGACCGGCACCGCTTATTTCCATCTGTGCAACATTGCCAGGCTCCGCAACTATCTTACCCCCCGCGCTGCCGAAACACTCGTGCACGCGTACATCACCTCACGGCTGGATTACGGAAATTCTCTCCTAGTCGGCCTCCCCAGTTCCTCCATTCACAGGCTGCAGGTCATCCCAAACTCTGCAGCCCGTGTACTATCCCGCACCCGCCTCCGCGACCACATAACCCCCACCCTCGCCCGTCTCCACTGGCTCCCCATCCTCCAGAGGATCGAATTTAAGATCCTCGTCCTCACCTACAAGGCCTTACACAGCCTTGCCCCATCCTACCTAACCGATTTACTCTCCCCCTACACGCCCACCCGGACCCTCCGTTCAACAGGACTTGGCCTGCTCCAAGCCCCCCGCCCGAACCGCCCCACCATCGGAGGCCGGGCCTTCAGTTTCTCCGCTCCCACCCTATGGAATGCCATCCCTCAATCCCTCCGTTTCGCCTCTTCCCTTTCCTCTTTTAAGGCCGATTTGAAGACTTTCCTCTTCGATCGTGCCTTTTGTTCCACTCCGAACTCTTTTACCTCCCCTTTGTGTTTCACCCCTTCCCAAACACTCCCCTCCCAGCTCGGGTCACACGCCTCTTGTTTAGCGCCTTGGGACGTCCTCCCGACGTGAAAGGCGCTCTATAAATGTAAATTGTTGTTGTTGGTTATAAACAGCCAAGATTATTATTGATAATAATTATAATAATTATTATAATTGAGACTGTATCTCAAAGCGCTTCACAGAATATACTGTACATTGAATTGACTGTATATTTGTGGGCGAAACGCGGCAGCTGATGGCGCACAGCAGCGTCCCCACAAACAGTAGTCTGTTAAAATGACCAATAGTTTGGGGGATTATTATCAGGCGTGTGTGTGTGTGTGTGTGTGTGTGGAGTAAGAAAACTTGTCCAAGGTTTCGCCCCGACCTGACCCGCCTGGAACCGAACCCAGATCCCTTGCTTGCAAAGCGAGTGCTCTAACCACTGAACCAGAGGGACTCCATGAGTATTATCATAACGCCAGGACTCTCTCCATGTGTGGACACCTGCACTGGAGCACAGAGACGCGTGTGTGTGTGTATGTGTGTGTGGAGTAAGGAAAATTGCAATAATAATATAAAGGGGAGATGTTTGCTGGGTCTGAGGGGAGGGAGGCTGGGGGAGAGGCTCACGATCTTTGGCTCTTTCCCCTTTTGTCTCTCCCCCCCCCCCCCCCCCGCAGAATGGGCCGGCTGTCAGCGGGTGGGGATTTCCCCCGACATCCATCACGTTCCTTATCACATCAGCTTCGCAACCCGCAACGCAGGAGGTGGGGCTCGCCACAGGTAGGTTGTGGACCAGAAACGTTGACTCACTTTCCTTTCTCCATGGATGCTGTCTGACCTGCTGAGTTTTCCCAGCAACTTCTGTTTTTGTGTGGGGGAAGAGAGTGAGTTTGGGAGGAGCGGGGAGAGAGAGTTGGAGGTGGAGAGAGAATTTGGGGCGGGGAGGGGTGGGGTGGCGAGAGAGAGAAAGAAAGGGCTCTGAGACACCATCCGGCATGCAGGGCGCTATATGAATCAAAAGTGTGGGGTAGAGAGAGAGGAAAGAGTTGGGGTGGGGGAGAGACAGAGAGAGGTTGGAGAGAGGGAGCTGGGAGAGAGAGAGAAGGTTGGGGGTGGGGGAAGACACAAGAGAGAGGCTGGGGGGCGAGAGAGCTGGTGGGGAGAGAGAGGAGGTTGGGTGGGGAGGGAGAGAGAGAGGAGAGATTTAAGGGAGATAGAGAGGCAGTGGGAGAATGGTGGAACAGGCTTGAGGGGCTGAATGGCTTGTTGGTTCCCATGTTCTCTCTCTCCCACCGTTCAGTGAGATCTTTTAACGTCCACCTGATCAGGCAGAGAGGTGGGGTGGTGAGTGGGGGGTTAGTGTCTGATCAGAAGGCGTCCCGCGAACAGGATGTGATATAATACAGTAAAAGCCTGTTTATCCGTGACCTGAATCAATGTCCGTATAACCGGCACCACAAAAAAGAGGTCCGCATTCGATTAACCAGAATTTATCCGGCACAATGAATTTTTTTGTGTGTGTTTTCTGCCGGATAAACGACTTTTACTGTAATAATAATAATCCTTGCCTTATCACATCCTCTAAACGTCTCAAAGCGCTTCACAGAATGTACTGTAAACACTATATATTTTGATGGCGAAACACAGCAGCCAATTGCGCACAGCAGCGTCCCCAAAACAGCTGTGGACTGAAATAACCAATTTTTTTTTGAGGGATTATTATCCGGCTTGTGTGTGTTTGGGGTAAGGAAACTTGCCCAAGGTTTCCCTGACCTGCCAGGAATCACCTGTAAGGCGAGTGTTCTTCACCACTGAGCTACGGGAGCCCACTGTGATGATTTGGATCATCGTATAATAGGAAAAATAATAGAAAAAAAAAGTTCAACAACAACATAATTAGAAGCCATTCAGCCCCTCGAGCCTGCCCCGCCATTCAATAAAATCATGGCTGATCTTCTAACCTAACTCAAATTTCCCCGCCTTATCCCCATATCCCTTAATCCCTAAAACCCATCACTTTCAGTCTTGAAGATATCCAAGGAGGGGAAACAGCCTCACACCGTCGTGCCCCTTAATAACGTTATAGATGTCTATCATCTCTAATTCTTCTGTATTCTAGAGAATATAGGCCTAGATGGCTCAACCTATTCCTCATTGCCCTCATCCCAGGTACCAACCCAGTGAATGTACATTGTACCCCCTCCAAGGAGCGTACATCCTTTCTTAAATAAGGAGACCAAAACTGCACACAATATTCTAGGTCTTTCCAGGGCCCTATACAGTTTCAGCAAGATTTCCCTATTATATTCTAACCTATTTGTAACGAACGCCAACATACCGTAAGCCTTCCTAACTGCTTGCTGTACCTGTAAAGTAACTTTTTGTGACTGGTGTACAAGGTCACCAAGTCCCTCTGAAAGCTAACACTATGTAGTATCACCCCTTCTAAAAAATAATCTGCTCTACTGTTTTTACCACCTAGATGGATGACTTCACACATTGTATTTCATCTGCCACCTGCCTGCCCACTCACCTAGCGTATATTTATCACGCTGCGTTTTTAAAATGTCATCCTCGGTGTTTACTCTCCCTCCTAGTTTAGTGTCATCCGCAAATTTGGATATTTCAAATTCAATGTCCTCGTCTAGATCATTGATGTAGACTGTAAATAGCTGAGGCCAAAGCACAACAACTTATATAATAATAATCCTTGCATTTGATTTAGGGCCTTATCACGTCTTTCAGAGGTCTCAAAGCGCTTCACAGAATAAACTAAAAAGTGAATTGACTGTATATTTGTGGGCGAAACACAGCAGCCAATTGCGCACAGCAGCGTCTCCCACAAACAGTCGTGGGTTGAAATGACCAATTTATTATAGGTTTATTTTTTGGAGGGATTATTATCAGGCGTGTGTGTGTGCGTGCTTGTGTGTGTGGAGTAAGGAAACTTGCCCAAGGTTTCGCTCTGACCTGCCTGGATCAGAAACACAGGTCTCACTAAGTAAGGTGAGTGCTGTAACCACTGAGCTACAGGACTCCATGTGTTGTGGTAGTTGTGAACGGCGAGCAGGTTAATGACTGACTGTCGAGAGTCTAACCCCCACATTTCCCCCCCCCCCTCAGAGCGAGTGCGGATACCGGCCCGGCCTCCCCCCCCGACCTGCAGGAATTCTTTACCCGGATCTTCACCCCCAACGGTGGGTTCCCAGGCCCCTCCGCCCCCCCGGCCCCGGGGTCAAAGCCCTGCCCAGAGGCCTCCCAACGAGCAGACTCCAAACCCAAGAGGAGGAAGAAGGTACGGAGGACGTTCCCGAGATAGAGGTGATCCCTGGGAATCGACTCCATCTCTATCCGCACGGAATTCCAGGCCTGGACTTGTCCTGACTGTCTTGTCTGTCTGATGTTACCCGAGGCTCTCACTCACTCAGTGGGGGGGTGGGGGGTGGGGCGAGGGGGCAGTGTTGGGGTGCTGGGTGGCGCGGAGAGAGGGGTGAACAAAAGGAGAAGGGCAAACCAGTGGAAGAGGAGAGAGAGAGAGAGAGGTAAACAAGAGAAGGGCAAACCAGGGGGAGAAGAGAGAGAATTAAACGAGACAGAGAGGGGAGAGGGGTAAACAAGATGGGTGGGGGGGCATCAAGAGAGAGAAGGTTAAACGAGGGAGAGGGTTAATTGTAGAGGGGGAGAGAGATAGGTAAACGAGAGGAGAAAGAGATCAGCACGGCAAGTAGACTTGGCGTAGGCTCTTGCTTTTAGTATCCGCGGAGAGGGGGAGAGGTAGGGAGGGAGGGAAGGAAGGAAGGAAGGAGGGAGGGAAGGAAGGAGGGAGGGAGGGAGGAGTGGGTACGGATGTTAAGAATGGAGTCAAGCCCTGCAGTGAATAGGAGATCAACAGGGTGGTGGCTTAATACCTCCCTGTTGGGCTGGGATCAAATGAGTTCCTGGTTTTATTTCTGCGGGGGTGTGGGTGGTGGGGGAGTAAGGAGGGAGGGTGGGGGGAAAGGGGGAGAGAGAGGGGGATTGTACAGGACACGACGGTGAGTTTCTTTTAAACAAAAATCTTAATTTTATTTTGTTTGCAAACTCAGATCTACCTCCTTCCCAACACGTTTGTACGATTGATTTGAGATACTGAACACAACTGCCCTCTCCCCTCTTCCCTCCTCTCTCAGCAGAGACAGCGCTGTGTGCGTGTGTTGCGTGCGTGTGTCTGGGGAGGGGGGAGAGAAGGTGAGGAGGGGGGAGAGAGGGCAGAGGGTGGGTGGGGGTGCGAGGGGTGATTTCATTGTTTTTAAAAAGCCGGTTTTTTTTCAACATATTCTCTGTATATAAAAACACACACAGCACGGAAACCAGGGATGATTCAAATTAAGCTGTAAAAAAAAATATATAAAATTCTGGATGAGATGTTAATCAGTCGCAGATTCGGGAAGGAACGCGGACGCGGTTTCTCTCTCCCCTCCCCCACCTTGTGTTTTGTAAATTAAATTTAAAATGACTGCAGCGTTTTACTTTCTTCGCTAGGAATTGTACAAAAAACACTTATAAACTGAAGGACGGACGTGCGAGGGTTATTTTTTCCCCACAGCACAAAGGAAGTCTCGCCATTTCTGCTCACGGCGTTCCTGAAGCTCAGACAAACCCCCCTCCCTCTGTCTCCCAGTCTGTGTCTCTCTCTCTTTCAGTCTATGTGTGTGTGTCTCTCTCTCTCTCTCTCTCAATCTGTCTCTCTTACTCAGTCTGTGTCTCTCTCTCCCCAGTCTGTGTGTGTGTGTCTCTCTCCCTCTCTCTCAGTCTATGTCTCCCTCCCTCTCTCTCTCTCTCTCTGTGTGGTGTGACTCCCAAGCCTTGCGATGTGCTGGTGTGTTCTAAACACGTCAGTAACAGACGCAATCCATTCACACGCTTGTTACTGACAGGCCCAACTCCACACGTGTGTCAGTAACAACTAACATGCACACTCTATCTGCCCGCCTTAGAAACATACTCAACTCCCCACACACACACACACACACACACACACACGCTCAATCCAGCCACACTCCTCGATGGGTGTTTCTATGGGGTTATTATTGGGGTTTATGTGGGGGAGTCGGGCGAGATCTGTACAGCGGATTGTTTGATTGATGGGGGAGGAATTTTCTCCTTTCACAGTCAAACAATCACATACTCAGTCATACACATACAGTCACACACACACACACACTCGGTCACACACATGCACAACTCAGTCACACACACATACACTTAACACTAACCCCTACAATCTCTCACACACACATATAACAAAATGACATTGATAAGAGCGCCTTTCTCATCGGGAGGACGGACGTCCCACACACACACACACACACACACAGCAGGTTGATGTAAACATAAAACTTTTATCTGCAGAATCCTGAAAGTAACGGTATAAAATGACATCAAAGCTGTTTATACACAAAGGCACAATTGGTGAGTGAGTGAGTGAGGTCGGGAGGAAAGGAGGGAGGGAGTGGGGCAGTCTCTGGGTTTCGGCTTACTCCGTGAGCTCCTCCTATCAGTACTTGTTGATCCCGAAGATACGGACTCCGTGGAACTGTGGGAGTTTGGGGATGAGGGCCGTGAGCAGCGAGGTGGTGTTCACCAGGAAATGGCGGGGGTCGTATTTAGTGTAGAAACTGGCCAGCAAATACCTGGGGAGAGAGAGAGAGAGACCAGTCATTAGCCACGCCACAAACCTGGGGAGTCAAGTCCCTGTAGCCCAGTGGCCAAGAGAACTCGCCTCGCGAGGGAGAAGACCTGGATTCCATTCCCGGGCAGGGCAGGGCGAAAACCTAGGCATGTTTCATTACTCCAAACACACACACAAACACATGCAGCAGTGAGAATCCGGTTGTTAAGACGATCGCTTTCCTGGGAGTAATAATCACTAAAAAAAAACTACAATTATGGGAACGCTGCTGTGCGCGATTGGCTGTCGCATTTCGTCCACAAAACACACTCGTCACTCGTGTGCAGTGTAGCCTGTGACCCTCTTTGAAATGTATCACTAACAGGCGAGGATTATTATTATCATTATTTACTGCCCTTCACAAGACGTGACCTAAGAGGATTACGCAGCGCCTTTCACGTGGCCGGGGATTGGGGGGGGGATTGGGGGAGGAGTGGGGTGAGTGGGGGGTGGGCGGGGAAGGGGTGGGTGGGGGGAGTGGGGTGGTAGCGAGAGTAGGGTCTGAGAACGCTTAGGAAAGCGAAAGCCAGCCAAACAACAACAACAAAATTACATGTGTGCAGCACACCCCAAGGAACTGGGGTTGGGGACGGAGGGGGGGGTAGGGTAGAGGGAAAGGAGGAGAATGGGGGCGACCGATGGGACTGTTGATGAGTTGGGACTTGAAGGAAGCCAGGGAGGGTTCGGGATGGAGTTCCAGAGGTTGGGGGCAGAGTGGCTGAAGGCTCGGCCGCCAACTTTGGAGCGGGGGGGGGTGGAGCAGGCCAGAGTCCGCTGAGAGGAGGGAGGGGGCAGGTTGGTAGAGGTCGCAGAGTTTTAAGAGATGGTGGAGCGAAGCCGTGGAGGGCTTTATTAAAGGTGAGGACCAGGAACTTGAATCTTTGGCGAGGAACGCGTGGAGGCGAGGGAGGGGTTGCACTGAAGCACCCGACTGAACCGAGGCGGGCGGAGCGGGCGCAGCGAGAACTCACAGGATGATGGGGCTGATTGTGAGGAACTTGCGGGAAGAAGTGAACTGGATCCCGTAATCCATCTGTTCCCAGTGTGTGAGCAGCCGAGCTTTACCCTGGTCAGGGGTTTCGAAGGGAGTCCCCTTGATTGTGTGTAGAAACCAGTACATCGTCTGCAACAACAACAACAACAATATTACACTTATAGAGTGACTTTCGCGTTGGGGGGGGACGGTCCAAGGCGCTGAACAGTCAGGTCGGGACCCGAGCAAGGGGAGAGGGAGAGAGTTGGGAGGGCAGCAGAAGGCAACGGTCGAGGAAGTTCTTGAGGCCAGCCTTGAAGTAGGAGAGGGAGGGAGGCGAAGGGACTGTCTGGGAGGGAGTTCCAGAGCGTGGAGGGGCAGAGAGAGAGAAGGAGAAAGGCTGTAAAGGATCTCACCGAGTTGTGGATGACGTGAGTGAGAGTCCACACCACGGGAATGCTGAAGACAGGAATGCTCAACAAGACCACGTGCAGCAGCCCCACGAGGATCAGGTAAGCCAGCCAGATACCCCGACTGTTCATTATCCGCGTGTTGGGGTTCACCTCACTGTGAGCCACCCCCACATTCATCCTGGCTCTAGCTGTCACAGAGAGAGAGAGAGAAAGAGACACACAGAGAGTGAGAGAGAGAGAGAGAGATACAGAGAGAGAGAGATACAGAGAATTATTTGACCCAGCGCCTGATAATAATAGTCCTTCAAACACGTAACAGTCATCATCGTGGAGTCCCTGTCGCTCGGTGGTTAGAGCGCTCGACTCGCAAGCGAGAGGAGCCGGGTTCGATTCCCAGCCGGTCAGGTCAGAGGTCAAATCTTGGTCACACACACACACGCACAGCTGATAATAATCCCTCAAAAAAACCATGATAATAAAATTGGTCATTTCAACCCAGGGCTTTGTGTGTGTGTGTGTGAGGGGGGGGGGGGGGGAGACGCTGCTGCACGCCATCGGTGCCGCGTTTCGCCCACAAATACATACAATCACTTTATAGTGCGTCCTGTGAAGCGCTTTGAGACGCGGCCTAGAAGACGTGAGAAGGCGCCGTGTCAAACGCCAGGATCATTATTACTATTATTATTATTATTATTCCGACGACGATCACGTCCTCGAGGCTGTAAGTGAATTGTCTGTAGACTGTGAGGGAAATGCACTGTAACCGGGAAGTCAACTTTCCGGCTTCTCCCGATATCCCCCCCGAGCTCCTCCATCCCCACAGGATTCACACGGATTTCACCCAAACTCCCCCCGATCGATTCCCCCTGGAACTCCCCCCAATGTCTTCCTCATCTGCCCCTGAATTCACACAGATTTCCCCACAATCCCCCTATTCCCCCCCCCTCCCCCCCCACCTGTACTCACTCACTGACTCATTCCCTCCCTCACTCACTCACATACACTCACTCACATACACACACACACTCACTCACATACACACACACTCACTCACATACACACACACACTCACACATTCACTCACATACACACTCACTCACATACACTCACTTACATACACTCACTCACATACACTCACTCACATATACACACACACATTCACTCACATACACACTCACTCACATACACTCACACACACACTCACTCACATACACTCACTCACATACACACACTCACTCACACTCACTCACATATACACTCACTCACATACACACTCACTCACACACACACTCTCACACACACACTCACTCACATACACTCACTCACACACACACTCACTCACATACACTCACTCACATACACACACTCACTCACACTCACTCACATACACACTCACTCACATACACACTCACTCACACACACACTCTCACACACACACTCACTCACATACACTCACTCACACTCACTCACACACACACACTCACTCACACACACACTCACACACATACACTCACTCACACACACACACTCACATACACATACTCACACACACACACTCACTCACATACACTCACACACTCACATTCACACACTCACTCACATTCACACACTCACACTCACTCACATACACTCACACACTCACATACACTCACACACTCACATACACTCACACATTCACACACTCACTCACATACACTCACACTCACATTCACACTCACTCACATACAGTCACACACACTCACACATTCACATTCACACACTCATACATTCACACACTCACTCACACACACTCTCTCTCCTCTCACTCACACATTTACTCAGACTCACTCTCTCTATCCTCACTCACACACACACACCCACCGGCTCCTTTAACTGCTACCCGGAAGTGGCCGCCTCTCAACCTAATCTGCTGACCAGGCCCCGCCCTCCTCGCTCACCACGGGACGCGCTGATTGGCGAATCTCCAACTAAGCCCGCCCTATTCCCCCGCTCCGATTGGCCGCGGGGCCCGCCAATCACATCATCACCGCCAGCACGTTAGGTTACGCGAGGCACCGAGGCGGCCAAGGCAGCTGCCGGGCGGGCAAGAGGGTACCTGAGGGTGTGGGAGTCAGCCAAGGCTGCGCCGCTGAGTGGCGGATCAGAGCCAACGTCTTCAGTGACAATATCACAGTTATTGTTGTTGTTTGGTTTATTTACTGTAACAATCACAGTCGCTGTTGCCGACACAGTAACAGTTATTATTAACAGTCAGGACCGCGGTGGGTTAGAGCGCCCGCCTCGCGAGCCAGAGACCGGGGTTCGATTCCCAGCAGGTCAGGTCAGGGTGAAAGAAACCTTGGGCAAGTTTCCTCACCCCCCCCCCCCACACACCCCCCACACACCCCCCCCCACACCCCCCCCCACACACACCCCCACACACACCCCCACACACCA